>OY759211.1:57990156-58590156 GCA_963662105.1 Meiosimyza platycephala | reverse complement strand
TATTTCTGGAAAACATTCGTAAAAAGTATATTTCACCACACAGAAAAACTATGTAATAAGGACCGGTTCAAAGTACATTTCATGTATTGCTCCAAAGTACATATCAAGCAAAAAAATTTGCAAAATGTTAAAAAAAATTTACTCTAAAGATTTTAAAATAACTAGTTTTCCGTTATTTCGTCGTTAATCCTCAACACAGCAAAATAGCTTGAATGTCAACGTAGAAAATTTCTCAAAATATACAAATCAAGTGAAAATTTCGTCTTCCTCAGTTGACAAAAGAACGTTAATTAAAACAACTCTTGTGCAACGTTTCTGAAGTATATTAGGTACATCAAAAGAGAAAATTGTACGGTTACAATTTACAGCTACACACTAGCAAACATGAAATCCCGCTATTGCTTCAAGGTACAATCGGTCCAAGGTATAGGAGGCACTACCCCTACACTTCATTTTTAAATTTTTTTAAAAGGTGAGAAAAGTATAGGAACTGACAACAAACTAAGTACATTAGCCCATTCATTGGGATGGATAATTGGCGGTGATTTAAGCGAACCAAAGCAATGACGTGGACCGTACACTAGCAAAGTTTTTGGAAACAGAAGGGTGTCCTATGTCACTAAAATACACAGAAAAGGAAAAGCGGGCGAAAAATTCATTTTCGAAAATATGCCAATGGACAGGGGAAGGCAAGTACAGCGTAGAGTTGCCCTTCAAAAACACCAACAGATTTTGGAAATTCGTGCAGCAACGCAATTAAACAATTTTATGCAGCTCTGCGACTCTTCAATGGCGATCCTGAGCTAAGAAAGCAATATGTATTCTAATTCTAAGGGTAATTATATTGCAATAGTCATATTGAGAAAGTGTCTGCGACAGAAATTCAAAAATGTTAAGGTGAACATCATTTTTAATCATCAGGATGTTACAAGAACTCGCTCGCACACCAAAAGAAACGCAATCTCTAGCAGCGCGGGTAATTTTGAATTATTTTTGTATGCATGACGTATTGACGAGGGTAGAGACTGTGGAAGAAACTCCTTCTGTTCATCCTGAATTAGTTATACTGTTGAAAATTTCTGGTATGAGCCTTAGAAAATGGAGCAGCACTTTTCACTCACTCCCTGAAAATATACGACAGATGCCTCATTTAAGTTTGGAGTCTACTGAAAATTTAAAGCTACTTAGCCTAATTTGGATTTACCAAAGATGTCTTTGAATTTCGTATTTCGTTTTCCGAAGCAAGGCAGATTAGGGGCCATTCAAATATTAGGTAACGCAATTTTTGAAGATTTTTAACCCCCCTTCCCTTAAACGTTATGGTATCAACCAAGTGACCTAAAAGCCACAATTATGTTGCGCAATGTACCGGAAAGTCATTTTAGCGACTTTTGTTATGTTTTAGTCGCGTTTGCGATAGTAATAAATAAAACAAGAGATTTTTGACCAGCAGCGTAACGCATTGTTCGAACTCCCCTCCTCCTAAGTGCGTTATGTAATACTTGAATTTTGTCAGATACTACTCGCATTTTTGATCCGCATGGATTTTTAACACTATTTATGGAGATGCCTATTTTGACACCACCAAAACTAATTTAAAATGATCTTCTAACCCAGGGTTCGACCAGGGCTTGTAAATGCTCCAATGTTCAATTTAATATAAAAATCTGTTCTCCGAGAACAAATATACAGTGGTGAACAGTGAAATCCGGACAAACAAAAAAATTTAAAAAAAGGTTTTCCTGAGATCCTGTCAACCTCTTTGTTTTGTAGGTATGGTTTTGTGTTACAGGTTTGGCGTAGGTATGGCTTTGTTTTAGAGGTAGGACAATATCTTAGTAAGTATAAATAGACGTTATACTTTTAGTTTTTTATCATTCTTGTGTTGTTGAGTTGGAAATGATGGCAAATCATAAAAAAAGGAGCGAAGCGGATATGCGCGAGACTTTCGCGCTGAAATTTCTGCTAGAGCAGGCTCCAGTAAGTTCTCAAAAGCCGACTTTTAGAAAAAGTATTCTAAATCTGGGCCGAAAAGTCGAAAGGAAGGATCAGAAGTGCGAAAAAAGACTATAGAAGCTGATGATCAACTTTTAAAAAAGATTAGTCTTAAAAATCGCTTCAAAACGGCTGTAGAAATTAGAAAATAATCTGCTGAATGTGGAGTAATAAAAATTTCTCCAATGACTGTGTGACGAAGGCTCCATGATGCTGGTTTATCTGCATATCGTCTAGCTAAAAAGCTTTTTTTGACCAATCCAATGTGTCGGAGACGCTTGGATTGGGCCAACCAGCACAAAATGTGAACTGTATCCGATTGGCAGAATGTGATCTTCTCAGATGAATCAAAAATCAACATATCCGGCTCCGATGGAATGCAGGACGTGCGCCGAAAAGCTGGAGAGCGTTACAGTGACGAGTGCATCCAAAGAAAATTTAGGCAACAGATAAGCAGAATGGTCTGGGGATGCATTTTTTATTACCAAGTTGGACACCTGGCCTTGATTGAAGGAACTGTCAAAGCAGCCGACTATAAAAACATCCTGATAGAAACCTTGGAACCTTCTATTGAAGAGCATTTTTCGAGTGTGATTTTTCGAGATGATTCTGCGCCTTGTCATCGACCGCAAATGGTAAACATTAGTGTTTTGTAAATCCTTATTTTGTACTTTATAATAAACCACAACTTTCATCCTTTTTTTCTTCTTCTTCTTTTACAGGTAAAGTATTACTTGAATGAACTTGGCATTTCAACTTAATCGTGCTCAGGCAATAGTTGCAGGTAGCAAGCCACAAGTCCACTAATTTACGAGAGTTAGACAGAATAATTCAAAATGATTGCTACGAAGGCATTTCGCAAGATCTTTTGAAAAATTTATCTCTTCCATGCCGCAGTCAGTTATGGTGGTCATAAAAGCGAAGGGAGGGACAACAAAATATTGATACCTGTTATTTTCAATCCTTAATATTAGTTCTTAAAATTCCTGCTGTAAATATTTTAGAATTAGTTCTTTAAAAATAAAATTTTACAACATTTTACCAAACACTTTTTTATCAATAAAGGACATATTTCACTTTTTTTGCTAAAAATAGATGTTTATGGAGTGGTTTTTTGACCTACAGCAAAATATTTTCAATAAAAATTATTTGCTTTTCTGATCCTTGCATCAGTTTTTTGAATCGATCAAAAATTTAGATCCTAAAGGATTTTATTAAACTTTTTTTGTTTGTCCGGATTTCACTGTTTACCACTGTATATGGGACGTTTCACGTCACCTACCTGGCCAAAAATTGGCTTGGCCGATCAAGGCGTACGAGATCTTAAACTTTTTGTCTAGTTAAGGGCTTGTAAAAGCAAAGTGGCCTGCTGAGAAATTCAAAATGGCGGATCCAATATGGAGGCCGGAAGCCGGAGAAAAATCGAGTGTCCAGTAAAAAAAGCTGGTAAAAATAAAAATTCGCTACTGATCGTTTCTTGGCTGGAGTTGTAATTTCTAAAAAGCTGGCGTGGAAGGTTGACAGAATCCAACATGGCAAATACAAAATGGCGGTCAAAAATTCAAAATAGTGGCCGAATTTTAGAAAGTCAAGCGATTTACACCAAATTTGATATACGGGAGTTTTGGGGGTCACTGATCACGAATCCGAGGTCAGATTTTGCACAATCAAGATGGCGGACCAAATTTTTGAAAATTAACCGATTTGTGCAAAATTTGTTTTACAGAGGTTTTTAGGGTCGCCGATTGTGAATCTGGAGGTTAGATTTCCAACATTCTCAAATCTACCGATTTGTACCAAATTAGGTATACGGGGGTTTTGGGAGTCACTAATCACGAATCCGAGGTCAGATTATAAAAATTCATAATTGTGGACCCTATATAGTCCCAATATGTATAGTAGATTGGGCTATTGAGTTTCAGCCATATTGGATCCACCATCTTGAATCTTAAAAATATTACCTCGGATTCGTGAACAGTGTTCCCCAAAGCGTCGGTATAGCAAATTTGGTCCGCCATCTTGAATTTGTCAATTCTGACCCGATATTCGTGATCAGTGACCCCTAAGACTCCCGTATACCAAATTTGAATTTCTTAACGGGCCACTTTGCTTTTAGAAGCCCTTAACTAGACGAACATTTTAAGACCTTGTACGTCTTGATCGGTCAATCCAATTTTTGGCCAGGTAGGTGATCCGCTTGACGTAAAAGGTCTCATATACAGTGGCAAACAGTAAAATGCGGACAAACAAAAAAATTTAAAAAAAAGGTTTTTACGATTCCGTCAACCTCTTTGTTTTATAGGTATGGTTTTTTTTGCAGGTATGGCGTAGGTAGGATTTTGTTTTGGAGGTAGGGAAATATCTTAGTATAAATAGAAGTTATACTTTTAGTTTTTGATCATTCTAGTGTTGTTGTGTTGGAAAAGATGCCAAATCATAAAAAAACGAACGCAGCGGATAAGCGCGAGATTTTGGCGTTTCGAAGCGATAGAAATTTCGGGAAATTTCTGTTAGAGTAGGTTTCAGGAAGTCCTCAGTAGCTGACTTTTTGAAAAAGTATTCAAAAACTGGGTCGACAAGTCGAAAGGAATGGTCAGAAGTGCGAAAAAAGACTACAGAAGCTGATGATCGACTTTTAAAAAAAATTAGTCTTAAAAATCGCTTCAAAACGGCTGTAGAAATTAGCAAATAGTTTGTTGAATGTAGAGTAATAAAAATTTCTCCAATGACTGTGTGACGAAGGCTCTATGATGCTGGTTTATCTGCACATCGTCTAGCTAAAGAGCCTTTTTTGACCAATCAAATGCGTCGGAAACGCTTGGATTGGGCCAACCAGCACAAAATGTGGACTGTATCCGATTGGCAGAATGTGATCTTCTCAGATGAATCAAAGTTCAACATATCCGACGAGTGCACACAAAGAACATTTAGGCAACCGATTAGTAGAATGGTCTGGGGATGCTTTTCTTATTGCCGAGTTGGACAACTGGTCTTGATTGAAGGAACTTTCAAAGCAGTCGACTATAAAAACATCCTGAAAGGAAAATTGGAACCTTCTATTGAACAGCATTTTTCGCGTGTGGACAACGTGATTTTTCGAGATGATTGTCATCGCCTTGTCATCGAGCGCAATTGGTAAGCATAAGTGTTTTATAAATCCTTATTTTGTAATTTATAATAACCCACAACTTTCATCCTTTTTTTCTTCTTCTTTTACAGATAAAGAATTACTTGAATGAACTTGGCATTTCAACTTTATCGTGGCCAGGCAATAGTCCCGATCTGAACCCCATTGAGAATCTTTGGCACATAA
The DNA here is from genome assembly GCA_963662105.1 of Meiosimyza platycephala. NCBI lineage: Eukaryota > Metazoa > Arthropoda > Insecta > Diptera > Lauxaniidae > Meiosimyza > Meiosimyza platycephala. Next base: position 58,584,848 of record OY759211.1, on the reverse strand, counting down.
TTAAGATGCAGGTAGCAAGCCACAAGCTCACTAATTTACGCGAGTTAGACAGAATAATTCAAAATGTTTGGTACGAAGGCATTTCGCAAGATCTTTTGAAAAATTTGATCTATTCCATGCCGCAGCGCGTTATGGCGGTCATAAAAGTGAAGGGAGGAACAATAAAATATTGCTACATGTTTTTTTTCAATCCTAAATATTAGTTCTTAAAATAACTGCTGTTAATAGAGTTAGTTCCTTAAAAACAAAATTTTACAACATTTTACCAAAATTTTTTTTACCAATAAAGGACATATTTCACTTTTTTTGCTAAAAATAGATGTTTATGGAGTGGTTTTTCGACCTACAGCAATATATTTTCAATAAAAATTATTTGTTTCTCTGATCCTAAAGGGTTTTATAAAAGTTTTTTTTGTTTGTCCGGATTTCACTGTTCGCCACTGTATATCGACAGCAATAAGGGAAATTTTGTGGATGTAAGAATATCAGCATTAGCTAATCTGCCACCAACCCGAAGTAGTTGCCAGTTGTTTTTGTACCCTACACAGAGGGTATATTCACTTTGTCATTCCGTTTGTAACGCATAGAAGGAGGCGTGGTAGATATAGCAAAATATATATATTATCGATCAGCGTCACCACCTGAGTCGATCTAGCTATGTCCAGGGCCGGATTAAGGCGAAGGTGAAGCAGGCGACCGCCCTACGAACGTTGGGCGCCAAACGAGGGCGCCGAGAGCACCAAACGAGGGATCCAAACTGAGCCAAACGAACGCACCAAGCGAAAGCGCCTTCCAAGCCTTAACTTGTATCTGAAGTGAAGACTGTTCAAACGTTCTCGCGGTTAAGAATGGCACCACTAATGTATACTTCTCTCCATGAGTTTCAGAAGCTATGGATTGTATTGTTGTGTACGCCACATTCGGATAGCCTACAAAGGAACACTCTCAATTGTATACTTTTGGCATTGAATTTTGTTTCAAGTCAATCTTGTATGTAAGCACCTTTAGAAAATAACTATCAGATTGGAAACAGCTATGGAACTTATAGAGAGGGTGAGATGCTTCCTGAAAAATTTAAGGTCAGAATAGGGTTTGAATAGCGTTATCACTGATGGACTTGCTGAACAGATTGATGCGAATTCTGATTTTAAGATAGAAACGAATATGCACTAGGGCGGGTCGATTTTTTTTTCAAAAAGGGTATGGCAGGAAAATATTCTACGGACAATTCTGAGCAACTTTGCCAAAGAAACTATGGGTCTAAAATCAATTTCGAGCCTCCGCATTTTTACAAATAGGTTTTGAACAGTACTTATATTGGATTTGTATGGCAACAACTACAAAGTATTTCATATTTAAAGCAAAAATTGTGGTAAATCGGCCAATTTGATGTCGGTGGAAAGGTCTTGTGCCTCTTTTGTATTTACCATGATATTTAAATTTTTTGTAAGAATAGTGGAGTGCTGAAGTACTTAAGTCGAAAGATAATGGAAAACAATTTTTTATTCAAAAATAAAAATCTATCATTTAAAAATCTGCCATTGAAAACGTGAAATTACTCCGTGAAAGTTTTGATCGTCAATTGTGATTTTTTTCGTTTTTTCCAACTATGGAGCTATCGATAAGACCCATATCCTCCAGATGCAACCTATTGCATATACCATCTCAAGATGTCCCTACCTTTGGCTTGCCAAGTGATTTAAATGGACTGAATTTCCCAAAAAATAGTGATTTATAAAAGTATTATAGTCTTTTGAATGAAAGTGCTAAAGCCGAAAGCAGAATATTTTCATACAAAAGTTTTACACCACAAGTAGTAAAAAAATTATTTGAAATTTGGAAAAAATTAAATATCAAAATAATTAATGTTAGAAGTGTTGCTACAAAGTTAAACGCCTTGGTCGACTATTATCAGAAATAAACATCATTTTATGAAATATTTAACCTCTGACGATCGACCACTACCTGGTCCAAAAATTCCTCCCTTCCTGTAATTGTTCCCATAAAAGTGATTGCACTTTTATTTCTGATAATAGTGTACGTAAGTAAGTACTGTTCAAAACCTATTTGTGAAAATGCGGAGGCTCGAAATGGATTTTAGACCCATAGTTTCTTTGGCAAAGTTGCTCAGAATTGTCCGTAGAATATTGTCTTGCCATACCCTTTGATGACTTTTTCCCGCCCGAAGAAATCGACATGCCCTAATATGCACCCAAGGAGAATCAAATGCAATTTGATTACGAACAGTCAGATGAACCAAGCACTTCAGTTAAGAAATCTTTTGAAGTCAATTTCTTCTATTCAGTCCTGTATGTAGCTATCGTATCACTTGACGACAGATTTCAGCAAATGAAAAGTCATAGTGATAATTTTACCTTTTTATATGATATCCAAGCATTATCCCTTTGTGGTCAAGTTCAACTTTAAAAAAACTGTCGAAATCTACAGAAGATTCTCACACATGGAGAGGAATGTGATATCAATGGAAAAGAAATGCAAAAAGAACTAATTATCTTTTCGCCGATGCTACCATCTGGAACGACTACAATAAATATACTTAGCTACAAGAACGATGAAATTGGACATTTCTAGCTTAAGATATGGGTTTTTAAGTGAGAGGAGGTCGAAAAATGAAAATACCACAATGTCTCGAAAATTATACCATTAAAAAATTTCTATTTTCATTTTCGAACTCAGCAGAAAAAAATATATGGGGAATTCCACGAAAACTTTGATTTTTCACAAAAGTGAAACTTAATTTGAAATTTTGGGGCACACATTTTTAACTCTGATAGACATGTTTCTTAGACGTTTTGAAGCAAAAATATATCAGTGGTTCTAGTTTTTAATCATGCCTCAAAAAGTTACATTAAAAATAAAAAATCAACGTACTTATCACTTACGTAGACCTCAATAATGTTCGATTTAAATGAGAAGAATTTCGCATAATAGTATTTTTTTATTTATTTATACCCATTAAAATCTTTCATAATTGTGTTATTACAAGTCTATTAAACATGTCGAAAAGTAGCCCTAAAACAATTTTCAAGTCATTCGAATGAAAATTGCGATTTATAGCCGTGTTTCAGTTGCTTTGGCTGAGTGTGCGGAGTACTTGTCACTCACGTATACCTCAATAACGTTCGATACATTCATCCGCCAAGGTGAGGCTTTTGATAATATATCAGGTGTAGTAAAAAGTAATCCATTATTTTTTCAATACATGGCTTTAGTACTCTCTATCTGGCTTAGTTTTTGATTTACAATAGATGTCGTTGTAAAGATTACAGTTAGTACTAAAAAAGCTTATTTTACAGTTTTGCATTTGATTGATTTAGTTTCGTTTGCGCGCGTGTCAAAAATGTACCCTTGCAAAGAGAAAATATGCTACTTTTTTCAGTTTTTCTTTGATAAAGGCGAAAATGCAAGTCAGGCGGCTGAAAATGTGAACAGTGTTTATGGTCCTGATATTGTAACAGCCAACCATGTGCAATTTCGTTGAAGTCGACCGTCATGTAAGCACTGTTTTGATTGCAACGGAGCTGAACATTCCACAAAAAACCGTTTGAAACCATTTGAATTAGGCCGGATGCAAAAAAAAAACTCGATGTATGGGTGTCATACGACTTAACATAGAAAAATCTAATGAAACGAATTTCTACCTGTGAATCGCCACTGAATCGCAACAAAATCGATCCATTTTGGAAGCGGATGATAACTGGTGATGAAAAATGGATCAATTACGACAACATCAAGCGAAAACAGTCGTAGTCGAAGGCAATCAGCCGTCGCAAACGGTGTCCAAGCCAGGATTGACTGCCAGGAAGGTTTTGCTCTGAGTTTGGTGGGATTGGCCGGGAATCCTCTACTACGAGCTACTCCGCTACGGCCAAACTCTTAATTCAATCGTGTACTATCAACAATTAGACCGTCTGAAGGAAGCAATTGCTCAGAAGCGACCGGCTTTGGCCAGTAGAAGAGGAGTTATCTTTCATCAGGATAACTCCAGGCCACACACGTCGTTTGTTACTCGTCAGAAGCTCCGGGAGTTCGGTTGGGAGGTTCTTATGCATTCATCATATAGTCCGGACTTAGCACCAAGTGATTACTACCTTTTCCTGTCCATGGCGAACAATTTTACTGGTGAAATTTGCTTGCATGTTTTCGAAAAAAAGTTTCGCGGACTTTGTGCTTCAATATGGTGCCTCCAGTTTCAATATTTGGGATGGCACATCAATTTAAAACGACATATTGTTATGTTCAGTCATGTGGAATCATTTTGTCGAACCTAAATTGCAATATGTAAGTGCCTCAAAAAACTACACACAAAAAACTGCGAAATTTGCTGATTGCACAAAATCGAGTATCGCTACTTTGAGTGCTAATCATTATGAATTCTTGAATGGCACACTGATATTACGCTTATGAATTGAATTTACATTGAAAAAGTAAAATCTCATTATAATTTCAGATTGATTCATTCACGCCTCAAAAAGTTATATAGAAAAAGAAAAAAATTACTTGCAGAGTATCGCTTGAAAACGTGTAAATTTCGAGGTTTTTAATTTCCAGAAACTTTTTATCAACTGTCGTCCTTATGCATATCATCAGATCGGATAGTCGTGTAGGCGAACTAAGATCTACAGGCTTGGTACATGCTTTTAATTCGTTTTTCATGCGTAGACAACCGAGTATCAAAAAAGTCAAAGGTTTTGTGGATTTCCCCATATGGGACGGTCTTTTACAAACCGAACACTTTTCGGACGACGCATTTTTGATTTGGCTGAAATTTTTTTTATGGGTTCTGTATCGAAAAAGAAGAGATACGTATTCGAGGATTTTTAAAAAAAAAATTTTTTTTTTCAAAATTGACCGAATACAAATTTTGAGAATTTTGTGATTTTTGGCTTGGAAGCTCACTTTCAAAAATTCATTACTCCGGTTCTGTTAAAGATAGAAAATTGATTTTATTTTCATTTTAAAACTAAGAAAATTATCTCTCAAGAGAACTAAAAGTGAATAGCCGCGTTTTTAAAGTGCTCCGTAATTTTCAATTAATTTGAAGTTACAACAAATTTTCAAAAGTTATAAACAAGTGCACCGTGTGTGTTAATTATCTAAAAAACAAATTAATAAAGTGTAAATCGAATTTTGTTTAGCAAAAAGAGTGAGTTGCACAAAATACTTTTTATAATAAGTTAATCTTTTTTTTTTACATATACAATTCGCTTAGTAACGAGAATAAAGCGGGCAGGAACGAGTTGCAATAGACAGCGGCACAATCTTAGCTGGTATTAGTCTGCGCTCTTTCTCTGGTTTGCTTTATTGCTTGTGAATACGGTTTTGATCAGTTGGCTATTTTGAGAAGTTTGATGAGAGTACGTTCAGTGCAGGTCAACTCAACAAGGGATAGTCAACTTAGCGTATGCTCTTAACCGAATACCAAGTAACCAAAGTGTAACTCTGCACAACATTAAATTTTGGATTTTGGTGATACAAAAATACTTAAGACTTAACTTTTAATATATGTGTTTAACTTTAATTTTGTTTTTAATTTTAGCCTGGGTTTCAATTTTAATTTTGATTTTAATTTTAATCTTGATTTTAATTTTGATTTTTAATTTTAGTTTTGATTTTTACTTTTGAATTTTAATTTTAATTTAAACTTTAATTTGATTTTAATTTTAATTTTAATTTTAATTTTAATTTTAATTTTAATTTTAATTTTAATTTTAATTTTAATTTTAATTTTAATTTTAATTTTAATTTTAATTTTAATTTTAGTTTTAAATTTAATTTTAATTTTAATTTAATTTTCATCTTCGTTTTCTTTGAACGCTGTTTCTTCTATAGTTGAGCCAGGAAAAAATGAGTGGAAAGAAGTTCATAACAAAAAACGTAAGAAACTTGTAATGCTGATCTTGCAGTTGTTGACCGAAAGAGATGGGTTCATTTCTCTTCATTTAAACCTTCTATGACGGAAGATAACATAATTTATTATGTAATTAAGCATATGAAAATTCCGAAGGATAATCTTGTTTGCTACAAATTATTAAAGAAAAATTTCCAGTATGAAGCACTTAAAAGCGTGAATTTTAAACTTGGAGTATCGTCGTCGCTTTATAATTTCATAGTAAATCCTGCATTATGGCCAGTTGATGTACGAGTAGAGGATTTTAAGTTTTTTCAGAAGGCGGTAAATCAGCCATTAATAACTTAATCAAGACACCAATATATGATACGAAAAACTTCCTAAAAATTTATCATCAGAATGTGTCTGGTTTGAGGACGAAATCAAAAGAAATCTTTGCTGCTTCTTCTCAACGTAAATTTGACGTTTTTATTTTAACCGAAAATTTTTTTTCGATCCTCTTTTTACGATGTTTATCGTAAAGATCGTGATTTTAATGCTACTGGCTGTCTTCGTGGAGGTGGTGTTAATAAATTTGTTACGTAGTCTAACGTCTCTTTATATTGCATCGATGCAGTTATTGATCAGCTATGTATCGTAATTAAGGGTTTTTCTGAATCCCTTTATATTTCGGTTTCATACATTCCTCCTAATAGTTCCTTCAATCTATACAAAATGCACATCGATAATATTCGTTCGTTGGTCGAGAATTGCGCTACTGAAAAATGTCAACTAATGGTTTTTGGTGATTTCAACCTTTGTGGAGTTTGTTGGATGCAGCTTGATGGTGATAATTACCTTTCTTCTTATAATATGTCTAGTAATTCTGAACTATATGTGATTGACAATTTTTTAGAACTTGGTTTTCTTTAAATTAATAATTGTTTAAATCTTCTTAGAAGAATATTAGATTTAGCTTTTATCTCTAGTAATATTAGTCATGTGACTAAGCAATCTGTATTTTTTCTTTCTGCAAATAGTGTGCACAATTTTGCTATTGAGCTTGATATTTCATTTTATAAATTTCTTAATACTACAAAATTTGGCGTTTCGCACTTGAATTTCAAGGCCGGTGATTATACCTCAGTGAATTTTGCCATTAGTCAGATTGATTGGGAAAATAAATTTTTTCATTTAAACACTGAAGCTGCCTTTAATACTTTTAAAACATTTATCTCTGATATTTGTATGAATCACTTTCCTAAGCTTAAAAAACTCAACTATAAGTGCCCTTGGTATTCTAAACCTTTGGTGCAATTAAAGAATCTTAGATCAAAATTCTATAAAAAGTTTGCACTTACTAATTTAAACTGTTTTTTCTTGAAATATAAACATTATATGCGTGAGTTTAATTTCCTTGATAAATATTTGTATAGGCAGTATTTACAAAAATTTGAAATTAGTATATATAAAGTCTAATCCTAAAAACTTTTGGCGATATGTTAAATCAAAAAAAGGTTGCTCGAACATTCCTTCTTCGATGTTTTTAGGTAATAAATCTTCTGATGAAGCGAACGGTATTGCTAATCTTTTTGCCGATTTCTTTAGGTAAAATTATGAATTACCTTATAATCACGGTTGGCTGGAAAAAGTTTCAACCCTCAAGTTACATCCTTCCGAAAATTCATGGTGCTTCATATTTGAGGTACCTCACTGATCATTTTTCTGCAAAAAAAAATCCCCCGGGCGCTTTTTTTTAAATCTAATTTTTGTGCTTTTCGCCTCAAATTCTTAAAAAGCTTGATTTCAATGATTCAACTAGTTTACACTCCATTGATAAGAAGTTACTTTTCTTATGTATTTTTTCCTGCTGAATTCGGAAATGAAAATAAAAATTTTTTGAATGGCACAGTTTTCGAGATATTGTGGTTTTTTCATTTTTCCGACATTCTTTCACTTTGAAATTCATATCTTGAGCTATAAATGTCCAATTTCATCGTACTTAGCACCAAATTGAAGGTATTAAAATGACAAATAAACGTGTATGACTCAAAAAATTGTCGAAAAAATTAATATATTCAGAAAATGTGGCATTGGATTCACTCATTCAATCGCTTCTGACGTCATCATTTTATGGTCGATTTTCTTCTAATGGATCTTCAATTTTGCGTAAGAGTATCAGCTCTACGAAAATTAAGTAAAATTATTTTTGTTTATTTTATTTCTATTTTTCCGTGGCCACAGAAGCGAATGTAAAATTTGATTTTTTTAAAAATCTGGCCTATTTTCATCGATAGCTTTTGAACCGGTAACTCAATGAATTATGTAATTATACACGTTTATTTATCATTCATAATACCTTCAATTTGGTGCTAAGTACGATGAAATTGGACATTTAAAGCTCAAGATATGAATTTCAAAGTGAAAGAATGTCGGAAAAATTACAAAAACCACAATATTTCGAAAACTGTGCCATTCAAAAAAATTTTATTTTCATTTCCGAATTCAGCATCAAAAAGTACATAAGAAAAGTAACCTCTTATCAATGGGGTGTAAGCTAGTGTAATCATTGAAATCAAGCTTTTTAAGAATTTGAGGCGAAAAGCACAAAAATTAGGTTTAAAAAAAAGCGCTCGGGGGATTTTTTTTGAGGTACCTCAAATATGAAGCACCATGAATTTTCGGAAGGATGCAACTTGAGGGTTGAAACTTTTTCCAGCCAACCGTGTAATAATAGTCCCACAGTCTCTAGCAACTCTTTTGATCAAATAAATTTTGGATCGCTTTCTTTGGATTTGGACGATATTTTAAATGGGATTCAAAACCTTAAAAGCTCGATTTCAATTGATTTTGATGGTTTATCTGCATTTTTCTTAAAAAATTGTGCGATTAATCTAGCATTTCCTTTAATGTTACTTTTTAACTCTTCTCTTCGTACGGGTTTTTTTCTAGATTCTTGGAAAGTAACCTTTATTACTCCTATTTACAAATCTGGAAGTAAAAATAATATTGAAAATTACAGACCCATTGCTAAATTAACTGTTATTTCTAAACTATTTGAATCTATAGTAAAAAAAAAATATTCTTTGCTGTAAAAATAATTATTTCCCCTATCCAGCATGGTTTTGTTGCTGGAAGATTACCAATTTCTAATCTGTCAATTTTTTCAGAGTATTGTTTGTCAGCGTTTCAGCAAGGCTTACAAGTTGATGTGATATACACAGATTTCTCTAAGGCATTTGATAAAATTACACATGCTCTTTTAATTCAGAAATGTAGTGATTTGGGTTTTCATTCCAACTTTTTGATATGGCTTAAGTCTTATTTAGATAATAGCAAGTGCATTGTTGCTTTTGATGATGCCAAATCGTTTCCTTTCTGGGCTTCGTCTGGTGTCCCTCAAGGTAGCATTTTAGGTCCACTACTACTTGTTTTATTCATCAATGATATTGCATCTTTGTTTGTATACTGCAAATGTCTTCTCTATGCAGATGATTCTAAAATAAGGGACTTAAATGATATTTCTTATATTTCTTAAATGATATTTTTGAGTCAAGTTTTTCTTTCCGTTCTCACTTCGATTACATTATCCCAAAAGCTTATGCAATGTTAGCTTTTATTAAACGTATTGCTTCTTCCTTTAAAGATCCCTACACTCTCTCTTGTCCGTTCTAGATTAAAATATGGATCAGTAATTTGGAGCCCTTACTATGAGTTACATAAGTTGAGGTTTGAAAGAGTGCAGAAATCTTTTACAAGATTTGCAGTAAGGTCTCTTAATTATGTAGATTTTTCTCCGTCATATAATGCCCGCTCCCTTCTAATAGGTTTAAAATCTCATTATTCATTATTCTTATTCAGTTTAATGTCTCCTTGAGAGCTCTTACGTCATGCGTTCCTTTCTATTTAGAAACGTTACGCACAAATTATGCACTAAATGCTCCTAGTTTTAGAGGCATGAAGTTATATAATAACTTGAGTTTAAACTATTTAATTGATTTTTCATGTACCAAAAATTGTATGAGGTCTTTCTTAAATTGAATTTTATAATAAAATTAGTTTATTTTGTTATTTTATTTTGATACTCTAGTCCAGTGATTCCCAAAGTGTGTTCCGTGGAACCCTGGGGTTCCACGAAAAAATTTAGGGGTTCCGCGGGACAAATTTAAAGGAAAATACATACAATATTAGATTTCAGCTAGGGAGCAATATAACTTCGATGATTTTCTCGAAGAATTTAAAGTGGATTTAGATATGGAAATCAATGATTGTATAAAAACACATCTGTCCAGCTTATAGCAATCACTCAGCGATTTCTTTCCAAACCTAGAGAATCAAGATAATTCAAAATCCTTTCGCAATAAAAGAAAAAACAAAAGGATTTCATTCCATGGATTATGAAAATTTGATTGAATTGGGGTCGGATACACAATTAGAAGACAAATTTAGAATAGTTCATTAACAATATTCTGGTCAGATGTCATCGATTAATATCCAAATTTATCGAAACAGGCTATTTGGATTCTATTGCCGTTTGCAACCATTTAAGTATTTGTGTGAAGCTGGGCTTTCAAAATACATATGTTGCGAAGAAAACCAAATATCATAACAAACTTGATGCTGCACCAGATATGCGAGTTCAGTTATCAAACATAACGCGCAATTTTAGGAGAATTGTGGAATCAAAGAAGCAGGTGTATTCTTCACAATAAAGTTTTTTCATTTATTTTAGTTAATGTTTTGTATTTTTAATAATTATTTCTATGATGAATTATTTTTTTTTAAATTTTGTTTAATTCAATAAATAATAGTGTTTCATATGTGTTGGACGACTAGTTTGTCGCCAAATAAAAGAAAACGAAATTTAATGCCTGGCTACATTTCCGAATAAAATGAGTAAAACGAGTTTTTTATGTCTTAATAGCTTCAGGCTTTTATTATTACTAAATTCATTTTACATTAAGTTCTTATAACTAGGCTTTGATGCCGCGTTCTAAAACGGGCGTAATTTAATTCTCCTTAAACCTACACCAAAGGTGGTTTTAAAAATAAGTAAATTAAATGATATTCATTGCCTAAAATAGTCATTAATTAAAGAATTAAAATAAATCTTAAATAACAAGTCATACAGCATTAAATGACTTAACACAGCCCACCTTAGCAGCAACCGCTGTTAAACAAATGGTAGTGGAGCCAATTTATGAATTGGCCTGCAATAGGTGCATGACCTGGTTTTAATGGTAGCGACGCGGACCTTACCGTCGCGTCCCTTGGCGGTGTTGATGACCACGCCTGTCATCCACTGCTGAGGCGGTAAATTCTTCTCGCTCACCACCACGACTTGGCCGACTCCCAAATTGGGCTGCCCTTTGCACCACTTGTTCCACTGCTGGAGATCGAGGATGTAGTCTCTCGACCATACCTTCCAGAACCGCTGTTTGAGCGCGCATGACAGTCGCCATCTCCTCAAGTAAGACAGTTTGTCGGCGTCGTCGGGCAGCGATGAGAGCGGCAGCGAACGCATTGCCTCGCCTATCAGCAGGTTTGCTGGAGTTAGCGCCTCGCCGTCGCTGGGGTTGGTGCTCAATGAAGCCAATGGTCGGTGTTGAGTACCGCTTCCACTTCTGCCAACGTTGTTGCCAGCTCTTCTGCGGTTGTTGCCAGCTCTTCTGCCGAAATGCGGCGCTCGTGGGGGAATGAACCGGAATTCTACTCCTACTGCGGCTGCGTACGACATCAAGTCTTGGTGCTGTTCTTGGAACTTTGTTGTCATCTCTTGCATTTTCCTGTCTGCGCTCACGAAATTCGTGGCGTTGTCGCAGTGGATCGTTTGGGGGACTCCACGGCGGCTGACGAACCTTTTGAGACAGAGAATAAAACAATCAGCTGATAAAACGGCAACAAATTCTAAATGTACTGCTTTCGAAGTGAAACACACGAATACCGCTACATACATTTTTACGGGTTGTCGACCTCGGATTTGTAACGTTATACGTACCGGTCCGCAAAAGTCGACACCGCAAATTAGAAATGGTCGGACAGCTTTGAGGCGGTCTGACGGCAGATTTCCCATAATTTGCGTCGGTAACTTAGGCTTGTATCGGAAACAGTGAACGCAGCGCCTGACTATTTTTCTACATGTTTCACGTGCATTTACTAGCCAGATTTGTTGGCGTAGTAGTCCAAGTAAAACTTTCGGCCCAGCATGACAATTTGAAATGTGTAAATGCTGTATATCTGCACAAAGTGTGAGTTTTTTGGCATGAGCATTGGAAATTTTGAGTCATGTGGTATTGGTGCGTTGAGGAGTCGCCCACCAACGCGAAGTAACTTGAATGACCAATTTTCATCATTATAATTATGAATGAAAGGGCTTAATTTTTGAATACTTGGCGAAAGAATTTTTGACTATACCAATTTGTCTATTTCCTCTGAAAATTCAGATTTCTGAATCAATTTCATAATTTTCAGGAATGACCAACGTAATTCCTTTGCAGTTGGTTCATCTTTCGCGTAACCCTCGCCTTCTGGCGGTTTCTTAACAAAACGAAGTATGAAAGCGAAAGTTCGCATTCCTTTACATACGAAGAACGAGTTGAAATGTATTCTATAAGCTCGTTTGAATGTTTTTCGAGTGTGAGAAGTACAGTGGTATTTTTCTTCATCTTCAGACTACTTAGTTCTAGAGGTAATTCAAAGTGACTATTTTTTGGCCAAAATTGAGAATCTTGTAAAAGAAACGACGGCCCACTAAACCATATTGAGGAGTTGAGCTCGTCTACACTGCAGCCTCTTGAAAGTATATCTGCAGGGTTTTGTTTCGTGGGAATGTGTCGCTAAGTAGAATTTTGCGACCATTCTTGAATTTCGGCAACTCTATTTGCTACAAACGTATTAAGTGTAGCAGGATGTGTTTTAGTCCAGTGTAAAACTATTTCTGAGTCAGTCCAGAAATAAGTGTTCTCGATTCTACAATTTAACATTGCTCTCACCCTATACCATAGTTGAGATAACAGGTGGGCTGCACACAGCTCAAGCCTGGGTAACGATTTAGTTTTGAGCGGAGCAATTTTTGACTCAATAACAGTTTGGATACCATTTGAGGTCTCGCTTCTGATGTAAGTACAGCAACCATATGCACGTATTGAAGAATCCGAAAATCTATGAATTTGGCAATTTTCATTCGGATGGGTATTCACGTACCGAGGTATTTCAATGGTATCCAATTGCAATAAATTGGCTTTAAAATTTTGCCAACTTGTTTCGAGTCTAATAGGAATTGACTCGTCCCAGTCTAAATTTTGAATCCAAAGCTCTTGCAATAAGATTTTTGCTTTGGTAACGATTGGGCATAAAAGTCCGAGAAGATCGAAAAGTCTTGCCGAAACTGACAAGATGTTGCGTTTTGTTGGTCGAAGATCTTGAAAATTTTCGTCCAAATGAAATTTGAATGTATCATTCTTCGAAACCCAACGTAGGCCTAATGTTTTTGTAGAATCGGAATTTTTAAACTTAAGCGGTTTTTTTGCTAAGTTGTTGTTATGGTAAGTAGGGTGGTTCGAAAACCATTTGGCAAACTGAAATCCAGCAGAATCCAAAATTTGAGTGACTTGCGTACGTATTATTTCGAGATCATTGAAGTTTTCAGCTCCAGTGAGCATATCATCGACGTAGAAGTCTTTTCGTATTACATTTGCACTTATTGGGTGCGAAGTGCTGTTTAAATTGCTCAAGTGAAATAAGCATCGTATGGCTAGAAATGGGGCTGGAGAAGTACCGTATGTAACTGTGTTGAGTTTGTACACCTGAATTGGTTGTGTATCATTTTCTCGCCACACTATCAATTGAAAATTTCGGTCTGCCTCGTCCACTTCCACTTGACGGTACATTTTAGAAATGACAGCAGTCATGGCGTATTTATGTAAACGAAAACGAAGAAGAATTGAGTACAAATCTTCCTGGATTGTTGGACCAACCATAAGTGTATCATTTAATGATAGCTGAGTTGAAGTACGACTGGACGCATCGAAAACTACGCGAAGTTTAGTAGTCGTACTTTCTGGTCTCAAAACGCATTGATGCGGAATGAAATAATGTGGAATTTTCATAATTCAGTCGCTTGCTGGTGACATGTGTCCTAATTTCAGGTACTCTTTCATGAAATCCATGTACATTTCATGAAGCTCAAGATTTTTCAATAATCTCCGCTCTAAAGCCAAAAAAACGCCTTTTTGCGGTTTCGAAAGATGAGCCAAGTGAATTTGGGCTTGACTTAAAAGGAAGTGAGACCTGAAATCGACCAGCAGCTAATCGACAAACTTTATCATTAAAGTTATTTTCACAGAGCTGCTGCTCAGCAGAGTATGCTTTGCATTGTGAATCCTGTGGCATGCCTTCTAATGCCCAAAACTTTTGAACTATCGAATCAAGAGATTCATAATTTTCAGTAACAGTTACTGAATTGCATATTTGCGAATTTGTGTTTTTGGTAGCTTGGTATTTACCAGAGACTATCCAGCCAAGTAACGTTTTTTGTAACGTTGGCAAATTTGGACTATGTTTTATTTGTCCAACTGACAAAAGGTCAAAGAATGTTTCTGCCCCAAGTAACAGATCTATTTTTTGCGTTTTATAAAAATATGGGTCAGCGAGCTCAATATTTGCAGGTAGATTCCATTCCTTTGTTGAAATCGTATGGTCAGGCTGGTATGTGGAAATTGACTTTAACACTAAAAATTCGGCTGAAAACTCGTAAGAATTAACCCTTGACCTTACTGCAGCATGTAACTTATGTCTGACAGAAGATTGCGCCTTTCCTTACCCACTAGTTGTAAATTGACGTCCTCCCTACTTAAATTTAATCTCTGCGCCAGTTCTTCCGTCATGCAATTAATTTGCGACCCAGAGTCCAATAATGCCCTTGCCAACTGATATTCGCCAGATTTGCTACTTATTTGTACTACAGCTGTAGCTAAACTTACATGGTCATCATGAAGCGAAGTATGATTTATCGCTGCACGAGATGTTGATGGCTGGTTGTCGGTTGAACAATTGGAACTGGCAGCAGGAGGAGGGGTGGGAACGAACCTATACAAAAGCGAGTTATGCGGCCGCTGGCATATTTTACACTTTGCAGATTTACACTTTGAAACTGTGTGCCCTTATTTTAAACAATTTATGCACGCCGAAATTCCCTTTACAAAATCGAATCGCTGTTGAACAGATTGTTCCAAAAATGTTGGACAAAAATTAATAAAATGTCCTGATGATTTACAAAAAAGACATTTTTTGTAAGTTTCAACTTGCTTCGAACACAAAAATGACGAATTTTTGTTAGCAGTATTATTATGCTGTGGTTTATTATGATTCTGACGTTTTGATTTAAATGCCTCATCGGCCGAAATATGTTGAAAACGTCTATTAAGCATTGTTTCACAATCCTTCCACATTGGTAAATGATCATAATTAAGTTGCTCTTCCCATTTCAATTTAGTTATTGAGTCAACCTTTGTCATCGTTAAGTAAATCAAAATAGCGTTTGAAATCTTTTTATCGTCACCTATTGATAATAGGGAGTCATAAATGGCTGACACTGTGTCTATTAAATTGCGCAAATCTGCAGCAGAAGGCTTATTGATTGAAGGCAAATCAAAAAGTTGAGAAATGCAATTTGAAAATATGATATAATCGTTATCATAAACTTTTTTCGAACTGGCTAGTGCCTTCTCATAAATCTCATCAGTAACTTGAAAGGTTCGAACTGTTCCTAATGCTTCTCCAGATAGACACGACGTTAAATGATTGAATTTTTGAATATTTGTCAGACTATTGTCACTGTTGACTAAACTTTCAAAAACGCCGATAAAACTTTTGTATTCTGAATACTGGCCACCAAATTTTAGCAGCTTTAAATTTGGAAGGCGTGATTGTTGTTGATGAACAATGAACGAAGCTTCGTGTGGATTACTAGAAGAGCCACTGCAGCCATTTGTGGCTTATTCTTGTCTATAATAGACAGTAGCAGTGATTTTGTAATCACACATTCCTCTTCCAGATCAGATCTGAAAGAGTCCTCACAATCGAATTTTTCGATTTCAGCTTGGAATGCCATTGCTTGGTCCAAATAACTATTTAAAATATCGAGACGACAATGCAGTTCAAAATAATTTGATGAAACTTTTTTCTCGATCAACGAAGTTTTTATGCGCAAAATATTGCTCATAATTATTCCCCTTTTTTTTAGCAGATTATCGTCCATGATACTCACCACAGTATCGTTAGAGGAATCACTATTTTTTCCCATCATGGGTTTGATTCAATTAAGTTTATCGAAAAGTAATTTTAATTAATTACAAACTTAATTGTTGGGTGTAGAATGCAATATGCAACTACTTTGCCAACGAAAATTATGATTTATTCAATTAAATTTATCGAAAAGTAATTTTAATTAATTACAAATTTAATTGTTGCATGTAGATTGTTTTTGCAACTACTTTGTCAAGGAAAGAATGGTCTAAATCAAAAATATGCAGGTACTTATTTGTCCCTTCAAATTTTACAAATGCTGTAGTTTGCTTTGAAATTAAGAGAATGAATTTCAAGAGAAATCCTAACTTATGAGCTCAATGATCATAAGTTGAAGTGCTACAACGAAAAATATTTAACCCCAAAATCCAACCACAGAAACTAAAAATAGCAACAGCGAAATGTTTCAGAAGTGTTAAGATGTATTGGGTTGCACCTATTCTCTTAATTTGCAATGATAACAACAACGAAAACGAAATGTAGCAAACTTTTCTTGAGTAGCAACAGCACTCAATTTATTAAACTGCGTATGTGTATGTATGTGTGTGTGTACAGCCTAACTGCAACCACTTTGCGCTAGCTATGTACGTAGACCAACGATATGAAAAAACTTTGTTTTTGTTTACACGCAACTTATGACAACTTTTGTATGTACATAAGTTAGAACGATTGAAAATGAAATTTATGTAAATGAAACCTCCGTAAGTATGTATGTAGGAACGGTTTATTTTATACCGGGACTCTCGCACGATTTTGCGGAACCCTGTGATACATAAGCGGTATAGGCGCTTATGTAATTTCAAAAGGAAATTTCTAATTTTATCAAGTATTTTTGATAAAATTGGACTTGACTCTACTAACGCGCGTTTCACTAAGAAATGTATGTGTGTTGATTTAAAAATTGAAATGAACATAAATACGAGCAATAAAGATTCTGCTCCAATGTGAGCGACAAAGTTACTTTCAGAATTATGCGAAATCTGACTCGGCTTTTTGCCGGTATCTTTTCTAAAAGTTCCCTATTGCTTTACTGGTCGCATTTGTTACCGGTTGTGGCCCTTCCCTTATGCACAGAAACAAAACATTCTTCCACTGCTGTGAAGGTCTCGTTGTGGTGGTGCTCCTGATTGCAACGGAAAGCAACTCCCACGACGCAGCGACTGTGCGGAACCTGTTATGGTGACGGTAACGGCAATGCAGCAATAAACGACAGCACGTTTTTATAATGTTTTTGATTTTTCTGTTTTTTATTTAATTTTATTGTTTTTAAGCACAAAACTTTTTCACTAACTGCATAACAATGTTTTTAGCAAAACTTCGCACAATTGTCTTTCTTTTATATTTCACTTTAATTGTTTTTTACGACCGATCAAATTACGCGTTTGTAGGCTCGCATACCAAAATCTTTACTTACGTGTGTATCTCTTTTTATGTTTTTGTTATATGCAACGTTAACGTTGGTATCATGCGACCGTGTTTCAATTACTAAACAATGCAAGAACACACAAACGCATGTTTGACAATCGAACCGAATTAATTTAATTGTTTTTAATTAATTTAATATTGATTAAGTATTTTATTTTTGAGCTAACGCGCGTCGGAAACAACACCAAAATATTACAAAATATACGACAAGAGAGTCTAAGTCCCTGTTCGGGCGCCAAAATGTTGGACGACTAGTTTGTCGCCAAATAAACGAAAACGAAATTGCCTGGCTACACTTCCGAATAAAATGAGTAAAACGAGTTTTTTATGTCTTAATAGCTTCAGGCTTTTACTATTACTAAATTCATTTTACATTAAGTTCTTATAACAAGGCTTTGATGCCGCGTTCTAAAACGGGCGTAATTTAATTCTTCTTAAACCTACACCAAAGGTGGTTTTAAAAATAAGTAAATTAAATGAAATTCATTGACTAAAATAGTCATTAATTAAAGAATTAAAATAAATCTTAAATAACAAGTCATACAGCATTAAATGACTTAACAATATGTATTTTACAGAGCTGTTTGTTTAGTAGTTTTAGTGCAAAAAACAACAAAAAATTACAATCGCAAAATGCATAAAAGGAACAAAAAATGGGCAACGAGCTGCTTATACTAGTTTCCATAACGCTACGTCACTTCATCAGTAAGCTTTGTTAGCCGACGTTTAATAGTCTGCAAGCACACTATATTTTATTTATATATTTATGTTTTGCTATGATTCTCAACTAGTCAATGCAGAAAATAAAATATAGTGTGCTTGCAGACTATTAAACGTCGGCTAACAAAGCTTACTGATGAAGTGACGTAGCGTCATGGAAACTAGTATAAGCAGCTCGTTGCCCATTTTTGTTTTTTGTTTATGCATTTTGCGATTGTAATTTTTTGTTGTTTTTTGCACTAAAACTACTGAACAAACAGCTCTGTAAAATACATATTAAATTTTACATTGTTCCAAATACATTTAATTTAATATCAGATATTGAATTTTAAAAAGTCGTTGCTTAAAAAATATTCAGGGTTCCGCGATCAGTGGCAACAAATTCGGGGATTCCACGATCAAAATAGTTTGTGAACCACTGCTCTAGTCTGTAAGAATATTGTTCATAGGCTGAAATAAACAAATAAATAAAAATGTATGCTTTGTTACACGATTTAGTAACACGCAAAGTATACATGCAAGCCACATTGCGTTCTCACCAACGCCAAAGAATCCAGTACGTGTTACAGTTACGGCTAGGGTTGTCATACGTACTGATTCTATCAGTACATGTACTGATTTTTACTAATTTTCTTTAAAAATACTGATTTTTCAAGATTCTGAAATCAGTACGCAAATGTACTGATTTTTAGCAATTGGTACTGATTTGTAGTGATTTTAAGATTTTATGTGAATTACTTAATAATTTTTACATTAAATATGTATTTAATTATTACCAGTAGCGTACCTAGGAGTCTGTAAAATGGTCCGTGTCTTGTAATAATTTTGTATTTTTGCTAGTGTTTTGTGCAATCTGAAAAGTTCTAACTTGTTTTTTTAGTAAATAAAAACAATTAATGGGCAAAAAAATTTGTACTGATTTTTTACGTTGAATATACTTGAATGTACTGATTTTGCGTTTCAAAAATCTGACAACCCTAGTTACGGCACAAGGTTTGGGATTAGCAGCGGAACTTTTAAAACCTTAATATAAGCAGAATTAGGTGCTAAATAAAAGCAAGAGTAGTGTGCATAAATAAAAAAGCAAACGAAAAAATATGAAATAACATAAGACAAAAATAAAATTTCATATATGTGGTGGCTTGTCTACATACAGTAGAGTCCGGTTATAGCGACATCCAAGGAAGCGCATAATTCGGTTGTTATAAGCGGACAACGTTATATGCAGATTACATACTATTCATCAATACCATATAGATAGCGTCAGAAAATCCTCTTCGTAAATTTGGCCAAACAGTATTAATCTAATTCGTAACTAAATTTTGGTTAAAACATGATGACTCTCTGCTTATTTGGCTGAATCTGATATTATGTATAGCTTTGAATCTGTTAATCCAACTTGGTGTACATTCAAAATTCACATGGAACTGTAACGCGAACAAATTTGCCTTTTCCATCAAGATAGGACCATTGACGGGTATATCGCGGTTCCGTGTAGTTTTAAACCACTGCAGCCAAGATTTTTTCCACGTTATCTTGAGTAGAGGGTCTTTTTTTTAACTTTTATGAGACATTTAAATTGAACAGTTCTCTAATTTTTTGTTTAAATTTATTAATTGTGGATATTGTTGAATGCGACACATTAAGCTATTTAGCAATCTCTTTATCAATTTGAAAAGGCGACTAATAAAATCAAAAACTTACGTTAAGTGCATTTAAATTTCAAATAAAACCTCTTTGATGAGCATAAATTATTAAAATTAAACAGAAAACAACAAACGACTGCTCTTACTTTTTCGCCGCATGCAATGTTATAATTTCAAATTTCAAAAATCTCATCAACATGTTGTTATAAGGACAAAAAGTTTTGAAATTGTGTTGTTATAACCAGATTGGCGTTATAAGCAGAACCCCAATAAGCGGATTCAACTCCATAGAAGCTTGTATGGGGACCAAAGTTATGGGTGCAAATACGTTGCAATAACCGGATTGTCATTACATGCGGAGTCGCTATAACCGGATTCTACTGTATTTATATATGGGACAGTCTTTTACAAACTGAACGAATTTTGACAAAAATTGATCGACACATTTTTGATTTGGCTGAAATTTTTTTATGGGTTCTGTATCGAAAAAGAAGAGATACGTTTTTCAAAATAGAGCGAATTCAAATTTTGAGAATTTCGTGATTTTTGGCTTGGAAGTTCACTTTCAAAAATTCATAGCTCCGGTTCTGTTAAAGCTAGAAAATTGGAATTAATTTCATTGTAAAGCTTAAAATATAAACTTAAATATAAAAATAATTTTTTTAAATATTATAAACAAAATAATATTATTATAAACAATTTAAATGTTTAAATCAATATTAAACAATTGCTCCCACACTGTATCAAATTTTTAATGTCAGAATCTTGTTTAACGTTAAATTTCCTATCGAAAACGGTTTTTTTCAAATAATAATAAAATATATATGGATATGTAATAAATTTTATTCGACCAAGTATTATTTTATATTTATTTAATGTTTATATGCTTGAGCTTAGCTTAAACAAAATTAAATATAACAAAACAAAACCTTTAGAAAACTAAACTGCGATAGAATGCGACGTAAATGTTTATTAAAATGATAAAAATTGACGGCATCTTCTAGAATATCTACAGCAGTAAATTATATATCAAATTAAAGTACTCATCGAGTTGAGTTCATAAAGCCAAAATTCAAAGCTCTTTGAACCCACGAAGTGTGTCGACTCTTGCACGATTTCCGATCGGTATTCGATAAAAAGAACTAAGCTGTTGTATAAACATAGTAATAGAAAGCAGTCAACGTAATTTTCCTCGCTATAACAAGACTTTGGTCGTTGATCAGTGCATTGCTTGATTAAATTGAAAAAATGGAAAATCTTTCCACGCTTATATCTCAGCTTCTGGTTACCCGATTTCAAAGCTGATAACTTCAGCACAGTCTGCTTGTTGAGTACTGATATATAATTTATTGCTGTAGCTATTCTAGATCCTAATAAAAAAAAGTGTTACTTATTTTGCGTTAAAAAATTTTCAAATGAGCTCCACTAAAGAAGTTTCACTTCAAAAAAAGAAAAGAGTAAAAATGAATTTGACTTGCAGTTGTTTACGTTATTAATTTAGTTTTTTATTGTTTGACCAAAAGTGTCATTTGAATCTATTTGGTTTATTTTTGGTTTCCGTAAGTTAAAAATAAAAATTATGAATTTAAATTTGAGTTCTTTTAATTTATTGGAATTTGGTGGAAACGTTTAATTTATAGTATACTAACTATGAAAATTCACTACACTTCCATTTATTCATTAAGAGACCTACCAATTTGTTCACATATGTATGAGACCCATTAAATACACTGAATTACAAAAAAAAAATAAATAAAAAAAATGTACGTAAAAATGAATTGGCTCCTTTCTTATTAATCTTTTATATTTTAAATCCATTAATTTTTTGTAAGAGTGTTGCAGATAATGATCCTGCAAGGTAGGCAGAATGCTTACATACATTATAAACAGTGTTTACGCAGCCTAATTTACACTGTTTATTCTACAGCCTCGGGTCTCGTATGAATTTGAAGAGACCGCCTTCGTCATTGAATTTTAACAAGTCACCCGAAAATCAACCAAATCACAAATTCAACATAAAGAAAACTACAAACGAAGACACCATCAACCATTTCAACACAAAAAATAATTGTACTGTAAGGAAATTTCTTAGCCGGGGTAAAACTCGCCGGATGTCCAGGCGTTCTTAAAATCAGAACTTTGGTAAACCGGGGTACATTCGGCTATAAAAGTTTAAACCTTTATATTTACAAAACCTATTGAAATATTTAAAAACTTTAAACACTACATAAAAGTTTAATGTTTAAGCTCTGAAAAAAATAATTTAAAATTTTTCATACCACTTCCAAAACATGTACTTTTTTTTAATTTAAAAAAAATTGCCATTTCGCCGAATGTACCCCGACTCGGGGCACATTCGTTTTTGCTAGGGGCACTTTCGGCATTGAAGCTTATTCGATCAAAACACAAGAATAAATTGCATTTAAATGTTTGTTTTTTATATTACTTTACGTAGTATTTGGACATATTTATGTCAAAGCAATATTTTGTTTGGCATCGAGATGTTGATGCCGGGTGTGTGGGATAAGGCAATTTCATTTCAATTTTACTTTTCAGTGCGACGGATATGTCTTTAATTAGTGGTTTTACAAATACCCAACTTGAGGTGTCAGCTCTTCGAAGAAAGCTTATGCTGTAAGCCGAATCACTAAATTTTTCTGTAATTACACCCACACCGGCACCTGCCGAATGTGCCCCTTCCACAAATGCCGAATGTGCCCCAATGTCGCAAATTTTCTTGTTCAATATATTTTAACAAAATTTATGAAATAAGAGCAGGTTTGAAATGCTCAACTTAAAATTTAATATTCAATGTCACTTTTCACAAAATTTCACTTTTATTTAAATAAAATTTAACAAAAAAGTCGCTTAATCACCTGAAATGCAAAAACACACAAATGAGCAAAAAAACACACAACCACTTATAACTTTTCTTCCCAATAAACTAGAGCTCTCAAACTACAAGGCATCCCTGACGATCCTTTAAGGCTGCATTCAAATTATAAACCATGGACATAGACAAAGATTTTCTTACTGAAAACGGCAATGCCGAATGTGCCACAAATACGAATGTGCCCCGGTTTACCATACTTCTTTTTCTGTTTACTTAATTTTTTATTCCTCAGTTTTTTTCTTCTTACAAATTATTTATTTGTTTCAGGGACTCTATTCTGCTTCGTTTTGAATACTAGTCTTCGGGTATACTCGAGAACTTTCCGGTATTCTTCTCGAACTGTGTTTGAACGCTGCAAATTACGCTGCTGTGCTTGTTTTTTTCTTGATGGACTCTGAACTGCTTCGTTTGACAGTTGAAGCCTTCGGGTGTACTCGGGAACCTTCGAGTATTCCCCTCGAACTGTTTTTTAAGGCTGCAAATTACGACGCTGTGCTTGGTTTTTCAGAACTGTTATGTTTTACATTGAAGCCTTCGGACGTACTCGGGAACCTTCGGGTATTCTCCTCAAACTGTTGCTTAGTGCTGCAAATTACGCCGCTGTGCTTGTTTTTTCCTTGATGGACTCTGAACTGCTTCGTTTTACAGTTGAAGGCTTCGGGTGTACTAGGGAACCTTCGGGTATTCTCCTCGAACTGTGGTTTAACTTTGGAAATTACGCCGCAGTGCTTGTTTTTTCCTTGATGGACTCTGAACTGCTTCGTTTTACAGATGAAGCCTTTGGGTGTACTCTGGAACCTTCGGGTATTCTCCTCGGAAACCTCACGTATCCGCACCTTTGGCTAGGGATTTTTCTATCCCCACCAGGAATCCGGAAAGTAGGCAAGTACGGCACTTACAGGCTCGTTGAATTCCTAGACCGGCCAATCCAAATTGGCACAGGCTAGCCTTGGAATAAAGTTAAAGCTGTTGGGGTGACACAAACAATTAACAATATTCCAAAACTCTCCTGGTGGTTCTAGTCGTCAAACTCGGAATACGGCTTCGAGACCCTCGAAAGAGGAGAAATACTTTTGTCTAATACCAAAGCTGTAAGGGTGACACAAACAATTGGTATGCGAAAAACGTATTTCCTCTTAAAAGAGCACTTGAAGTCCAACTCGTACCTTGATAAGCCCTATACTTTCCCGTGTTCCAACTCCTGGTGGTTCCTGGTCCAACCTTTCGCTGTAGGTTTGGCTTCGTAGAGGCTCCGATGTTTGTTGCATTCCCTGCCAGGCTGTACTACGCTACTATGTTCCTTTGAACATACTTTGCACTTCACTTCACTTTTAATTATAATTTTTTCTCTTCTTCACTCGTTGCTGATCACCAACCGACTGTCCTTTTGCTGTGCTTGTAACTTATCTTTATTCACGTTCTGCGCTGCTGAGCTTATGGCAAAACCGGTTTGTGTTGCGTGCAAACCATCAAACATGTGTGCTTGCATGATCAAACCATGCTGGTTGGTGGATGTTGTTTTCGAACTGTTTTACTGTTTTTTGCGAACTATTGTGCTGTGTTTTTCAAACTATTGTTGTTATGGAGTTGGGCTATTGCTGTTTTAGAATAAATTCTTTGTTATGTTGTTGTTATTTTGGCTATTGTTGTGTTTTGAAGTGGCTGTGCTTAGCGAAAAGTTCATGTGAGGTAATATTTTTAGAGATGAGAAATATTTTGTGCTTACATCATCCCTTTCCTTAACGGTAAATTTTTCCGCCGCATCTCCTCCCACGCGAAAATCAAGTAGTTGGCTAGCGTTTGAGGAATCTCGCTATTCCTTAACTCCTAATTTCAGGTACTCTTTCATGAAATCCATGTACATTTCATGAAGCTCAAGATTTTTCAATAATCTCCGCTCTAAAGCCAAAAAAACGCCTTTTTGCGGTTTCGAAAGATGAGCCAAGTGAATTTGGGCTTGACTTAAAAGGAAGTGAGACCTGAAATCGACCAGCAGCTAATCGACAAACTTTATCATTAAAGTTATTTTCACAGAGCTGCTGCTCAGCAGAGTATGCTTTGCATTGTGAATCCTGTGGCATGCCTTCTAATGCCCAAAACTTTTGAACTATCGAATCAAGAGATTCATAATTTTCAGTAACAGTTACTGAATTGCATATTTGCGAATTTGTGTTTTTGGTAGCTTGGTATTTACCAGAGACTATCCAGCCAAGTAACGTTTTTTGTAACGTTGGCAAATTTGGACTATGTTTTATTTGTCCAACTGACAAAAGGTCAAAGAATGTTTCTGCCCCAAGTAACAGATCTATTTTTTGCGTTTTATAAAAATATGGGTCAGCGAGCTCAATATTTGCAGGTAGATTCCATTCCTTTGTTGAAATCGTATGGTCAGGCTGGTATGTGAAAATTGACTTTAACACTAAAAATTCGGCTGAAAACTCGTAAGAATTAACCCTTGACCTTACTGCAGCATGTAACTTATGTCTGACAGTAGATTGCGCCTTTCCTTACCCACTAGTTGTAAATTGACGTCCTCCCTACTTAAATTTAATCTCTGCGCCAGTTCTTCCGTCATGCAATTAATTTGCGACCCAGAGTCCAATAATGCCCTTGCCAACTGATATTCGCCAGATTTGCTACTTATTTGTACTACAGCTGTAGCTAAACTTACATGGTCATCATGAAGCGAAGTATGATTTATCGCTGCACGAGATGTTGATGGCTGGTTGTCGGTTGAACAATTGGAACTGGCAGCAGGAGGAGGGGTGGGAACGAACCTATACAAAAGCGAGTTATGCGGCCGCTGGCATATTTTACACTTTGCCGATTTACACTTTGAAACTGTGCTCTTATTTTAAACAATTTATGCACGCCGAAATTCCCTTTACAAAATCGAATCGCTGTTGAACAGATTGTTCCAAAAATGTTGGACAAAAATTAATAAAATGTCCTGATGATTTACAAAAAAGACATTTTTTGTAAGTTTCAACTTGCTTCGAACACAAAAATGACGAATTTTTGTTAGCAGTATTATTATGCTGTGGTTTATTATGATTCTGACGTTTTGATTTAAATGCCTCATCGGCCGAAATATGTTGAAAACGTCTATTAAGCATTGTTTCACAATCCTTCCACATTGGTAAATGATCATAATTAAGTTGCTCTTCCCATTTCAATTTAGTTATTGAGTCAACCTTTGTCATCGTTAAGTAAATCAGAATAGCGTTTGAAATATTTTTATCGTCACCTATTGATAATAGGGAGTCATAAATGGCTGACACTGTGTCTATTAAATTGCGCAAATCTGCAGCAGAAGGCTTATTGATTGAAGGCAAATCAAAAAGTTGAGAAATGCAATTTGAAAATATGATATAATCGTTATCATAAACTTTTTTCGAACTGGCTAGTGCCTTCTCATAAATCTCATCAGTAACTTGAAAGGTTCGAACTGTTCCTAATGCTTCTCCAGATAGACACGACGTTAAATGATTGAATTTTTGAATATTTGTCAGACTATTGTCACTGTTGACTAAACTTTCAAAAACGCCGATAAAACTTTTGTATTCTGAATACTGGCCACCAAATTTTAGCAGCTTTAAATTTGGAAGGCGTGATTGTTGTTGATGAACAACAATCAGCCATTTGTGGCTTATTCTTGTCTATAATAGACAGTAGCAGTGATTTTGTAATCACACATTCCTCTTCCAGATCAGATCTGAAAGAGTCCTCACAATCGAATAACCAAATAACCAAATAACTATTTAAAATATCGAGACGACAATGCAGTTAAAAATAATTTGATGAAACTTTTTTCTCGATCAACGAAGTTTTTATGCGCAAAATATTGCTCATAATTATTCCCCTTTTTTTTAGCAGATTATCGTCCATGATACTCACCACAGTATCGTTAGAGGAATCACTATTTTTTCCCATCATGGGTTTGATTCAATTAAGTTTATCGAAAAGTAATTTTAATTAATTACAAACTTAATTGTTGGGTGTAGAATGCAATATGCAACTACTTTGCCAACGAAAATTATGATTTATTCAATTAAATTTATCGAAAAGTAATTTTAATTAATTACAAATTTAATTGTTGCATGTAGATTGTTTTTGCAACTACTTTGTCAAAGAAAGAATGGTCTAAATCAAAAATATGCAGGTACTTATTTGTCCCTTCAAATTTTACAAATGCTGTAGTTTGCTTTGAAATTAAGAGAATGAATTTCAAGAGAAATCCTAACTTATGAGCTCAATGATCATAAGTTGAAGTGCTACAACGAAAAATATTTAACCCCAAAATCCAACCACAGAAACTAAAAATAGCAACAGCGAAATGTTTCAGAAGTGTTAAGATGTATTGGGTTGCACCTATTCTCTTAATTTGCAATGATAACAACAACGAAAACGAAATGTAGCAAACTTTTCTTGAGTAGCAACAGCACTCAATTTATTAAACTGCGTATGTGTATGTATGTGTGTGTGTACAGCCTAACTGCAACCACTTTGCGCTAGCTATGTACGTAGACCAACGATATGAAAAAACTTTGTTTTTGTTTACACGCAACTTATGACAACTTTTGTATGTACATAAGTTAGAACGATTGAAAATGAAATTTATGTAAATGAAACCTCCGTAAGTATGTATATAGGAACGGTTTATTTTATACCGGGACTCTCGCACGATTTTGCGGAACCCTGTAATACATAAGCGGTAGAGGCGCTTATGTAATTTCAAAAGGAAATTTCTAATTTTCTCAATTTTATCAAGTATTTTTGATAAAATTGGACTTGACTCTACTAACGCGCGTTTCACTAAGAAATGTATGTGTGTTGATTTAAAAATTGAAATGAACATAAATACGAGCAATAAAGATTCTGCTCCAATGTGAGCGACAAAGTTACTTTCAGAATTATGCGAAATCTGACTCGGCTTTTTGCCGGTATCTTTTCTAAAAGTTCCCTATTGCTTTACTGGTCGCATTTGTTACCGGTTGTGGCCCTTCCCTTATGCACAGAAACAAAACATTCTTCCACTGCTGTGAAGGTCTCGTTGTGGTGGTGCTCCTGATTGCAACGGAAAGCAACTCCCACGACGCAGCGACTGTGCGGAACCTGTTATGGTGACGGTAACGGCAATGCAGCAATAAACGACAGCACGTTTTTATAATGTTTTTGATTTTTCTGTTTTTTATTTAATTTTATTGTTTTTAAGCACAAAACTTTTTCACTAACTGCATAACAATGTTTTTAGCAAAACTTCGCACAATTGTCTTTCTTTTATATTTCACTTTAATTGTTTTTTACGACCGATCAAATTACGCGTTTGTAGGCTCGCATACCAAAATCTTTACTTACGTGTGTATCTCTTTTTATGTTTTTGTTATATGCAACGTTAACGTTGGTATCATGCGACCGTGTTTCAATTACTAAACAATGCAAGAACACACAAACGCATGTTTGACAATCGAACCGAATTAATTTAATTGTTTTTAATTAATTTAATATTGATTAAGTATTTTATTTTTGAGCTAACGCGCGTCGGAAACAACACCAAAATATTACAAAATATACGACAAGAGAGTCTAAGTCCCTGTTCGGGCGCCAAAATGTTGGACGACTAGTTTGTCGCCAAATAAACGAAAACGAAATTGCCTGGCTACACTTCCGAATAAAATGAGTAAAACGAGTTTTTTATGTCTTAATAGCTTCAGGCTTTTACTATTACTAAATTCATTTTACATTAAGTTCTTATAACAAGGCTTTGATGCCGCGTTCTAAAACGGGCGTAATTTAATTCTTCTTAAACCTACACCAAAGGTGGTTTTAAAAATAAGTAAATTAAATGAAATTCATTGACTAAAATAGTCATTAATTAAAGAATTAAAATAAATCTTAAATAACAAGTCATACAGCATTAAATGACTTAACAATATGTATTTTACAGAGCTGTTTGTTTAGTAGTTTTAGTGCAAAAAACAACAAAAAATTACAATCGCAAAATGCATAAAAGGAACAAAAAATGGGCAACGAGCTGCTTATACTAGTTTCCATAACGCTACGTCACTTCATCAGTAAGCTTTGTTAGCCGACGTTTAATAGTCTGCAAGCACACTATATTTTATTTATATATTTATGTTTTGCTATGATTCTCAACTAGTCAATGCAGAAAATAAAATATAGTGTGCTTGCAGACTATTAAACGTCGGCTAACAAAGCTTACTGATGAAGTGACGTAGCGTCATGGAAACTAGTATAAGCAGCTCGTTGCCCATTTTTGTTTTTTGTTTATGCATTTTGCGATTGTAATTTTTTGTTGTTTTTTGCACTAAAACTAC
The DNA here is from genome assembly GCA_963662105.1 of Meiosimyza platycephala. Lineage (NCBI taxonomy): Eukaryota > Metazoa > Arthropoda > Insecta > Diptera > Lauxaniidae > Meiosimyza > Meiosimyza platycephala. The sequence continues at coordinate 58,555,670 of OY759211.1, read as the reverse complement.
TGAACAAACAGCTCTGTAAAATACATATTAAATTTTACATTGTTCCAAATACATTTAATTTAATATCAGATATTGAATTTTAAAAAGTCGTTGCTTAAAAAATATTCAGGGTTCCGCGATCAGTGGCAACAAATTCGGGGATTCCACGATCAAAATAGTTTGTGAACCACTGCTCTAGTCTGTAAGAATATTGTTCATAGGCTGAAATAAACAAATAAATAAAAATGTATGCTTTGTTACACGATTTAGTAACACGCAAAGTATACATGCAAGCCACATTGCGTTCTCACCAACGCCAAAGAATCCAGTACGTGTTACAGTTACGGCTAGGGTTGTCATACGTACTGATTCTATCAGTACATGTACTGATTTTTACTAATTTTCTTTAAAAATACTGATTTTTCAAGATTCTGAAATCAGTACGCAAATGTACTGATTTTTAGCAATTGGTACTGATTTGTACTGATTTTAAGATTTTATGTGAATTACTTAATAATTTTTACATTAAATATGTATTTAATTATTACCAGTAGCGTACCTAGGAGTCTGTAAAATGGTCCGTGTCTTGTAATAATTTTGTATTTTTGCTAGTGTTTTGTGCAATCTGAAAAGTTCTAACTTGTTTTTTTAGTAAATAAAAACAATTAATGGGCAAAAAAATTTGTACTGATTTTTTACGTTGAATATACTTGAATGTACTGATTTTGCGTTTCAAAAATCTGACAACCCTAGTTACGGCACAAGGTTTGGGATTAGCAGCGGAACTTTTAAAACCTTAATATAAGCAGAATTAGGTGCTAAATAAAAGCAAGAGTAGTGTGCATAAATAAAAAAGCAAACGAAAAAATATGAAATAACATAAGACAAAAATAAAATTTCATATATGTGGTGGCTTGTCTACATACAGTAGAGTCCGGTTATAGCGACATCCAAGGAAGCGCATAATTCGGTTGTTATAAGCGGACAACGTTATATGCAGATTACATACTATTCATCAATACCATATAGATAGCGTCAGAAAATCCTCTTCGTAAATTTGGCCAAACAGTATTAATCTAATTCGTAACTAAATTTTGGTTAAAACATGATGACTCTCTGCTTATTTGGCTGAATCTGATATTATGTATAGCTTTGAATCTGTTAATCCAACTTGGTGTACATTCAAAATTCACATGGAACTGTAACGCGAACAAATTTGCCTTTTCCATCAAGATAGGACCATTGACGGGTATATCGCGGTTCCGTGTAGTTTTAAACCACTGCAGCCAAGATTTTTTCCACGTTATCTTGAGTAGAGGGTCTTTTTTTTAACTTTTATGAGACATTTAAATTGAACAGTTCTCTAATTTTTTGTTTAAATTTATTAATTGTGGATATTGTTGAATGCGACACATTAAGCTATTTAGCAATCTCTTTATCAATTTGAAAAGGCGACTAATAAAATCAAAAACTTACGTTAAGTGCATTTAAATTTCAAATAAAACCTCTTTGATGAGCATGAATTATTAAAATTAAACAGAAAACAACAAACGACTGCTCTTACTTTTTCGCCGCATGCAATGTTATAATTTCAAATTTCAAAAATCTCATCAACATGTTGTTATAAGGACAAAAAGTTTTGAAATTGTGTTGTTATAACCAGATTGGCGTTATAAGCAGAACCCCAATAAGCGGATTCAACTCCATAGAAGCTTGTATGGGGACCAAAGTTATGGGTGCAAATACGTTGCAATAACCGGATTGTCATTACATGCGGAGTCGCTATAACCGGATTCTACTGTATTTATATATGGGACAGTCTTTTACAAACTGAACGAATTTTGACAAAAATTGATCGACACATTTTTGATTTGGCTGAAATTTTTTTATGGGTTCTGTATCGAAAAAGAAGAGATACGTTTTTCAAAATAGAGCGAATTCAAATTTTGAGAATTTCGTGATTTTTGGCTTGGAAGTTCACTTTCAAAAATTCATAGCTCCGGTTCTGTTAAAGCTAGAAAATTGGAATTAATTTCATTGTAAAGCTTAAAATATAAACTTAAATATAAAAATAATTTTTTTAAATATTATAAACAAAATAATATTATTATAAACAATTTAAATGTTTAAATCAATATTAAACAATTGCTCCCACACTGTATCAAATTTTTAATGTCAGAATCTTGTTTAACGTTAAATTTCCTATCGAAAACGGTTTTTTTCAAATAATAATAAAATATATATGGATATGTAATAAATTTTATTCGACCAAGTATTATTTTATATTTATTTAATGTTTATATGCTTGAGCTTAGCTTAAACAAAATTAAATATAACAAAACAAAACCTTTAGAAAACTAAACTGCGATAGAATGCGACGTAAATGTTTATTAAAATGATAAAAATTGACGGCATCTTCTAGAATATCTACAGCAGTAAATTATATATCAAATTAAAGTACTCATCGAGTTGAGTTCATAAAGCCAAAATTCAAAGCTCTTTGAACCCACGAAGTGTGTCGACTCTTGCACGATTTCCGATCGGTATTCGATAAAAAGAACTAAGCTGTTGTATAAACATAGTAATAGAAAGCAGTCAACGTAATTTTCCTCGCTATAACAAGACTTTGGTCGTTGATCAGTGCATTGCTTGATTAAATTGAAAAAATGGAAAATCTTTCCACGCTTATATCTCAGCTTCTGGTTACCCGATTTCAAAGCTGATAACTTCAGCACAGTCTGCTTGTTGAGTACTGATATATAATTTATTGCTGTAGCTATTCTAGATCCTAATAAAAAAAAGTGTTACTTATTTTGCGTTAAAAAATTTTCAAATGAGCTCCACTAAAGAAGTTTCACTTCAAAAAAAGAAAAGAGTAAAAATGAATTTGACTTGCAGTTGTTTACGTTATTAATTTAGTTTTTTATTGTTTGAACAAAAGTGTCATTTGAATCTATTTGGTTTATTTTTGGTTTCCGTAAATTAAAAATAAAAATTATGAATTTAAATTTGAGTTCTTTTAATTTATTGGAATTTGGTGGAAATGTTTAATTTATAGTATACTAACTATGAAAATTCACTACACTTCCATTTATTCATTAAGAGACCTACCAATTTGTTCACATATGTATGAGACCCATTAAATACACTGAATTACAAAAAAAAATAAATAAAAAAAATGTACGTAAAAATGAATTGGCTCCTTTCTTATTAATCTTTTATATTTTAAATCCATTAATTTTTTGTAAGAGTGTTGCAGATAATGATCCTGCAAGGTAGGCAGAATGCTTACATACATTATAAACAGTGTGTACGCAGCCTAATTTACACTGTTTATTCTACAGCCTCGGGTCTCGTATGAATTTGAAGAGACCGCCTTCGTCATTGAATTTTAACAAGTCACCCGAAAATCAACCAAATCACAAATTCAACATAAAGAAAACTACAAACGAAGACACCATCAACCATTTCAACACAAAAAATAATTGTACTGTAAGGAAATTTCTTAGCCGGGGTAAAACTCGCCGGATGTCCAGGCGTTCTTAAAATCAGAACTTTGGTAAACCGGGGTACATTCGGCTATAAAAGTTTAAACCTTTATATTTACAAAACCTATTGAAATATTTAAAAACTTTAAACACTACATAAAAGTTTAATGTTTAAGCTCTGAAAAAAATAATTTAAAATTTTTCATACCACTTCCAAAACATGTACTTTTTTTTAATTTAAAAAAAATTGCCATTTCGCCGAATGTACCCCGACTCGGGGCACATTCGTTTTTGCTAGGGGCACTTTCGGCATTGAAGCTTATTCGATCAAAACACAAGAATAAATTGCATTTAAATGCTTGTTTTTTATACTACTTTACGTAGTATTTGGACATATTTATGTCAAAGCAATATTTTGTTTGGCATCGAGATGTTGATGCCGGGTGTGTGGGATAAGGCAATTTCATTTCAATTTTACTTTTCAGTGCGACGGATATGTCTTTAATTAGGGGTTTTACAAATACCCAACTTGAGGTGTCAGCTCTTCGAAGAAAGCTTATGCTGTAAGCCGAATCACTAAATTTTTCTGTAATTACACCCACACCGGCACCTGCCGAATGTGCCCCTTCCACAAATGCCGAATGTGCCCCAATGTCGCAAATTTTCTTGTTCAATATATTTTAACAAAATTTATGAAATAAGAGCAGGTTTGAAATGCTCAACTTAAAATTTAATATTCAATGTCACTTTTCACAAAATTTCACTTTTATTTAAATAAAATTTAACAAAAAAGTCGCTTAATCACCTGAAATGCAAAAACACACAAATGAGCAAAAAAACACACAACCACTTATAACTTTTCTTCCCAATAAACTAGAGCTCTCAAACTACAAGGCATCCCTGACGATCCTTTAAGGCTGCATTCAAATTATAAACCATGGACATAGACAAAGATTTTCTTACTGAAAACGGCAATGCCGAATGTGCCACAAATACGAATGTGCCCCGGTTTACCATACTTCTTTTTCTGTTTACTTAATTTTTTATTCCTCAGTTTTTTTCTTCTTACAAATTATTTATTTGTTTCAGGGACTCTATTCTGCTTCGTTTTGAATACTAGTCTTCGGGTATACTCGAGAACTTTCCGGTATTCTTCTCGAACTGTGTTTGAACGCTGCAAATTTTGCTGCTGTGCTTGTTTTTTTCTTGATGGACTCTGAACTGTTTCGTTTGACAGTTGAAGCCTTCGGGTGTACTCGGGAACCTTCGAGTATTCCCCTCGAACTGTTTTTTAAGGCTGCAAATTACGACGCTGTGCTTGGTTTTTCAGAACTGTTATGTTTTACATTGAAGCCTTCGGACGTACTCGGGAACCTTCGGGTATTCTCCTCAAACTGTTGCTTAGTGCTGCAAATTACGCCGCTGTGCTTGTTTTTTCCTTGATGGACTCTGAACTGCTTCGTTTTACAGTTGAAGGCTTCGGGTGTACTAGGGAACCTTCGGGTATTCTCCTCGAACTGTGGTTTAACTTTGGAAATTACGCCGCAGTGCTTGTTTTTTCCTTGATGGACTCTGAACTGCTTCGTTTTACAGATGAAGCCTTTGGGTGTACTCTGGAACCTTCGGGTATTCTCCTCGGGAACCTCACGTATCCGCACCTTTGGCTAGGGATTTTTCTATCCCCACCAGGAATCCGGAAAGTAGGCAAGTACGGCACTTACAGGCTCGTTCAATTCCTAGACCGGCCAATCCAAATTGGCACAGGCTAGCCTTGGAATAAAGTTAAAGCTGTTGGGGTGACACAAACAATTAACAATATTCCAAAACTCTCCTGGTGGTTCTAGTCGTCAAACTCGGAATACGGCTTCGAGACCCTCGAAAGAGGAGAGATACTTTTGTCTAATACCAAAGCTGTAAGGGTGACACAAACAATTGGTATGCGAAAAACGTATTTTCCTCTTAAAAGAGCACTTGAAGTCCAACTCGTACCTTGATAAGCCCTATACTTTCCCGTGTTCCAACTCCTGGTGGTTCCTGGTCGAACCTTTCGCTGTAGGTTTGGCTTCGTAGAGGCTCCGATGTTTGTTGCATTCCCTGCCAGGCTGTACTACGCTACTATGTTCCTTTGAACATACTTTGCACTTCACTTCACTTTTAATTATAATTTTTTCTCTTCTTCACTCGTTGCTGATTACCAACCGATTGTCCTCTTATGTGCTTGTAACTTATCTTTTTTCACGTTCTGCGCTGCTGAGCTTATGGCAAAACCGGTTTGTGTTGCGTGCAAACCATCAAACATGTGTGCTTGCATGATCAAACCATGCTGGTTGGTGGATGTTGTTTTCGAACTGTTTTACTGTTTTTTGCGAACTATTGTGCTGTGTTTTTCGAACTATTGTTGTTATGGAGTAGGGCTATTGCTGTTTTAGAATAAGTTCTTTGTTATGTTGTTGTTATTTTGGCTATTGTTGTGTTTTGAAGTGGCTGTACTTAGCGAAAAGTTCATGTGAGGTAATATTTTTAGAGATGAGAAATATTTTGTGCTTACATCATCCCTTTCCTTAACGGTAAATTTTTCCGCCGCATCTCCTCCCACGCGAAAATCAAGTAGTTGGCTAGCGTTTGAGGAATCTCGCTATTCCTTAACTCGTCTGGCTTTTCTAGAATGAGCCAGGGGCTTGTTGAAGCACCATCGGCATCCGAGCTTGCCATGCTGGATTCGGCCAGGCACTGCTTTTGGTTGGTCTTTCATCATTTTCCGACTCCTCTGCATCCTCCAGCGGGAACCAACTACTGGCTGCATGCAAGCTCTGATGCCGTTTGAAGCGACCGCTTAGTAGGAACCGCTGGCAAATCCGTTATCCTGTTGAGGAACGACTCTACAGTAGCCGGGTGTCCTTTCCTTGGTGAAGGGGCCATGGTGCTCTTCAGTTTTTAGGGAGTACGCCAAGTACTCACGGATGGGATCGATCTCGTGATTCCGCTTTACCAAGGCGTAGGAGTCTAGGACTACTATCTCCGACCCGTCTTCTCCAAGGGTTCCTCTCAGATTGCGTGCGACTACCAGGAACCAGTGGTTCTTCTCACAAATGAGAAATAGCAGCAAGTGTTGATTATAAATAGTCACCTTTCGAGTCCAGTGTGCCAGTCGTTGGTGTCTCTGCCAGGGATCTGCGGGTTCATTTCCCATTAAGCGCACGAAGAAGTGTAGGTTGAACATGTGTGCCCCATTTCCAGTAAAAGTCGACAATGGTGTCGTCGAGGAATCGTCGCGGTGCGAGCACCAGGTAGCTTACCAGTTCCACTGGTACTCCACCCCTGCCACTGCATCCTACCGGTCCGGGTTGGTGTGGGGCTGGAGGGAAAACGCTGTCCTTCCCAGCCGGATTCTCCTTCGTCTCTACCACCGAACCTTTACGGCATATCACTGGCAAATTAATTTCGTTTGCTCTAAGCATTTTTTTTTAGAAGTGTTTAAAAATTTTTTTTATTCACTACGTGTTCACTCTTGAGTGGTTAAACTTTGAATGTAAAGTTTTCTACATTCTTCCCCTTGTCAACTGGAACGGTTGATTATTATTATTTTTGGGATGCAAGTCTCAAAAATAAATAGGACCATACAGGGGTGCTGCGCTGTGCTAGGTTGTTTTCTTATACTGTGCGGGGCTGTGGGGCGTCGTGCTGTGGGCTGTTATTCGGTATCTTCTTTGGGTTGCTCAAGTTCTCGGAGGTGTTCTCGACAAATAGTTTCAGCTCGCTTATGTGGGCCCTTCGCGTAGTTTGCCCTCCTTTTTCTGCACGTAGCTCGGCTATCACGGGGGAGCTGAAGCCGATCACTCGAAATGGCCCGTCAAATTTTGGGGCCAACTTTTGAATTTGAATTTCAATTTATTTGAATTTTAGTACTACAAGATTTCTCTTATTATTAGCACTAGCAATATAATGACATATTACATAGATGTTAAAAAAAGAATACATAAGGTGAACTTAACTAAATAAAGATATAATTCTGACCTAAATAGAAAGTTTTTAAGCATGAGGGCAGATATATTTATATGCGAGAAAATATAAAAAAATTATACAATATAAAAAAAGATACATGAAGCTAAGAGGCAAGACTACATGAGTGACAGATGGGTAGTGAGTTTGTTTTTAAATTGCGTTGCTGATTGTTTGGATATGGTGAGGAAGTGAGTTCCAAAGACGGGTAGTATGTACAAAAAACTGACTGATGTAAGATACATATCTCTATCTTTTTCGGTAAAACGAGGTTCTTACCGCGGTTAGACCGTGAAAATTTTAATTTTTCAAAAAGATAATGAGGCTCAGAAGTGAATATTATCTTGTGTAGCATGATCAATGCTCTTAAATTAAGAAGATTGTCAAAGGTCATGTGAAAAATTTTCTTAGCATGTTCTGAAATATGGTCATACCTTTTAAGACCAAAAACATATCGAGCGATATTATTGTATACCATATTCAATTTTTGCTTGCTTACAGCATCACAGTTTCCGAAGATTTCGCAACCATATAAAAGTGTTGGAACAAGATACGCTTTAGCGAGTAGCATTCTCATTTCTAAACCAGTAAAAGATTGGGTGACCCAGAGAGATCGCAACATTCCATATACCTTCCCAATATAAATGCTTATGTGATTTGCCCAGGTCAACTCACTGTTAAAAGTAATACCCAGATTTTTTGCCGTAGGTACTATTTCAATGTTTAAGCCATTAAGCACTATGTCTGGATAGCTTTCTATATTGCGAGGTTTTTTATGAATTACAGGCATTTTGATTTATTGGGGTTTATACACAATCCATTAAGTGTCGCCCACTTTTGCACACGATCAAGAAATTCATTAAGCTTGGTAGCACAGTAATTTAAGTCATTGGGGGAGCAGCTTATAAGTAATTGAACATCATCGGCGTACATTTGGATATTACAATGTTGAAGGACGTCGGGCAAATCATTAATGTACGTAGAAAATAGCAAAGGTTCGAGGATTGAACCCTGTGGCACACCTCTATTGACAAACAAGAAATTCGAAGATGTAGAGTTTACATTAACTGATTGTGATCTATTACTGAGGTAGCTAGCTAGCAGATTAGTTGCTGATTTAGACAGTTTAGTACAAAGTACTTGGTGATTAACTGTGTCAAAAGCTTTAGAGTGATCAAGCAACACCAAAAACGTGAGTTTGTTATGATCGAAATGGTTCGTATCACTTCGGTAACATATAACAGCGCTTTTATGCAGCTCCGTTTCGGCCTAAAACCTGATTGTTTATCAGAGAGGAGCATATTTGTACTCAAATAGTTACTCATTTGATTGTGCATCACAATTTCAAAAACATATATGGCAAGATTGCAATGGGACGGAAATCATTGCCTGCTTTTGGGACAGGTATGATTTTTGCTTTCTTCCAATCAGCAGGAAATCTGGATGAAGTAAGGATTGTATTGAAGAAGTGGGTGATGAAAGGTAACAACTTAGGAAGCAGGGCTTTAATAAATACAGGGTGCATATTGTCAAGACCAATTGCATTTGATTTAATTGCGAGGAAACCTTGCAACACATCGGCTTGGTCAGCACAAGCAAAACTAAATTTACTGAAGTTGTGAATTACCGGGTCGACAGCAAAGTTGTTATTTGGAAGAGGCAATGGAAAGTTTATGAATTTTCTGTTTAAATCATTTAAATCAATACTATCCGGCATTCGTGCAGTATCTTTCTCAATACATGTTCGACAATTCAGACTCCATTTTTTCTAACTATTTAGAGCCGACTTAAATTTATTACCAAAGTAGGACAACTTGGCTGCCTTAGTTGCAGTGACAACTTCTCTCCGTAGTACCTTGAAATAGTCATAAAATTCAGGAATTTTAAATCTCTTTCAACGATTATAAGCTACGTTTCTCTTTTCAATAAAGTTTTTTATTGTACTTGAGAACCATGGCGGTTGCCCATATTTGATAAGCTTTGTTTTTAGGGGCACATGTTTTCGAAAAGTTTATTAACGTTATTCGTCAAAAAAAGCAATTGGTCATCGACAGAAATCATGCTGTAAATATCGATCCAGTTCACATTTTCCAGGTCAGTGTTAAGTGAATAATAGTTAATGTTCTTAAAATCACGATATTTGATTTTTTGTTCAAAGGTATGAAGCTGGAAATCATATGCTAGGAAAATTAAATCATGCTTCAAGAACACAGGAGCAGAGATTTGATCGTACAGCAGGACCTTTTCAATGTCACCCACAAAGAACAAATCTAGTACTGTGTTTGTGTCCTTAGTGAAGTGAGTGGGCATAACACAATTTACTGAAGTGAGGCCTAAGGCTTTCATATCATCTATCAAGTGGCTTTCCTGTAACACATTGCTATTGAAATCTCCAGAAATTATAATATTTGTATATGAAAGTGCTAAGTTTTCAATTTTTTTACGTAAAATATCAGTGGGTACGTTTCAGTTGGGTCTGTAGACATTGCCAATCAGTACTTTTTCCATTCCATATTTTACCTCAATAAACAAGTATTCAATTATATCATTTGAACCTGACTTACAAATAAAGTTGCATAGTATACCCTCTCTTACAAAAATTGCCACACCACCTGCATGACTATCCCTGTCTGCACGAAATATTTTAAAGCCATTCAATTTAAAAATGGAATCATTCACACAAGGCTGAAACCAAGTTTCCGAAACGCACACCACGTTAACTCCCGAGTTTTCAAAAATGTAACGAAATTCGTCAATCTTATTGTTTAGACTTTGTGCGTTAATGTGGCACACTTTGAAGCCATTTTTTTGCTTGCTCAAAATGCGTATTAGGGAATATATACTGTCCGTGGAACCACTCCGCGTGTTATAACCTAAATTTATCATTTAAAAAAATAAACTCAACTGCAACGCAATCATCTAAACAGAATATCAAAGAAAAATTCGCTCGCATTGCTTTCATATTCTTTTTTGGATTAAAAATCAAAAATAAAAATTTAAAATAAAATGAAAAACTAAAATTAGGTTAAATAAGAATATATGGATAAGGATATAAAGAGTATGAATATTATCAGAACAAAATTTATAGCATATATTATTATCTCCGGACTTAAATTTCGGAAATGGCGGCATCAATGGAGATATCGGGTGTATCATTGTGAAATCGGGAGTCGTTTCGAAAAAAATTTTGCTGCGAAACTTTCGACAGCCTTGGAGAGGTAGTGCTGTTTAACCAAAACTGGGTCTCCTATCCTGGGTGACCATTTCCACCGTCGCAGGTAGTAATGACGTGCCTGGTCAGTGGCCGCTCTTTCCATATTTGCTAGAACAATGGTAAAAATTTCTTTCAAGCGTGCTGCTTTGTTCTGTGCTGATTCTGGTGACTCCCCTGTACCCATTGTCTTCTCGTCGTATAGGTTATTTGACATCCGGAGCTCGCGACCCTGTACCAAGAAGGCTGGTGAATAGGCAATGGAGTCGGAAACGCTTATATTGACTGCTAGCATTATTTTTTGGAGCAGTTCATTCCACTTGCGCTGATCCTCGCCGGTGACCTGTGAAATCTTCCGCTTTATAGTGCAATTGATACGCTCTGTAGGGTTTTCTTGCAGGATATATGGGGCGGTGAATTGTTGCCTTATGCCGTTGTCCTCGAGATACCGTGTGAAACCTTTGCTTGTGAATTGGGACCCGTTGTCTGTCATAAGCACTTTGGGTGATCCAAACCGGCTGATGATACGCCCCCGAAACGTCTTCTTGAGCCCTTCCGTGGTCGCTTTCCTCATCGGGACCAACTCTGTCCATTTGCTGAAGTTGTCGACCATGACTAGAAGAATGGAATTTCCATGTGTCGAGCGTGGTAATGGACTGACAAAATCCGAACAAACGACAGACCAGGGTTCCTCGGGTATTTGTATTAACATCAGACCGACTGGTTTTTGCTGAGTGCTCTTATATTTTTGGCAGCGAACATCACGAGACATACCGGGCTAGTAATATTTTTGGTAGATCCGGGATTAGGTTTTCCTTATGCCCATGTGTCCGACTGACGTACTGTCGTGATTCTCTCACAGGACTCGTGCTCAAAGGTAGATATGGTCACACAAAATTTTCAGGTCCTATTTTTGCCGTGGGTGCTGGAGCTGGGAATATGACGGTACAGATGGTCGCCCTCAACATGATAATCCGAAAATTTTTTAGGTGCGGCCATAACTAGGCTAGATGATCAGTGATCACTCTGAAGTGATATCCCTCCAGATATGGGCACATTCTGCGGATTCCTTATACAATTGCTAAGCATTCTTTTTCTGTAGCGGAATAGTTTTTTTCTGCTGGACTTAAGTGTCGGCTTGCGTATGCTATTAGCCTTTCCTCGCCGTTGAGCTTCTGCGTGAGTACGGTGCCAAGGCCAAAATTACTCGCATAGGTTTGGAGGGTAAGCTGTTGTGTAAAATAGGGAAACACCTGGACTGGTGCTTTAGTATGCCGACCTTTCAGTATGGTGAAAGCTTGCTCCGGCTCCTCTCCCCATCTCCAGTTCTTTCCTTTCTTTAAGAGGCTCGTCAATGGTTTGGAAATATTTGCGAAATTCGGGACAAACCGCCGATACCACGATGCCAGAAATTGACGTATAGCTTTTAAATTGGTGGGAGCGTGTAGAGTTTGAATCGCACTTACTTTGTCTGGATCAGCCTTGATACCCTCAGGTGTGACCATGAGTCCTAAATATTTGAGCTCTCGCCTGACGAATACGCGTGCTACCAACTTTGCACCAATTATGCTATCCAGGGCCTTTTGAAACATTGCTGGGTCTGAATGTAGCCCAAAAGGCATAACTCGCCACTGGAATAGTCCTATTCCGGGCACGGTGAATGCGGTGTATTGCTTGCTTGATGGGTCTATTGCGATCTGCCAGTAGCCACTCTTGAGGTCAATGCTACTTATGTATTTTGCACCCCGTAGGGTCTCTAATATGTGGTTAATCCGTGGTAACGGGTAAGCATCGGGAACCGATCGAGCATTCAGCTGGCGATAATCAAAACAAAGTCGCCACCACTCTCCTTTCGTTACCAGAACAAGAGCGCTGTAAGGGCTGTTTGAAAGCTCAATGCAATTTTTCTTCAGGAGGTCATCTACTTCTTTATTGATGATTTGTTGCATTGCTGGATTCTTCGGGTAGTACCGTTGCTTAGTTGGCCGATCATTCTTCATCACGATCTGATGTGTGGTGATTGTGGACGGCCCACTAATTTCCTCGAACGCCTCCAGATCTACCTCCATCAAACCTGTACTTCCCGGGCCTCATTTTCTGTTAACTCTTCTTGGACTTTCGTTGCGGCAAAATGCAATTTGTCATTGGTTTTGGTTAGGAGATTAAGTTCCACAGGACGTTCCGCGGGGCTATCTAATCCGATCGTATAGGAGACATTGGGGACCACTATTGTATTTTGTTGTGTCGGCTGCAATTCGAGCGTGTGCCCGCCGCAAGTGAGTGTTGCCCGTGCGGCAACAAGGAAGTCCATTCCTAGCAATGACACATCTTGGGCTCCCGGCATCACTAAGAGCACCATGTCCGCATCCGTCTCTCCAAACCTCACGCCACACCTTACGGTCTCCCATACTATCGATCTGTTTCCGTCTGCCAGCCTCACTTCTAGCTCACAAAGCACTACCTCATTTTCTAAATTTACCTTCGCTATGAACTCCTTGCTCACCAAACTTCGTGTGGCACCGGTATCAACGATTTCCTGTCCCTCTACTACGACCGTAGCAAGTATATTTATGTTGTCGTAGTGGAGTGGATGGTGAGGTTGCGCGGTGGTGAGGTTGTTGATGCTGGGTCCATCGCTCCACGATCCTGATGGAGTCTCCGGTCTTTCCCAATCGCCGACAACAATCCAATGTTTTCACACCACGTCGCAGACACTCCCAGCTAAAATAAATTTGCCGGTTCCTGCAGCCTTCTGCGAAGTGGCCTTCTTGGTCACACCGCCGACATGTGGTCCGAGCGTTGATTTGTGGCAAAGTAGAGTTTTGGCCTGTGTTGGCGACGCGATGATTCTCTAATCTACCTCGTACGTGGGATGGTCTAGGGAGATCGTTGTCTGGCTGTAACCCTTCGAATTCCTCCACCAAAGTGATGAGCTGATCCAGCGTGCTGAAATCTTGAGGCTTAGCATATAACTGGAAAGCTAAAAAGCTGTTCCTGTATATCCGCTCCAGTTGCTGCTTCTCAGTGTGTCGCACATGCCGCATCAAGTTTTGTAATTCGAAGGTGAAGCTGTTTCCGCTGCCAAATTTCATCCTCCAATCGCTCAAGAAACCGACTCGACAGGAAGAATCGCAGGAAGTCATCTTTGAAGTCTGCCCACGTCTGCCACTGACGGTTGTTGTTTCGTAGCCACATTATTGCCCTGTCTTGCAATAATTCCAACATGACTCTTGGTAGCATATTCTTATCTACTCCGTAAGCTTCTGCCAGCTCCTCCATTCACTCTATAAAAGCCAGCAGATCCCGTTGGCCATTAAGTTTCACGGACCATTTTCTAACCCGGTCCATGATTTCGTGACCGCTGATTCTGTACGTGTTGTTATGGATTCCAGATTTCCAACAGCGCCCGCCCCTGGTTCACCGGAGAGCAATATTTCAGGGACATTCGGTCTCCCGTCTCATAAATGTTTTGAGCATGAGGGGGCTGGTGACGAAGCCTGCGCATGACGTAATTTCAGCTCCTTCAACTGACTTCCTTCATCCTCATCATGTTCTTCGTCAGTGATGAAATTTCTCAACAATTTTCTCAGATCATTGACCGTTCTCATCTTTTCTAGGCTAAATTTATCGCAGTATTTCACGATGTCCTCGTTGTCGAGGGTATAAACCTATGAGGTGTTCAACGCCATCTTGTTTGCAGACTTCTGAAACAGTAAAATAAAGTTTTAATTTCAAAGTACAAAAGAAAAAAGTTTTGTTAAAAAATGGAGCAAAATAACAAACTCTTATTACTACAAGTTTTAAACTTAATAAACTTATTCACGATAATCAAAAAAGCTTTTGAGGGTAAAACTATCCATTGTAAAGGGCCAGGACTTAACTTTTTTAAGGAAAATATTGATATTATATAGAATTCTTAATTCATATGGTAATTTGTTGAAGGTGGTGGGAGCGGAAATAGTGAAAAAGTTTGTAAATTGCGTTTTGCTAGAAGCCGGTACATTAACTAAATGTCTACAGTTTACCCTTAACCCATATGCACTTGAATTACGCAAATTAATATTTTGACCACTTCGCATGTAAAAAATTTTAAGGACTTTGTAAACGTAAAGATGCTTTAGAGGCAAAATGCGCCTTTGTTAGAAATAATTCTAATAATATGTTTTTGAGCTAATAATAGTTGTTCAATGCTAAACCATATTTAAGTTTTGAGCTTACTAGGCCATGGTATTGTGACGATGATTTTTACCAGTAAATAAAAATCACGCACATATAAAAACACAGACAAATTATTTAAATATATAACAATAAATATAATAATGTATATAATAAAATCCTATTTTATATCAACTAAGTTACTTTTAAAGAGATTACAAATGAATTCCTAAATCTAATTTTATTTATTTTTGTTTATCATTGAATATTAATTTAATCCAATAAAAATTTGTTTAAAAACGAGGATAGGTAAAATCAATGCAAAAATCTCAACGACTACAAAATCTCAAGACACAACACGGCGTACCTACAAGGCAACATGAATAATTGCACCATCAAACAACGCAACTGTCTGATCATACATAAAACAGCAAGCAACCACAACATGAGCAACTACAACGTCAAACAAATAAGACGAGCTAACAAAAGGCATGACTGCACAACCGATCAGACGGTATAAATTCAGGATCAAGACAGTCAACGAGGCAGTCTGTGGTGTATGCTCCAGCTGTCCACATTGTCTTTTCGTCTATATTAACGACTTGGTAGATATTAAAGGTAACTCCAAGTTAATATAGACATCGCGTTGGCACTCAGCAGTGATCCTGCATTGTGCGCTCAGACCTTCCGCATCGTTCTTCGTCCATATTAACGACGTGGTAGACATTAAAGGTGACTCCACGTTAATATAGACATCGCGTTGGCACTCAGCAGTGAGCCTGCATCGTGCGCTCAGACCTTGCACATCGGTTTTCTTCATCGATATTAACGACGTGGTAGACATTAAAGGAGACTCCACATTAATATACGACAAACGCGCATTCGAACCTACAACTTGTGTTTCAAACACTCTTCGGTTTTCTTCGTCGATATTAACGACTTGGTAGACATTAAAGGTGACTCCACGTTAATGTACGACCACGCGCCATAGAGCTTACAACTTGTGCTTCATACGTGCACATCGGTTTTCTTCGTCGATATTAACTACGTGGTATACATTAAAGGTGACTCCATGTTAATATACGAAAAGCGCGCCTTTGAACCTACAACTTGTGTTTCAAACATACATCGGTTTTCTTCGTCGATATTAACGACGTGGTAGACATTAAAGGTGACTCCACGTTAACATACGACAAACGCGCCATCGAGCTTACAACTTGTGCTTCATACATGTACATCGGTTTTCTTCGTCGATATTAACGACGTGGTAGACATTGAAGGTGACTCCACGTTAATATATGACAACGCGCCTTCGAACCTACAACTTGTGTTTCAAACACACTTCGGTTTTCTTCGTCGATATTAACGACGTGGTAGACATTAAAGGTGACGCCACGTTAATATACGACCACGCGCCATCGAGCTTACAACTTGTGCGCCATACATGCACATCGGTTTTCTTCGTCGATATTAACGACGTGGTAGACATTAAAGGTGACTCCACGTTAATATACGACAACGCGCCCCGAACCGACAACGTGTCTGTCATACAATTCAGAACCATAATAATTTTCCCAAGTTTACAGCAGTTGTTTGTATAGAAAATATATTTAAGAATATATGTATGTATAAGTTATGATAAGTATAACAAATAAAGAATTCATAATGCAACGAAAATAAATGTTTTTGTAACGAAACCCAACGGAAAATAATCCTGGACAACCACCTGACGCTTACCCCGGAAAACTTAGTTACAGTATATAGTTGTGAGTAACTTTATAGAATAGTGACTTTTGAGCATATAAATTTTACGAGTTGCAGACATAACGTGCTGTTTTAAGTCAGCAACATGAGCCTTCCAATTCATCTTTTTGTCTAAGAAGATACCTAAGTATTTAAATTCTTCAACATCTTCTATACAGAAGCAACCTGAATTACATGATACACTGATATCAAAATTCTTTTTTCCACATATATGGGACTTTGGGCTAATTTTTTGACACGAAGCAGAATGGAAAACCACATTGCATTTCTTGTTTTTTGAGAAAAATATAACCTTTGTTTTTTTCGCTCAGAATAAGTTCATGTTTAGCAAACCATTGTCGTAGTATATGCAGGTCAAATTCCAATTTAATCAGAGAATCAATTAACGTCATACTAGAATACGTGAACGCAATATCATCAGCAAAAGCTGTAACCTTGCTTTTAAAACTTTGGTAGAAAATCGAGTTTATATATATCAAAAATAATATTGGGCCCAAAACAGATCCTTGAGGCACTTCTTTATTTATATTAACTTACTTACTTACTTACTTGGGTGGCCATAACAACCCGTTACCGGGTTACGGCCGACCTCAAAAGCTCTCTCCAGGCGCCTCTGCTTCGCGCGCGCCTTCTCCAATCAGGCACACCAAGCGTGGATAGGGTTTCTTCGGCTTGGTCTTTCCATCGGAGGCATGGTCTTCCTCTCCGTCGTCGCCCAGCGGCTTCCGCATCAAACACCTTTTTCGCCGGAGCTTCTTCGTCCATACGCACAACATGTCCCAGCCAGCGCAGACGTAGGATAGTGATGCGCTTGACTATGTCGATGTCATTGTAGAGCTCGTACAGTTCATGGTTCGTTCGAATACGGTAGTCGTCGCCGACGCGAACAGGACCGAAGATTTTGCGAAGAATTTTTCTCTCAAACACCCCAAGTGTGGCTGCATCGGTCTGCGACACAACCCATGCTTCTGCACCGTAGAGTAGCACGGGTAAGATGAGCGTCTTGTAGAGTGTCAGTTTTGTCGGGCGAGAGAGGTCTCTACTACTCAATTGCTTACTGAGACCGTAGTAACACCTATTAGCAAGAGTGAGTCTTCGCTTTATCTCCAAGCTGATATCGTTTTGAGTATTCACGGCGGTGCCAAGATAGGTGAATTCCTTGACAACTTCGAAAGTATAGCTGTTCGCAGCAATGTTGGATCCAATGCGCCGCGTCTCCGTGCTTGTGGACAGCATATACTTTTATATTAACTACATCACTAAAAACATCATTGATTTTGACTTTTTGAACTCTGCCAGTCAAATAGGACCTAAACCAATCATAGATATGACCCCTAAAACCCGCTTTATAGAGCTTATTTGAAAGGACATTATGGTTGACCATATCAAACGCTTTTGTCATGTCAATAAATAAACCTATCTGTACTTTGCTCATATTGGAGCCTTCAAATATTTCACCAGCAACTTTTAATACAGCCAAATTGATCATCACTAAAAAAATTATTTTTACACAAAAAAGATAACATACGGTCTTTCATAATTTTTTCAAAAAGCTTCGAAATTGAAGGCAACAGAGAAATGGGGCGATATTGGCTAATTAATTTTCGATTGCCTTTTTAGAAGAGAGGAATAACTTCAGCCGATTTTAACCTAACAGGAAATATTCCGCGAAACACACATTCATTAAACAAATAGCTTAATACATCTGCAATGTAGAACACCAAATGTTTTAAGTGATAATTTGAAATTCCATCGGATGTACAAGAATTTTTGCTATTTAATTTCATTGTGTATTTAAAAATTTCGAGGGAAGAAATTGGGAGAAAAGCAAAGCTATTAGTTGTAAAGCTGTCTTCTGATAAAGATTTATACATATTGCAGGAACAGTTAACAGACGGGGAATTTGACTTAAAATTAGAAGCAATTGTGGAAAATTAATTATTAAAACTGTTTCCTATGTCCACAGGACTTGTAAGGGATACACTATAAACCTCAATTTCTGAAATGCTGCCTACAGTTGTTACTTCATTCATAATATTATTCACAACTTTCCACTCTTCCTGTTTACATGTAAACATTAACACGTAAACTTATGCAAACGGCAACACTTCAACTGCAACTCGTCAGTTTTTGAGTACAATTCCCATGTACATACATTCATTCACAATGATCGACACTGGAAGCTGATATGTGTTGCCGTCCCTGTCGCTCTACTGGGAAAGATCCCTGACATTGAATGTCATTGCCAAAAGGCAAATTCGACAACGGCAAAATCACTCGTTATCGATCGACCAGAGCAATCACATTGTGCCTTTTTTCTCTAACTTAAAACTATTCTTAAAATTAACTTAAATTATTCTTAACTTAACTTAAAATTAATTAAAAATACTCATTATATTTTAAACTTAAATAAAAGCTAGAAGCATAAAGTGTGGAAGTGTTTTTAATTGAATTCTCATAAAGAGAAAATTTACATCCACCACAGCAGACAACAACAATACCATCATCATCGCCACAAGCGCATCACCCCCAGTGAAGCACCTGCAAGCGGAGCAACAACGGCACCACCATCGTCGCAACAACAGCATCGTCACCACAACAACAACGCATTGACCGCAGTACAACCATCCTCTCAGAGGATTAAAACAGGTATTTCCTTTCCATTTAAACCCAAAAGAAAAAGTTTAGGCCCCGACTAAACATTTGGTCCTTCGGCCTCCTCTGGGCCTGTACCTACATATCTTATAAAATTGGATGCATATTCTCGAAATTTTCGGAAAGTTCTCGGTCACGTGTAAAAATTTCTCGAAATCTCTCATAACTTGGTCCCGTTTTTGATCACGAGTTTTTTTGCTCTTATTTTGTGGCACAATTTTGCTCGGCACCGTTGCCAAAAAAGTTTTTGTTGTAACTTTATTTCTCTTTCGATTTTTTTTATTGCTCAACACGGTTGCCAGAAAAGTTGTTGCTGCTTCATTTATCGTTCGATTTTTTGCTAGCGCTTTTATTGCTGTAAAGCTTTATTGCTTTGTTTTCGATTTTTCGATCGTTATCACAAATTTTTTGCTCAGCAATATTTGTCGCCTGATTTTTTTCATCGCTTTGATTCATTTTTTGGTACAGCTTCGCTTGAACAAATTTGCTCAACTTTTTCGAAGTTTTCTGTTTGATTTTATTTCAAATTATTTTCCAATTTTGTTTTGAAAATAGATAAAACAATTCTTTCGGAGTTTGTTCGTTGTGCAAATGATTTAATTGAGTTCGAGATAACTTACGCTGAAACTCCATTGGCTGACCAAAACATTCATGTCCTTGAAATTTCCAAGACTGAAATAACCCGATTATGGGCGGAGGTCTAAGATTCATACGATTCCCTCAGAGCTAATATCGAGCTCGGAAAAACTAAGGAAGCAGATGATTCAGACAAAAAAGAAACAGTTGACCCAAGTAAATTGAAAATTAAATTTCAGCAGACTTTCTCGTCATATATTAGATATCTGTCCTCAGTCAACAAACAAATAGAAAGTTTAAAATCAAGCGATGTTTCCAATCAACAAAAATTTTTCAACGACAGGAGTCCCTCGATACACATACTCCCGTGTGACACTCAAGTGTTCAGTGGTGACTATGTCTCATGGCCCACTTTTCGCGATATTTTCACTGCAATTTACGTGAATAATTCCCGTTTATGTCAAGTCGAAAAGTTGTACCACCTGTTGCAAAAAACAAATGGTGAAGCTCACGACATAGTGAAAAAAGTACCTCTCATTAATGATGGCTTTGACATAGCGTGGAATAATTTAAAATCTCAATATGAGAATAAACGCATTCTAATTAACCAACAATTAAGAATTCTTTTCAATCTTCCTACTTGCCTTCAAGAATCAGGAAGTTCAATCAAAAACCTTCAACGTGAAATAAATAATTGCATTTCTGCACTACAATTATACAAAATTGACATCAGTAATTGGGACGCGATATTTGTATACCAATGCTCAGTACGTCTTCCTGAGTATATCCTTTCTCTATGGGAACAATCAATATCCCATAAAATCGAAATGCCCAAATGGCAAGATTTTGATTCTTTTTTGACAGACAGATTTCGAAACCTAGAAACTGTCTCTGATATCAAGACACCAGTTTTATATCAGCCCAACAAGTCGCAACCAATTGCTCAAAAACAGCAGAAATCAATTCGAACTTTTCACAATGTTGAATCTTCTCAGTGCAGATTATGCAAAGAAACTCATCCTCTTCGCGCATGCAGTCAATTTCGATTGTCAAAAAATAAAATTCCTGTATTAACTGCTTGGCGTCTTCTCACAAGTTAAGAGATTGTAAGAGCTCATATGCATGCTCTAAGTGCAAGAAGCAACATCATACGCTTTTGCACAGGGAAACGAGTCAAATTAACCCTCAATATAACAATACAAATTTTTGAGCAACTTAAAAAATTTTGGGAAATTGAAGAAATCCCACAAAAATCTGCAGTCTCCAAAGAAGACAAAATATGTGAAGAATTTTCACTAAAACAACTAAAAGGAAATCAAATGGCAGATATATCGTCGATTTACCTTTCAAATTAGAATTTCAAAATTCACTGGCTCTCGGCCAATCAAATTTCAATGCTCGAAGTCAATTTCTTCGAAATGAAAAACTTCTGCTCAAAAAGCCTGATATTAAGGCTCAATATGACAATGTCATATTAGAATATCTGGAGCTTGACCACATGGTCAAAATTGAATATCAAAACTTTTAAGAAAATAGTTCATACTACCTCCCACACCATGCCGTGCTTATTCCAGACAGCACGAGCACAAAAATGAGGATTGTTTTCAACGCTTCTTGTCCAACATCAAACTCAAAGAGTTTAAACGATGCTCTATATACTGGTCCAGTAGACCGGTTCAAAAAAAAAAGTCTCTGAAATTTAGAGGCAATTTTTTCTAAATATTGCGCTCCTGATTAGCTATTTCCATATTACTCTTGAAACTTTCGCATAAAAAAAAAGTTCACCAACAACCTAAAATCGATGGTGGTTATAGCTGAGGTAAACTTTTTTCTTTTAATTCAGTCTCACGTTCGGAGTAGTAGAGTTTTTAATGTAAAAATCTGTTTCAAAAATATGGTTTAAGACCATCAATATTTTATCGCCTATAATGATAACATTCTTTGATTTGACATTTTGCAAAAGTTCATCTAAATTTTCAATAAAAACAATTTTACTTAGACCGTTTTAATGCAAACTTGTGAAAAGCTCATCGTTAAAGCAACAATCAATTTCAATTTCAATCAATTCAATATATCTGCGCTATTCAAATTCATCGGCGAAACCGAACATTGCAACAAATTATTAATAAACATGGCTACACCACCAACCTAGTAAGAATTATTACAACAGCCATATAAATCAAATCCAGGGATACAATAATTAGATAGTTCGTAATCATACAACCAAATTTCGGATAAGAAAATAAAATCAGGCTTAGAATTAAGAGACTCCAAATGCACTAGGAAGGAATCAAAATTTTTTCGCATACTACGTATGTTTTGATGAATAAATGAATATACAAAGTTACTCTGACTAGGATCATTTACGCAATACAAGGGGGATTGGCTCATAATATATGAATATCTTTAAAAACATTTTTTAATTTAAATTATTTAAGTCGTCTAAACACCTTATTAAAGCCCCTTCTTTTTTGCGCAAAAAAATTGTATTGTTCCTAACCCAAATAAATTTGTATCGCTTCATAACCTTCTTTTTTGTAGCATTTAAAAGATCTCGCATGTACGGAGTTAAGCTTTCGTTGATGTAAACATTGCTTTTATCATGCTGCTCACTAAAAAATGTCATAGTGAGTTTGACTTTGTCAACTCTTTTCTTTGATAGACTGAACTCCTTAGTGGAGCGCCGGGTTAACCTTACAACAAGAATGTTGGTAAAGTCATTTGCTGTTTGAGTTGATGATGATGCATCATTGTTTACTTAATTTTTTTAATTTTTTTTTGACGTAGCAGTCGTCTATATCATTTTCTCTTATATATGTATCTACTTCTTCACAAAAAACTTTCTTTGCCACTTGTGTTGAGTTACTTTTGTCAACACTAGGAATGTTTACTATTTCCAACGTGTTCGAGAGATGTGATTGTTCCAAAAAATAAATTTTTTCTTTTAAACCATTTATTTTAGCCTTAAGTGCAATGTTTTCCGTCTTTATTTCGTTCAAGTGCTCTAAGAATTCTTTATTTACGTTTTTAAGAGCAATTAGTTCTTTAAAAATTACTCTCAGATCTATAGATTCACACTCAATTTCTTATGTTTGATCAGAGATCATGTCATGGCGCCTAGAATCACTTTTAGAGCGCGAGATAAGGGCAACCCTATCATCTGATGCAAGAGAGCGTCTGCGCAATGAAGTGCACTTACGGCATCTCCATGTACTTTTCTCTTTTTTCATGAATTCAATGTCACTTTGCAATAAATTAACACATTTACCATGAAATAGAGTTTTGCCGAGTATACTCTTCGGGTATACTCGGCAATCTTCGGGTAGTCTCCTCGAACTGTGGTTTAACGCTTTAAATTACGCCGCTGAACTGCTTCGTTTTACAGTTGAAGCCTTCGGGTGCACTCGGGAACCTTCGGATATTCTCCTCGAACTGTAGTCTAACGTTGCAAATTACGCCGCTGTGCTTGTTTTTTCCTTGATGGACTCTGAACTGCTTCGTTTTACAGTTGAAGCCTTAGGGTGTACTAGGGAACCTTCGAGTATTCTCCTCAAACTGTGGTTTGACGTTGCAAATTACGCCGTTGTGCTTGGTTTTTCCTAGATGGGCTCTGAACTGCTTCGTTTTACAGTTGAAGCCTTCGGGTGTACTCGGGAACCTTCGGGTATTCTCCTCCGGAACCTCTACGTATCCGCACCTTTGGCTAGGTATTTTTCTATCCCCACCAAGAATCCGGAAAGTAGGCAAGTACGGCACTTACAGGCTCGTTCAAGTCCTTGACCGGCCAATCCAAATTGGCACAGGCTAGCCTTGGAATAAAGTTAAAGCTATTGGGGTGACACAAATAATTAACAATAGTCCAAAAATCTCCCGGTGGTGGTTCTAGTCGTCGAACTCGGAATTGGGCTTCGAGACCCTCGAAAGAGGAGAAATACTTTTGTCTAATACCAAAGCTGTAAGGGTGACACAAACAATTGGTATGCGACAAACGTATTTTCCTCTTAAAAGAGCACTTGAAGTCCAACTCGTACCCTGATAAGCACTATACTTACCCGCATTCCAACTCCTGGGGGTTCCTGGTCCAACCTTTCGCTGTAGGTTTGGCGTGCAGAGGCTCCGATGCTTGCTGCTGTTTTCCCTGCCAGGCTGTACTACGCTTGTTCCTTTGAATATACTTTGCACTTCACTTCACTTATAATTTTTATTTTTTCACTTCTTTACTCGTTGCTGAACACCAACCGACTGTCCTTTTGCTGTGCTTGTAACTTATCTTTGTTTACGTTCTGCGCTAATGACAAAACCAACCATCAAATATGTGTGCTTGCATGATCAAACCATGCTTGTTGATGGATGTTGTTTTCGAACTATTTTACTGTTATTTGCGAACTATTGTGCTGTTGCTTTCGAACTATTTTTGTTATGGAGTTGGGCTATTGCTGTTTTAGAATAAATTTTTGGTGGCGTGGTATGTTGTTGTTATTTTGGCTATTTTTGTGTTTTGAAGTGGCTGTACTTAGCGGAAAGTTAATGTGAGGTAAAATTTTTGGAGATGAGAAATATTTTTTCCTCACAATACATCAAATATTGGACCCAACAATTTACATCAATAACAAAACAGAAAATTCAACGTTGGATCCCAAGAAAGGCCAATACAACGTTGGACCAACCAACAAACACATAAATTTCAATGTTGTACAATCATTGTGTTACATGTAATTTTCCCGTCCTGGGAAAACACTTTGTAATCTGGTTGAAAATCGTATCTGGAAATATATAAAAGTTTATTTAGAATATTAGGGTACTTACCAGTATACCTTATTCCTTTGTGTCTTTTACCAAATATAAAACAACTGCGTTTACTTTACATCACCAGAACTAACTCTGTTTTCAATCTTTAATTTCATTTTACTTAACACCTATGATACAGATAATTACAATAACAAATTACATGCTAAAATAATTACTTAGGAATACAATAACAAAAACTTATTCAACTTTACCAAATCATGGCCCACAAATAGTTGGCCTACAAATCTTTATTTTACTTATGCAAAAATTGCATAAGTCTTATTTAACTCACCAAAGTGGTGAGGTCGGCATATTTCCGGGTTTCACACCTGGCTTTTGCTTGCTGTTTTGTTGTTGCCTTTAAGTGCTTGGCGTTCTCATTCTTGACAATTCTTAACAAGCAGAACTTGCACATAGCAACTTAAATTTATCAACAAAACAACAAATACCCAAAAGTGTGCTGCAATTATTATTGGATGATGTTAAGTATCATCCCAAAAATATGCCATAATATGTTATTTGTTTAAATAACATATCATGTGTGGTAAAAACCCACAACATTCCTCACCCCTTCGAATAAGAAAAAATTATAGCTAAGAATAATTTTTTCTTAATAACACATTATTGTGTCTTACAATAATTTTTTGTTTTGAATGTTAAATTTAAGTGTAAGTATAACTTATTTTTTTTCGAATAACCCTACCTAATTCATGGTCCTACTTTTCTCCATCGCCGCTTGTCCCCCTTGGTTAGAAGTTGCTTGGCTCTGCTTGACTTATTACTCCAAAAACATTATTTCTGATTTTATTCAAGGAGCGATGCTGGTTCTTATTGGTTGTCATCATTTCAGAATCATGATGAATAATGTTTTCTCGACAAGGGAGGCGTTACGCTGAAAACTGTCGCCCCCTTCCTTCTTCTGGCTTGGTTGTCACCTCGTAGGGATTGACAACCCTTTACGTATAGCTACTAACGCTGGATATTTCATTTATTGTGTGTGAAATATTGTTCAGCTAGCTTTTTGATTATCTGTATTCATCTTATTTGCTGTGGTATTCGCTACATTGAATCAGGAAAATGGAGTATTCAAGTCATTTACTGCCTCATCTACTGTTACACTGTTCCAGTATAGGACCATGATTATAAAATCAATAGAATCAAAAATTTTTGTTTTTAAAAGCTTATTCCTTGATTAATTTATTTAGTGCAATTTAATATGTAATTTAGTGTACCTGAATGTTATTTGTGTGTTAGCATATATAAATATATATATATGTACGGCATTTATACCGTTTTATTTTCTATATTATGTAAGTGCTATATATGTGTATACATTTTATAATGCATAAATATATATATATGTTTACGGCATTTACTCCGTTTTATTTTATTTATTTACTTTTAAAGTTTTTTGACCTAGTTTACTTAATGTGTAATTTTTTGCAATTAGGCAAAATCATTAAGCTTTACACATTAAGCATGTCAATAAACTGACTTATTTTAGCGTACGATGCAAAAATGTGCAACGTAAATCATAAAACTATATATGTACATATATACATACGTCTTAAGCGTATGAATACAAATATATATGTTGTAATAAAAACCTATTAGAACAAAAAGTTTTGCTCTGTTTATTATATATTGCCCATTTTTTGGGTTTAGTTTTAAAAATTTTTATTTTTAACTATAATTTTTTTGTCTGCTATTTATGTGTATACAATCTTGTATACAAATACATATTTCGCATTATTTTTTCAAATTTTTCCCAGTTTGAAAATTCCCAGGTTCCAAAATCAAAATTCTGATTTTTCATTTAAATTTTGGTTTGCTATATGTGTGTATGCATTTGTTAAATCCATACAATCATATATTTTGCAATTTTTATTGTATCGCCCCAGCGATATTTTTAATTTTCCAAAGTTATCTTCAGCTTAAGTTGCTGTTAAATTGTTTCATTGCATTATGCAGAAATAACGCAATGTTGTTATTTATTAATTAAAGCTGAGCTCAAGTTTTTGCTCAAGTTTGCATTGCTTTATGCATTGCAATGCTTTGTGTTGTTATTATTATTATTTTTGTTTTCAAAATTTTTTCCTTTACCTACTGTTGAGGTAGGTAAGTTATATGCGACCATGTGCGCTTATTTCGGCACACGTCGTTTCATATTTCTTGTTTACAAACAAGTATATGTACATGTACATGTTTTTTTTTTACCATTTTTTTTTTATTTAATTTTGCTGTATCAAATAATATGAGCAAATTATTCTAATTTAAAAGAAAAAGATTGTAATTTTTATTTCGGTTCATTAAATAATTTTAATTATTATGTAACTTCGTTTTCTTTCCTTTTATTACAACTTCTGTTGTAACAGGCCCCTTGACATTTGAAACTTCAAAGGGGCCTATCCATATGGGAGAAAATTTTATTTTCCCAGTTTGATTTTTCATCAAAACTTTATCCCCTCGTTTAAATATAACGGGGTTTACTGAACCGTCATATTGTTTTTTAGACAATTCTTTTGCCTTTTCCTGGTTTTTTCTCACTAACTCGTGAGTTCTTTGTATTTGAAACTTTAATACTTTTGATTGGTCCTCCGCGTTATAGAGCGGTGAACATTTTCGTTTCAAATTCGTAGGCAT
Source organism: Meiosimyza platycephala (assembly GCA_963662105.1). Lineage (NCBI taxonomy): Eukaryota > Metazoa > Arthropoda > Insecta > Diptera > Lauxaniidae > Meiosimyza > Meiosimyza platycephala. The sequence continues at coordinate 58,528,412 of OY759211.1, read as the reverse complement.
TTCGAATTCAAAACCGTACAAAGTTCGGAAAGGAGTTTGCTTAGTAGAAGTATGTATCGTATTGTTATGGACATGCATGGCTGCCGTCAGCCATTGGTCCCAATTCGAACCATCTTCTTTACCAAAACTTCTCAAGTATTCTGCTAGTGGTCTGTGGCTTCTTTCCAAAGAACCATTAGCTTGCGGACGGTATGGCGTTATATGCAATTTCTTAATCTCCAACATTTTGCAAGTATCTGAAAATAATTTTGCAATAAAATTTGTACCATTATCAGAAATCAATACTTTCGGGATATTGTACTTGGCAATGATTTCGTCATAAAACTTTTTCGATACTGTACTTGCTTCTGCGTCGGGCATTGCAGCACATGCCATATATTTTGAATAATCATCCTGAAATGTTAGTATATACTTATTTCCTGATACAGTTTCAGGTAATGGACCGACTATGTCCATGTATACTTTATCAAAAGGCCTGTTTGGTGTATCTGTTACAACCATCAGCATTTTTGTAAGTTTTGAGCTTTTGTTAGTCTGACATTTGGTACATTTTTTAATGTACTCTTTTACATCTCTTTGCATCCCTGGCCATCAATACTGCTTTTTTATCCTTAGAAGTGTTTTGATAGCTCCTTGATGCCCACCGAGTGGTGTGCTATGAAAATCCCTTAATATTGTCTCTATTTCTTTAGGATCATTAAGTATGACCACTGTATTTCCTGTGTTGCTTTCAACCACCGTGTCCTTATCCACCTTGTTTGAAATATTCACCTTTTCCTTTTCAGAATTTTTCGACTGGTTTGTACCACTGTTATTTGTTTATTTGTTTGTGGTAATCTACTTAATGCGTCTGCATTTAAGTTTCTTTTCCCAAGCTTGTAAATTATTTCAAAATCATATTCTGATAGTTTATGTCGGAAACGTGCCAAGCGTGACGTTTGATCCTTAAGGTTTGATATACCACGTAGTGGTTGATGATCGGTGTAAATTTTAAAATGTTTGCCAAGCAAATATGCTCTAAAATTTTATGTTGCCCACACTATAGCGAGAAATTCCTTTTCAATGGTCGAATACCTTTTCTCGGTATCGCTTAGTGCTCTACTGGCAAATGCTATTGGATTATCTTTACCGACTTCTCCTTGAGATAATATTGCACCAATTGCATCATTACTGGCATCCGTAGTTAACAAAAATTGTTGACTAAAATCTGGATATGCCAATACAGGTGGTGTCATTATTGCCTTTTTTAATTCCTCGAACGAATTTTGGCATTCCGTTGACCATACGAACTTTGCATCTTTTCTCAATAATTTATTTATTGGTAAAGCTAATCTTGCCGTATCTTTAATGAATTTCCGGTAATAGTTTACCAGACCTAAAAATGCTTGTACTTCTTTTTTGTTTTCAGGTACTGGTATGTTTTTTACACATTCTACCTTTTCTGGGTCTGGCAGGGCTCCGTGCTCTGAACATTTATGACCTAAATACACAACTTCACGACGCAAAAAATTGCGTTTTTTCGTGTTTAATTTCAGATTATGTTGTCTTAATACAGTGAACACATTACGTAGCCTTTTTTCATGCTCTCGTATGTTTTTCCCGTATATGACAATGTCATCTAAATAAACAAAACACTCTAGACCTTGTAGTCCTGTGATATGTGATTCATGATTCATTGAAATGTTGCTTGGGTCCTGTTAGCCCAAACGGCATTCGGTTGAACTCAAAATGTCCCAACCCTGTACTAAATGCTGTTTTTTCTCTATCATCTTCATTCACCAATACTTGGTGATATCCACTTGCTAGATCTAGCGTGGAAAAATATCTGCTATGTCCTAATTGATCTAGAATTTCATCAATTCGTGGTATGGGAAAAACTTGTTTGATTGTAGCTTCATTTAATTTTCTGAAGTCTATAACTAATCTCCACTTTTTCTCGCCATCTTTACCACTTTTCTTTGGGACAAGCAATAGTGGTGAATTCCAAGGTGAGGTGCTTGGTGGAATAATCCCTTCATTTAACAGTTCTCCTACCTGTTTATTAATTTCCATTCTATGGGAATGGGGTAGTCTATACTGTTTTTGGTTTATTGGGGTGGTTGGCCCACCAAAGTAGGGATATCATGTTTTAATACTGGGGTATATGATAGGCAATCCCCTTCTAATAAAAATATGTCATGAAATGATGCACATATATTTTCCATGGAAGCTTTTTCTTCTTTGCTTATGTGGGGATCTAAATTAATAGCTCCAAATAGCTTCTCTAATCTTTCTTTATTGCGGAACTTGTATTTATTTTGAATTCATTGTAATTTGAAAATTCCGGACAGAAATTTCTATCAATGATAAATTCGTCTTCTGACGAGTTTAAAATCGGCACATAAACTATGCCATCTTTCACTTTGCTGAGTACTTCTCCTAAGTAAACTCCTTGTGAAAGTTCTTGTTTGTGTATAACAACTTCTTTTAATGTTGTTTTAACACATAAAGGTACTATTTTTACAGTTCGAGCTTCTACTGCTGTTTCTGTATTGTATAGTACTCTGTTAAAGTCATTCATCGGCTTAAGCGTGAATGCTATTACTTTCTGACGTTTTTCATTGAAAAACGTTAATTTTTTATCTATAGAGTTTATGACAGTTCGGTTCCACAAAATGTCCCTACCTACTATTCCATCAGCTGGAACTCCTTGATCTAGTGACACTATGTGTAACTTTAAACTTAGATCTGGGTTCTGCTGGTGTTTAATAGTGGTTGCACCTAATGTGGCAACCTGTCCGCCAAATGCTCCACTTAAATCTTTTCGATTATTTGTATCTGATTCTGGGAAATGCAACATTGCACTTTCTTTGACCAAACTTGTGTCAGCACCGGAATCTACCAACAAAATAAGTTTTCCATATCTGGCCTCTTTACAGGGCACTTCTATGAACACGTCATTTTGATTTGCTTGGTAGAAATTCTCGTTATGCCTGCCATACAAGATGTGTCTCCCAGTTGCAGTATCTTTTGCGTTTGATACGCATTCTATGAGTTTTGCGAGGGACGCCTCAGCTACAGTATTCTGTGTATGATTTGTTTTCCCCGCATTATATTGCTTAAAGTTTTACTCAAAACTTTAAAATTTTTGCTTCTAGTAGTTAACGTATCAACTGCACTTTGTTGTGGTTGATTGACTGTTACTACTTTGTTAAAATTATTTATGATTTCAGATGTAGTTAACGTATCAACTGCATCTAAAATATTTTCTGAAACTTTATTTGTTTCATAATTAGTAGATAACGTACAAACTGCACTTTTTTGTGGTTGGTTTACTGTTTCTACTCCTTTTGGCCCTATGTTTTTTGGGTCCCCAGACTATTGGCCGGTCTTGGGCCCCTCTTAGTTTCCCTGAGCTTTTTCGTAGTCTCTTTTAGCAAAACAATTTCCAATTTCATGTCCAATTCTCTTACACCAACTACATTTACTGGAGGACTGTCGTCCCCCTTGTTGCCGCTGTGAATTTGAATTATTATTTTTTACGTTTTTCCCTATATCCGTTGTGTTTTGTGAACATTTTATGTTGGTCATGTGTCCATATTCTAAACACTTGTCACAGAAAGGTATGTTTTTCCTAACATAACAGTCCTCTCTTGTGTGACACTTTTTATTACAAAATGAGCACTTAATTGGCAGCTTTCTGGCGAAATATTTATTTGTACCCTCTTGCTCTTTCAGTGGAAATATTTCTTTTTCTAAAGAATGTTTCGTAATACTTGATTTCACTGGGAGTGCTTCTTCATTGCCAGACTGCACGACGTTAACTCCAGATAATAATCCTAAATCTCCTTGTATGATATCTTCCATTTTGATTGTTTCCTGTAACAATTTATCCAAGCTGTTTGTGTCCTCCATTAACATCAATATCTTAAGCATTTTATTACGTAATCCTAACCTAAATGCTGTAATCACTGACTTATTCAATTCTTCTCTGAATATTACATCAGATAAATCTTTATAGGTAATTTTATTATTTCTAAGGCTACGTTTCTTAGCGTATTTATTCGTCTTGCGAATGTACGCAGTTCTTCTTCAGGAAGTTGGCGGGCGTTTTTTATTTGTTCTTGAATTAAATCAATAGATTTGGCTTTGATGTATGTTATTTTTAACAATTTATGTAGCTCTTCTAATGACTTTAGCTCATGAGATCTGATTAACTCAAATGCATCACCATGCAAATGAAGCCTAACGCTTGCTATGAGTTCAGGTTCCTCTTCAGCTTTAATAACTTTCCGCACTGCCTCACATCCTTCTATGAACCTATATAGATCCGATTTCAACGTTGGTGAACTAGCCCCTGAAAAATAGGGTACTATATTTTTCACTAACTTCGAGATTTCTAGGAAACCCATTATAGAAATAAATAAAACTTAATTAGTTTTCCGTTATGCTTAAGATTTCCGTTATATGTAAATCTACACAATTCTCCTAACAATTTTTCGTGGGCGTATTTGTTAAACTCTAAATCGTTCATTACCTCATATAAACACACAAAAAGCGGCGTCAGCAACTTTAAACGGTTGTTAACTTTAACAAAAAGCAAACGTTTTATTTTACGTGCTCTTTTTTTTATATATGTTTCTTTTTGCTGTACATATGCTCAACGTTTCAAATTTCTATAAGTGAATGAACGACCTACTGCATTAATAAATTTTGCCTACAAATTTGTATACAGAATTTTTGTGAGTTTACGCGACCTGTCCCAACTTTGTTTAGAAAAGTGTATATACCACTCATTAATTAGTGATACGAAATGCAAATCGTTAAACTTTATTTACTCCTTATTTGGAATAATTTATACTTAATGACACACGGACCTCTGCAGAACACTTTCTTTCTTTGGAATATTTGAAAGTATTCCTCAGAACCAACAATAAAATTCTGCAAGGTTATATACGATTCATGGAGAAAGGAAAAATTATTTATAAAAACGCAAGTCAATTTTGAATAAATGATCCTTAAGATACAAAATCTTCTTTGGAACCCAATATACATAAAACAAGACTTTTTTCTTTACGAAAGAACCAAACGTTTTCCCGCGAAAAGAACGTTTAAGATTTACAAAATTTAAATTCTTACAAAATGCCAACTGTTATCAAAAATGTTGTTCAAAATTTAAAATTTAAAAAAAAAAATTTTATTGTTTCCAAATTATTTTTTACAAATTCTATCTTCCAAATTCTATTGATAACTGAAACTTAAAAAATTCTTAAACTTTCCAATAAGTTTTATTATTTTGTGAACTTCCAATAAGTTCACAAAATTATTTCAATGAAACCTACTTCCCTACTATATGATGCAGAACATGGACTATGAGGATCGCTCATAGTTCATGCTCCTAAGTTCGTTTAATTGTTGCCAACAAATTGGCTGTGCTAGTGGCTGAGAGCCGACATGTTTTAAGAAGTTTATGGTTAGTTATATGTTGCAAGGATACTCACCAATTTTATTTCCAACGCTGTCGTACAATTCCTTGATGTTGTTAATGTCTAATCCTCTGGACTCCAATGTTGTTGTTGTAATGCTTTTGTCGTTCGGTAAACCGGCTGCGCCAATGTTGTACTGCTGTGTAGAAGTGCGAATCCTACCGGCTGCGCCAATTGTTTCAAGTAATTTTCCCGTCCTGGGAAAACACTTTGTAATCTGGTTGAAAAATCGTATCTGGAAATATATAAAAGTTTATTTAGAATATTAGGATACTTATCAGTATACCTTATTCCTTTGTGTCTTTTACCAAAAATAAAACAACTGCGTTTACTTTACATCACCAGAACTATCTCTGTTTTCAATCTTTAATTTCATTTTACTTAACACCTATGATACAGATAATTACAATAACAAATTACATGCTAAAATAATTACTTAGGAATACAATAACAAAAACTTATTCTACTTTATCAAATCTTGGCCCACAAATAGTTGGCCTACAAATCTTTATTTTACTTATGCAAAAATTGCATAAGTCTTATTTAACTCACCAAAGTGGTGAGGTCGGCATATTTCCGGGTTTCACACCTGGCTTTTGCTTGCCGTTTTGTTGTTGCCTTTAAGTGCTTGGCGTTCTCATTCTTGTTAATTCTTAACAAGCAGAACTTGCACATAGCAACTTAAATTTATCAACAAAACAACAAATACCCAAAAGTGTGCTGCAATTATTATTGGATGATGTTAAGCTTCATCCCAAAAATATGCCATAATATATTATTTGTTTAAATAACATATCATGTGTGGTAAAAACCCACAACAATTGGAGTAACGAAAATTGTTAAATTTGACCATTCTCTGCTAGTTAGCAACGATAATTGCATGGGAAAACAAAAACAAAATCGAAAACTCAACGATTAAAATTATAGTTGCTAAGAATACATAGCAACTTGATTTAATCGTTAGGCGTCAAAAATAAACAATTTGAAATGAAAAAAGTAGAAACAACAAACGAGTACTCATACATATATCTCCATCTAAAGTCCAAGCCAAAGTCGGACACCTAACAAAAAAAAATTCGACAATAAATCACTGCGTATACTGAGTTCAATATGTTGCTCACATACAATATAGATATTCATCTAAACGCGCAGGTTTGCACAATTGTGCAAATGGGCTACTTTGCGCGATGTGTTTGTTGGGGTGCTTACTAAAATTTTCCAACTGGGTAGCTTTTTGTTTGTTCAACCTTCAATTGATCCACAACAACAATATTAAACAGAAGCTAACGCAAACTAACCGTAGTGAACAAAAACAAAAGTTCTTTCGCTCCATAACTTGCATTTTTTTTTGCACGCACTTTTGCATAAGCTTATTCTAAACGGTATCAATTATTGTTTTTGTTGGTGATCGGCTGATGGTTGAGAGACTACCAAATATAATTTTGAATGTTTTTGTATGGGACTTGGCCTGCAACTGTACGCATCGCAATTTAAAGTAGTAATTTTTAATATAAGAAATAAATTGAAGTTTTTTTGTAAATTTGGTTTTTTCATTAAAATAAGAAGTTTTTGATAGTTTCGCGTGGAAAGGTTTCAAGACAAAGCTCTTGCGCCCACCATAAAGGTCCTTCGAGCAGGATATTTTAATATAATTTTCGGTATAATTTTCGTGTAATTATCTAGTTCGAAATTGTAACTTTATTGGCCAAGTCATGATTAATGAAAGTAATTTGATTGAGTTCAATGAGTCGGGGGTGCAAACTCTTCTAGCTCACACAAATAGCAGTCGCGCTTTAATATTGCAAAGGCAACATATCGTTGATCGTCTAGTTTCAGATAAAATTAACTTGTCACAATTCGATTCAATGTCGCGTCACCAGTTAGAGGTGAAATTGTCTTTAATTGAGAGACATTTGATCGAGTTCAAATGCAACTAGAGTTGGTCGATGAAACGCAATTTGATGTAGATGATCGCGATATATGCGAAAACGCTTATTTTGATATAAAGTCCAAAATTATGGACCGTATGGCGACAATAAATGCGTCTGATACGATGCTAACAAGTACCCGTGTCATACCGCAATCGATTTGCCTACGCTGTCATTACCAAAATTTAGTGGACAAAATCGAGACTGGCTCGACTTTTTCAATACTTTTACCAGCCTCGTTCACAACGACGAAGAATTATCGACAATTTCAAAGTTCCGGTATTTAAAAAATTGCCTAATCGAAAACGCTGCACGCGAAAGTCACGCTACGACAATAAACGCCTAATTTTCGAGTCACATATTAAATATATATTCGATATGCAGAAGGTACAAAGCCCTAGTGTATCGATCCTTAGGGACTTCATTGATGGCATCAATGCGAATCTTCGCTCATTACAATCGTTCGCCTCTGAACCCCAAATCGCAGATGGGTTAATTTGGCATATGATCATATCTAAATTGGACATGGAAACTCAAACCAAATGGGAGGAGGAGGTAGCTACAATTTGGGATCAAAGCACCTCATCGACAACGTTCACCTTACCCACTTGGAAAAATCTGGCGTCATTTCTCGATAGGCGGTGTAAGACCTTGGATATAGTGAAAAGCAATCGTCCAGTTTCAAGGCAGCTAAACAACCAAATCGCTCGTTTTCGTCACAAGTAAAAACTCGACCGACGTCGCAGTCGACTCTCGTTGTCACCAATCCAACAACAAAGTTTGACCTGTGTAATGGTGCTCCGACACACAATGCTTTTAAATGCTGTAAATTTATTCAATTAAATCCAATTTAATTTAGTGAAACAATTATGGCTATGTCTTAACTGCTTGGGACAGAATCACTTCGCTAGTGCATGTCCCTCAATAAATAGATGTCAACATTGTCGCGCATACCTTATCATCAGCACCTGCCAATACTGCGATAGCCAACGAAACAGTGAGTGCTCTGCAAGTATCACAATCCATAAGCCAGGTGCTACTAGGAACGGCAATTGTCAACGTAAGCGCTCCCACTGGTATTTCGACAATAGGGCGTGCGCTTCTGGATTCGGGATCGCAGCTGAATTTCATAACGGAACGTTTAGCACAGTTTCTGCGTGTTCCACGTAGAAAAACCAATTTTGAGATTAGTGGCATCGGCACTAATTCAGCTAATGCGTATTGCATGTACTCACTCACCATCAAATCTAAAATAACTGGGTTTTCTTCAGAAATTGAAGCAGTGATCATTCCGTCTATAACTTCGTATCAACTACAAATCGTAATAAATAGTAAAAATTGGAAAATTCCATCAAATATATCACTTGCAGACGACAAATTCTATCAACCAGGCCTTATAGATGTGCTCATAGGAGCGGGCCTGTCTTATGAATTGCTGTTAGTAGGTCAAATTCAAGTTGAAAAGTTCCCAACATTGCAAAAAACTAAACTCGGATGGGTTGTGTCTGGAACATTTACCTCGTCGGCTGAGTTAAATTTGTCAGCACATTCACACTCGTCATCGCTGGAAATGCAGTTGGGTTTGCAGCAACCTTCGTCATCTTCGCATTCGTCATCAATTTCTCTGCTACCATCAACTTCGCTGCTTTCATCAACTTCGCTCTGCGCTCAACACCAAACATCATTATCGGGCATGTCTTCGTCGCTTATGCAGCAGTCGCACACTCGCACCACAACTCCACAATTGTCATCGTTATCGTATAAAGCTTTCGTCGCAACAACTCACCAGCCGCTTTTAGACACTCTCTTAGAGAAATTTTGGATTCTAGAGAGTCTACAACTAGAATCAAAAAAACCATTGACAACGGAAGCAGAGGAATGCGAAAATTATTTTCGTTTAACAACAACAAGATGCCCACTCACAAACAAATTCATTGTTCGTTTGCCGTTTAAAGAAAGTCCCATAGAGCTTGGACACTCTTTTGAAATTGCTCGCAAGAGATTTACGTTTTTGGAAAATACATTTTTACGTGATGAAAATTTAAAAATTAATTATTGTGAATTTATAAACGAGTATGCAACTCTTAACCATATGAGTTGTGTCTCCTCAAGTGATGACACTCAATTCAATTACATACCGCATCACTGTGTAGTGAATTCCGACAGCTCGACCACCCGCCTTCGAGTCGTATTTGACGCCTCCTGCCGTACATCAACAGGAAAATCACTCAATGATGTGCTGAGAGTTCGACCAACCATTCAAGACGATATTTTCAAAATTTTAAGCAGATTCAGATTTCATCGATACATGCTAGTTGCAGATATAGCAAAAATGTATAGACAGGTGCTGGTTGACGAACGGGATGTACGCTGGCAGTGTATATTGTGGCGTGAAGACAGTACAAAATCTCTTCAGACCTTCCAACTTCAAACCGTCATTTATGGCACCAGCTGCGCACCATATCTAGCAACAAAATGTTTGCAACAACTTGCCGTAGATGAAGCTGAATCGTACCCTATTGGAGCCGCAGTAACACTCATAGATTTTTATGTTGATAATTTGATGACCGGAGGCGAAACGGTGCAAGAGGTAATCGAAATCAAGCAACAGGTCACTCATCAGCTGAAGTGCGGTGGTTTCCCTCTACGAAAATTTGCTTCGAATTTTCCTGAAATTATTGCGGACGTACAAGAAGCTGATAAGGAAGAAATCGTTCATGTCGAGGACATGGATTACGTCAAGACTCTTGGGCTCAGATGGTCGCCATCGGAAGATTGCTTTAGTTTTTGCTACACCAAGCAAGGAAAATCAAACAGCACTACTAAAAGATCTATTTTATCGCATATTGCAAGTTTTTTCGATCCACTAGGCTTGTTCAACCCAGTGATAGTTAAATGCAAAATTTTAATGCAAAGCCTGTGGACACTTAAATTGCATTGGGATGAGAGTGTGCCACAGGACATAGTTATTCAATGGGAGCAGATTCGCTGTCAGCTAGAAACAGTTGGCAAAATTAAAATTTCAAGGTTTGTTCCATTTAATACTTCTACTGATATTCACGCTTTTGCAGATGCTAGCACGAAGGCATATGGCGCTTGTGTCTATGCTGTCACACGATCCCTAAGTGGAACAACTTGTTCTTTGCTATGCGCAAAGTCTCGAGTGGCGCCCACGAAGGTAGTAAGTTTGCCCAGATTGGAACTCTGTGCTGCGCTGTTGCTGTCGGAGCTACTACATTCAACTCTCTCGTTTTTGCAGGTGCAACCACAATCAATATATTGCTGGTCCGACTCAACCATTAGCCTGTCTTGGATTGCTGGAGAACCGTCGCGATGGAATACCTTTGTGGCTAATAGGGTTTCAAAAATTCAACAATACACATCTAATGCCCAGTGGCGGCACATACCATCCGCACTCAATCCAGCAGATTTATTGTCTCGTGGAGCGACTGTCACTAATCTAAGCGAAAACTTATTTTGGTTTTATGGCCCAGATTTTTTACGATTCGGAGAAGAATGTTGGCCACCAAATGTACGAGAGTCCCTCAATTGAAACTCGAAAACAAAAGTTAATTTGGTTGCCACCCAATCAACAGATTTAATTATTCATCATAAATACGTCAACAACTATACTAAACTTTTGCGTGTCTTTGCCTATGTGAAGCAATTCATTACAAAATTACGTAGGCAGGCAGCACATAGTGGACCTATAGAGGTTCTTGAATTAAAAAAATCACTTCACACTGTATGCCGCATCATACAACAGTCAGCTTTTGCAGAAGATTACAAAAGTTTACTATTGAGTAAACCTCTTCATCACCACTCAAAGCTCACACAATTAGCTCCGTTTCTGCACGAAGATCTTATACGCGTCGGCGGAAGGTTGGAAAATTCATCGTTGCCGTTTGAAGCCAAACATCCCATTCTGTTGCCGAGCTCACACCCAATCGTCTATGCTGCAATAAATTATTTTCATCGTCAAAACCTTCATGCAGGAGCGCAAACCCTTCACAACATATTAAGGGATCAGTTTTGGATTATCAATGTCAGAAACACCATAAGGCAGGTACTTCATAATTGTATAATTTGCTACAGTTGTCGTCCTTTTACAGAAAAACAGGTGATGGGCGCGCTGCCTGCCGAACGTGTGGAACGTTCATTTCCGTTCGAAGTAACAGGTGTCGACTATTGTGGGCCACTGCACTTTACACAAAAAATTCGAGGTCGGTCCGCAATAAAAATTTACATTGCCATTTTTATTTGTTTCTCGACTAAGGCCGTGCATATGGAGCTGGTGATGGACTTGACTACGGCTGCATTTATTGCCGCTCTCAAGAGATTTATTGCAAGACGAGGCCGCTGCAAAATTATATTCTCTGATAACGCAACCAATTTTTGCGGAGCAAATAGAGAACTGCGTGAGAGAAGTACCTGTTGTCACAACAATACAAGAGATGGTTAGCGAAGCTTGTCGTGATGAAGGAATAACTTGGAAGTTTATTCAACCCCGCTCCCCACACTTTGGTGGCTTGTGGGAGAGCGCATTAAAGCAAGCAAAGTATTATTTACGTCGAGCCATCGGCTCGAACATGTTGACGTTCGATGAGCTACATACAGTTTGTTGTCAAGCAGAAGCGGCAATCAACAGTCGCCCACTAACTCCTCTATTCAACGATCCGAATGACTTGCGCCCCCTCACTCCAGCACACTTCTTAGTAGGACGCACACTGAGTGCGTTAGCAGAGCCATCATTGACACACATAAAAATTTCTCTCTTAAAAAGACACCAACTTGTACAATGGATTCAGCAACAGTTTTGGAATAGGTGGCAGAGCGAATATTTGAAAAATTTACAACAGAGAACAAAATGGACATCAGTGAGACAGAATTTAAAACAACATGATCTGGTGCTCATTAGCAACGAAAACACACCGCCGCTCGAATGGCCATTAGGACGCGTAGTGGATGTTATGCCTGGTAGTGACGGACAAGTTCGCGTTGTCACTGTAAAAATGGGAGACGGCATCGTCAAGAGAGCAGTTGCCAAATTGTGCAAACTTCCCATCGAAACCATTACTTAGCACATCAATTTTTTGAAAGCAAGTCTTTCAAGGGGGAAGTATGTTGGGGTGCTTACTAAAATTTTCCAACTGGGTAGCTTCAATTGATCCACAACAACAACATTAAACAGAAGTTAACGCAAACTAACCGTAGTGAACAGAAACAAAAGTTCTTTCGCTCCATAACCTGCATTTTTTTTGCACGCACTTTTGCATAAGCTTATGCTAAACGGTATCAATTATTGTTTTTGTTGGTGATTGGCTGATGGTTGAGAGGCTACCAAATATAATTTTGAATGTTTTTGTATGGGACTTGGCCTGCAACTGTACGCGAGTTAGCATCGCAATTTAAAGTAGTAATTTTTAATATAAGAAATAAATTGAAGTTTTTTTGTAAATTTGGTTTTTTCATTAAAATAAGAATTTTTTGATAGTTTCGCGTGGAAAGGTTTCAAGAAAAAGCTCTTGCGCCCACCACTGTTTCATGAACGTCCCATCGAATATTTTGTGCATTTTGTAGCAGTTGTCATTTTTTGTGACAGAAATCGTATGGGAAAAGAGAGTGGCAAATAAACAATAAATTTTAGCTGAGATAATCGTATAGGAAAAGAGAATGATAGATTTGCACAACTACCAGCGCAAGTTTGCGCGACCAAATTGTTGTGCAACTTGTTCAAAACACTTTCCATACGATTTTTGACAGTTCGTTTGCACAGGGTTCAAAAATGCACAACTTGAACAGTTTGCGAGGAATTTGAACAGTTAGATGAATACCTCTAATGACTTTGACAACCTGCTAAGCAATCGCCGTTTAAAAAAGTTTAGAAAAAAAAGCTTGCCGTAATTTGTTTGATCTGATGTTTTGTTTATCAAATACCAAAAACAAAAAATGTATTCTTGGAAGTGCGAAAAATTACTTTTTGCCACAAAAGTGAATCAAATTACCTATAGTGCATTTGAAGGAACAAAAATTGTAGTTCAAAAAAATTTTTGTTTATAGTAATAACACTATCCGACTTTTTTAACATTTTTTTTTTGTTCCATTAACTTTCTTAATTTTTTATGATGTAATTAGGTCCGCTAAGTTTAAAAAAATTTTTGATAGATTTTTCTCACGGTTAGTTTTTTTTAAATTTTTTTTAGTAAATTTATAGTTGCTAAGCATACATAGCAAGTGTCAGGCGTCAAAAATAAACAATTTGAAATGAAAAAAGTACATAGAAACAACGAACGAGTACTCATACATATAACTCCATCCAAAGTCCAAGCCAAAGTCGGACACCTAACAAAAGTTTTTCCCTTGGTAAAAAATTAGGCTTAGAGCTATTTAGAAAAATAATTTAAAATACTTTTTTGAAAGCAAATTTAATCCACTTTTATAAACAGGAACTCAAATTTTTAAATAACTCACTGAAAATTTTTTTCCAAACAAAAACTAAAGAATAAGAAAAAATTACGTACAAGCCAAACGCAGACGGTTCCAACATATCTCTATAACTTAAATATTTTTACCAAATCAATATTTTCTGTGAAGGCTCTTATTTTTTATAAATATTTTGAGTCGGTTAGATATAGACTGGACCAGTTTTTGGCAAAAACTATTCTAAATTTTGTCCCTACTGTCCCATTCTTGCTGCAATAGCGTTTTCAATCCATTTTTCTTGCAAATTGTATGCTCTCGAAATTTTCGATCAAGATGTTTCAAATTGAACCAATTTGTCACAAACGGTGAATTAGCTTCATTTTGGCAACTACTGGAAGTTTTATCAAGTCAATTATCTTAAGCACAGGGCCTACAAAGAGCGATCCTGGCTGCTCTATAGCTGTCCACACATTATAGAAATACTGCCCCAAAGTCCAGACATAAATCCTATAGAGAATTTATGGAATTTTTGATCGAAAATTTCGAGAGCATACAATCAGCAAGAAAAATGGCCAATGCCAAAAGACAAATTCATTGTCGGCTGAGAAATCACTCGTTTCTGCAACCTCAAAGTGATTAGTTCTTAAATTCTTAAAACTAGTTTTGCTTAATTCTAACTTAAACTATAAGACTTAAAACTATCCTAAATTTATTCTTAAAAGTTAATTAATATTAAAAGCTTTTGGAAGCTTTTGCTACACTGCATTAACTAGTAGCACACCAGCATCATCGCCTCCAGAGGGTCAAGAGTTTCTCTAGGAACATCACTGCTGCATCCACCACAGCAGACAACAGCAGCACAATCATCTCAACAATAACTGCAACAACATCGGCGCAACCGCCCCAGCACCATAGTAGCAGCACCAGCATCGTCATCATCTACAACAACACAACCACCGCAGAACAATCATCATCAAACCAGGTAATCCTTTGCCATCAATTAAAAAAAAAAGGAAGTTTAGGCTTGCCTAAACATTTGGTCCTTCGAGCCGGAGGTCGACGAAAATTTGAATTGGTGTATTTCCCGAAAAATTTATAAAAAAAAAAAAATTTTCGAATTTTTTTCCAGGTACCGTTTTGCAAGGTACAGTTCTCGGTCACGTGTTAAAATTTCTCGAAATCTCTCGGAAATTAGTCCCGTTATTAACCAAGAATTTTTGCTGTTATTTCATCATTCGATTTTGCTCGGCACCGTTGCCAAAAAAGTTGTTGTTGTTACAGTTAACTTTCGATTTTTTGCTAGAGCTCTTATTGCTTTAAAGTTTTATTGCTTTTTTTCGATTTTTCGATCGTTGTTGCCACGTAGTTTTTGCCCAGCAACATTTGTAACCAGATTTTTTTCATCGCTTTGATTCGTTTTTTGGTACAGCTTCGCTTGAACAAATTTGCTCAACTTTTTCGAAGTTTTCTGATTGATTTTATTTCAAATTATTTTCCAATTTTGTTTTGAAAATGGATAAAACAATTCTTTCGAAGTTTGTTCGTTGTGCAAATGATTTAATTGAGTTCGAGATAACTTACGCTGAAACTCCATTGGCTGACCAAAACATTCATGTCCTTGAAATTTCCAAGACTGAAATAACCCGATTATGGGCGGAGGTCTAAGATTCATACGATTCCCTCAGAGCTAATATCGAGCTCGGAAAAACTAAGGAAGCAGATGATTCAGACAAAAAAGAAACAGTTGACCCTGTCCTCAGTCAACAAACAAATAGAAAGTTTAAAATCAAGCGATGTTTCCAATCAACAAAAATTTTTCAACGACAGGAGTCCCTCGATACACATACTCCCGTGTGACACTCAAGTGTTCAGTGGTGACTATGTCTCATGGCCCACTTTTCGCGATATTTTCACTGCAATTTACGTGAATAATTCCCGTTTATGTCAAGTCGAAAAGTTGTACCACCTGTTGCAAAAAACAAATGGTGAAGCTCACGACATAGTGAAAAAAGTACCTCTCATTAATGATGGCTTTGACATAGCGTGGAATAATTTAAAATCTCAATATGAGAATAAACGCATTCTAATTAACCAACAATTAAGAATTCTTCTCAATCTTCCTACTTGCCTTCAAGAATCAGGAAGTTCAATCAAAAACCTTCAACGTGAAATAAATAATTGCATTTCTGCACTACAATTATACAAAATTGACTTCAGTAATTGGGACGCGATATTTGTATACCAATGCTCAGTACGTCTTCCTGAGTATATCCTTTCTCTATGGGAACAATCAATATCCCATAAAATCGAAATGCCCAAATGGCAAGATTTTGATTCTTTTTTGACAGACAGATTTCGAAACCTAGAAACTGTCTCTGATATCAAGACACCAGTTTTATATCAGCCCAACAAGTCGCAACCAATTGCTCAAAAACAGCAGAAATCAATTCGAACTTTTCACAATGTTGAATCTTCTCAGTGCAGATTATGCAAAGAAACTCATCCTCTTCGCGCATGCAGTCAATTTCGATTGTCAAAAAATAAAATTCCTGTATTAACTGCTTGGCGTCTTCTCACAAGTTAAGAGATTGTAAGAGCTCATATGCATGCTCTAAGTGCAAGAAGCAACATCATACGCTTTTGCACAGGGAAAAGAGTCAAATTAACCCTCAATATAACAATACAAATTTTTCGAATAAATTTGAAAATCAGAGTAAAAGCGATAACTGACTACGTCAGAAAAACATTCTTCAAACTCAGCTGAAACAATCAATTCATCGCAGCAAAAATTGTCTGCTCAAACAACAGTTGTCTCACATTTCACAGAAATATCTCTGAATGAGCAACTTCAAAAATTTTGGGAAATTGAGAAATCCCACAAAAATCTGCAGTCTCCAAAGCAAACAAAATATGTGAAGAAATTTTCACTAAAACAACTAAAAAGAAATTAAATGGCAGATATATCGTCGATTTACCTTTCAAATTAGAATTTCAAAATTCACTGGCTCTCGGCCAATCAAAATTCATTGCTCGAAGTCAATTTCTTCGTAATGAAAATTACTCCTCAAAAAGCCTGATATTAAGGCTCAATATGACAACGTCATATTAGAATATCTGGAGCTTGACCACATGGTCAAAATTGAATATCAAAACTTTCAAGAAAATAGTTCATACTACCTCCCTCACCATGCCGTGCTTAATCCAGACAGCACGAGCACAAAAATGAGGATTGTTTTCAACGCTTCTTGTCCAACATCAAACTCAAAGAGTTTAAACGATGCTCTATATACTGGTCCAGTGCTACAAAAACCACCATGCACATGGAAAACTTTTGTTGCGAATAGAGTTACAACTATTCTAGGCAAAGTTAGCATCGAAAGCTGGTCGCATGTCGACGTACAAAACAATCCCGCTGACCTAGTAACCCGGGGGCTGCATCCTTCGGACTCGAAAAATAGTAATCTTTGGTGGAATGGGCCTTCGTTGCGAAAACTTCAAAAATCTCAGTGGCCACAAAGTGCGCTATCCGTACAACCGGATACTACACTGGAAATCAAGCCAATCAAATCTTTTTTCACTAGCTCGACGGTGAATGAAAACCTTCTAGAATGTTGCTCTTTGTTGCCCAAAGCACTGCGAGTCATTGCATATATTTTCCGATTTTGTCACCAAACTCGACAACATAAAAAATTAAATTATTCTTTTTCGTCAAAAAATATTGCTTCTGAAGAAGTCAAGTTTGTGAAAATGAGGCTCATCAAAATGTCTCAACAAATGCATTTTTCAAAAGATTATCAAAATCTCATTAATAAAAAGCCAATCGATACAAAAAGTCAACTGCTAACGTAAACCCCATTTCTAGATAAGAATGGAATTTTAAGAGCAAATGGGCGCTTAGCATCTTCCCCTGCTCTTGACTACAATGAAAGACATCCTATAATTCTCGCCTATAGCAGTCGTTTTGCTCGCTTGCTGGTAGAATTTATTCACCATATTTCTTTACACGGTGAAAATCAGCTAGTTCTTCGACTAGTCCGCCGTGAGTTCTGGATATTTAATTTAAGAAATCTAATCAAAACTTGTATCCATAATTGCAAAATTTGTGTACTTAGCAAAAAACGATATCACGGCCAAATTATGGCAGCGTTACCTCCCGAACGTGCAACCTTCTCACGCCCCTTTACAAACACTGGCGTTGACTTTGCGGGCCCTTTCGAAATAAAAAACTTCACGGGCAGATACTGCAAAATCACTAAAGGCTATGCATGTCTCTTCGTATGCTTCGCAACGAAGCTTTACACCTTAAGCCTGCTAGTGATCTCTCATAGTGGGCCTTTTTAGCAGCATTATTACGATTCATTTCCAGTAGAGGTTGCCCCGATAATATTTACTCGGATAACGGCACCAATTTCGTAGGAGCTGCTGAAATCCTTAAAAAAGACTTCAAGCGGTTTATTCAAACAGCAAAAGACGACGCAGTAACGAAATATAGTTGCCACAATCTCTCATGGCACTTTATTCCAGCATCAGCGCCTCACATGAGCGGCTTATGGGAAGCAGGCGTAAAGTTTTTCAAACAACATTTCCTCATAAGAGCCCCTTTATTGTCCCCAACTGAGCCAGAAAATATCTTTACTTCTATTAGTATTTTCAACCGCTGGCAAAAAGTTCAAGCAATGATTCCAGGATTTAGTCGCCGATGGAAGGACGAATACTTTAAAGAGTTTCTAAAGCGTACCAAGTGGAAAGTCTCAAAAATGGATCTCAAAACCTCTGTGTCCCACAGAATAAGGATTAGGACGGATTCCCCAAATCTACTATGGCAGCGATGGACGAGTTCGTGTAGCAGAGCTCAAAACTCAATTGGGAGAAATCACTCGCGCAACACATATACTCGTATTGATTCCGCAGTAATTTGCACTTTCTCATAAAAATTTCATTCTCATTATAAATTCCCCCTAAAATAATTCTCAAAAATGAATTTAAACCACCTATCAATTTTGCAATTCATCAATTCTTCATTTTTATTATCATATATTTTTATCATAGCTTTTCAATAAAATTAAAACCACTTTAATTTCCTCCTTTGCACTCATTTTAATGAATTTGCTATTTTATATAAATAAACTTTAAATTTATACTTAGCCTAACAAAAAAAATGAATTATCGAACTTTTGTTTCCTCTAAACATAAAATTTACATCTTTGCTATTTAAAAATTAAAAAAAAAAAAAATTAATTAAATTAAATTTTTGAATTTAATATTAAATGATTATAAAATATTTTATATGCATAAGTTTCTAAAAACAACATTTCATAAAAGTATTTTGTATTTAATTAAAGTTCTCATTACTTTCTCGTAAACGCCCGCGTCCGCCCGCTTCTCTTGTTGCAGACACTGCAAGGTGGGCAGTATGTTTACGTGTAAACATTAACACGTAAACTTATGCAAACAGCAACACTTAAATTCAACTCGTCAGTTTTGATCACATTAAACAATGCTCGACACTCGAAGCTGATATGTGTTGCCGTCCCTGTCGCTCCACTGCGAAAGATCCCTGACATTGAATGTCATTGCCAAAAGACAAATTCAATGTCGGCTGAGAAATCACTCGTTTCTGCAACCTCAACCTTATTTCTTAAATTCTTAAAACTAGTTTTGCTTAGTTCTAACTTAAATTATAATACTTTAAACTATCCTAAATTTATTCTTAAAAGTTAATTAATATTAAAATAAACTTAAAACTAGAAACAAATAGTGCCTTTTACTGGTTTTTTTGGAAACTTTTGCTACACAGCATTAACTAGTATAGCACAGCCAACAGAGGCTCAAGAGTTTCTCTAGGAACATTACTGCTGCATCCACCACAGCAGCACAATCATCTCAACAATAACTGCAACAACATCGGCGCAACCGCCCCAGCACCATAGTAGCAGCACCAGCATCGTCATCATCTACAACAACACAACCATCGCAGAACAATCATCATCAAACCAGGTAATCTTTTGCCATCAATTAAAAAAAAAAAGGAAGTTTAGGCACCGCCTAAACAAATATGCATATTGTGCATACATATTTGACAATTTATCTAGGTTTTTTATGATAAAATGGTTTGAGCGTTAATTAAAGATTTTATATATATAGCCACAAGGAAATATGTATATGAAAAAATCATAATTTTCAAATCAAAAAATTTGGGGCTTTTTTTTTTGGTCAAATATCCTTTTAGGTGGTGGAGCAATATTTCATAATCTTTTCGTTTTCGGGCCAGTTTGCGTGGGACCATTTTCCGCAGAGCCCAAATTTGTTTGTTGGTTTCTTTCAATAAATTTTTTTTAAGTTTTATTTTTAAGAATATTTTTTAATGTCTTTAAAGACTTATTTGATAAGTTTGTTTTAAGGCTCTTTTGAGACTTTTAATTTATAATGCGTTTTAATGCGCAAGAAAATAAATACCAAGGAAAGATGAAAGCAGCAGTCTCAAAAGACTAAAAAAAAAACGTTTACTTTTTCGAATAAAAGTTTTTCAGACTTTTAAAAAACATCTTCAAAAATAAAACTTTTAAAAGACTCTTATATTCGATTTAATTTATAAAAGTTAAAGTATATGAACCATAAACTTCTTTTAAAAATGTTTACTTTTGATCATCAATGACAACTTTTATACAATTAAAAATTATTTTAGAAATTGGTTTTAAAAGTTCCAAGCTCTGTTCAATTCTTCAACTCTTGGAAAACATTGTTGTGGAATTTTGGATTAAAAATAATAATGAATATTGCAGCAATCAATCATTTTGTGAAACACCTTCATAAGATATGCGCTGAGAACGAATATTCGGAATTAGTGCGTTTACAAAAGAAAAGGATTTAAGAAAAGTTTTGATTCTTAGTAAAATGGTAGATGTTTTAAGTTGAAGTTCTGATATTGAACTAAAAAATTTATTCGTAGCGATCCTAGCTAGTTTTCGAGAAATATTGCTCACCGGTTTAAAAAAATCGATATTTTAAATAATGTATCGTTAATTAAAATATTGCCATCTATGAATTGACATTTAAAACAATGTTTTTTTCTTTTTTTAGTGTATTCTAACATCATTTGCGTGATGCTCATTTATGTAAAAATTTTAAATTTTTATAAAGTGATTTGAAATCGGTTTCAGTAAAATAAGTTCTGTGCTGTATAAAAAAAAGAAAATCTTCAATATTTAATTACCACTTACCCGGTTATTTACTTTTGTTTATAATAATAAGACCCTGTGTATGTGTCAGTTTTCGTCGTGTGCATCGTTTGTGCTTGACGTGTTTCTGCATTCGCTCTATCCCTTGGTGTTATCAGCGAATTTCATTATATATATTTGAATAAACTTGGATTTCCATATGTGTACAAAATGACTTCGAAAATATTAAACCCAAATAAACGAGCCAGGACTAATTACTGGACTCCTCTACAGGCCTTATCTGATGATTCTGATATCGAATCAATTAGTGAAAAAGTGGAAAAACCTAAAAAAGTGTTTATTTCTCCTATAAAAGTGCTATCAACAAACACTGAGTACTTTATAAGCTATTTTTTGATCAAAAAGTGTTAAAATATCTTATTAAAAAAATCTCCATTGGTATTAAAATAATTTGTGAAACAAAAGAAACATTTAATTTAATTATTACAATTTTAAGAGAGCATAATATTCAGTATTTTGTTCAAGACGACAAGCAGGTACGACCTTTTAAAGTTGTTCTGTTCGGTTTGGACTCTAAAAAGGCTGAAGAGTTGAAGAAAGAATTATTATCTCTTAAACTTAAGTGCGTAGATGTAAACAAAATAACAAACCAATACTCTAATTACAATGATACGTTGTACATCGTGTACTTTAAAAATGGTTCGGTTAAGTTGAATGACCTTAAACAAAATTTTAAGTCACTCTTTGATACCATAATTAGATGGGAATATCAACGAAAACTAAAAAACAAAGTAGTGCAATGTCATAATTTCCAAATGTTCGGTCATGGAGAAAGAGGCTGCAATGTTAAGCCTAAGTGTTTAATATGCGCAGGTAGACACAAAACTGTCTCTTGTTCACAGACAGACACAATTAAATGTGCAAATTGCAATAATAACCACAAAGCAAATGATATTTGTTGTCCAAATCGCAAAATGTTTCTCTGCATTAGAAACAATGCTAATGCTAGTAAAACTAATAAAAAGGCATCAACTGCAATCGGGTTCAATGACATGAGCAATGATTTCGTCAATTTTCCGTCGATACCTGCTAAGCGCAATAACAATAACGGAGTAACAAGATCCACAAATCACAACAACAATAACGGCGCTCACATAAGAGCAAATGCTTCCCTTTGGCCATCCCATAACATTCACATGATGAAAGAGTCGCAGAACAATAATTTATTTAGTGAAGAAGAAATAACCCAGTTGACATTAGATGTTGTAAATAAACTACAATCTTGCAGTAATAAGCAAGAGCAATTCAATGTTATCACACAATTAGCAATTAAGTACTTGTATAATAATTGTAAATAAAGAATGTGTCTATGTTAAAAATTATTATTTGGAACTGTAGAAGTATCCGTAACAAAACTACTGAATTATTTGATTTTCTGATAATGAATGATATCGATATATGTTTTCTTTCTGAAACATGGCTTAATGGTTTGATTAAAATATCAAACGCAAATTATTATTGTATTAGAAAAGATCGAGAAGATAAAAATGGTGGTGGAGTTGCTATCATAATAAAAAACTCTATTCACTCTGAACCTCAAATAATAGAAACTAATGTTATTAAAAATATTGGTGTAAAAATTAAGCTTGTTGATTCATCAGAATTAAATTTATTTAGTATTTATTTCCCGGGTGGTGCAATTAACAATAAGTCAAAATATCGCAGAGATTTAAGAAAACTTCTAAAATGTAGTGGAAAATACATTTTGTGTGGCGACTTTAATAGTAGGCATAGGAATTGGGGTTGCATTCGTGCCAATTCTTGGGGCAATATCCTATGTGATACAATCTCACGTCTTCCTTATGACGTTGCCTATCTAGATCATCCCACGTACATCCCTGCCGCTGCAAATGTTTACCCATCTACTCTGGACTTAGTTATTACGAATATTCCAGACTATACATCAAAACCAGCTGCACTTGTTTTCAAAAACAGTACTTCAATATAAAAAAGCAGACTGGGAAAAGTATAAACTCTGCTTAAAGAATGATTTAAAAAATTTACCTTGCGATATTAATGATATAAGCAGCACTAATCAAATTGATCGAATTTTTCTCAGATAGCATTTTGAACTCTATTAATGTTGTGGTACCATCTAAAAATATAAAGTCAGTTTCAAGTACCTTGCCATCTTTCATCCATCTAATTAAAAAGAGAAATCATTTTCGTCAACAATGGGTAAGGTATAGGCAAGAATCAGATCGGTTTGTAATGACTAGATATAACGCATATATTCGTCATGAAATTTCAAAACTTAGGAACACAGAATGGAATAATAAATTGGCTTCATTAGATAAATGTTCAAAGCGTTTTTGGAATATCCCAAAGTGTTTAAAAAATAAAAAAATTAAAATACAGCCCATCAAAAAAGATGGCAAAATGATAGTTTCAAATTTAGCGAAAGCAAATGCCTTTTGTGAAACTTTTCTTGAAAATCACAAGGTATCTGAAAATTTAGGCACTTCTGTAAACAATAATTTAGTAAGCTCTGTATATAACAACTTTAAAGACATTTCAATTGAAACTTTGTCAAGTGAATATGTTTCTAGTAATTGTATTAAACTATTAATCAAAGAGCTACGTCCTAGAAAAGCCTCTGGATTAGACGAAATCAAGAATTTTATGCTAAAACATCTACCTGAAATAGCTGTGATATATTTAACTTTTATAATTAATTCTTGCATTAAATTGCAATATTTCCCCAATACCTGGAAAGTTGCAAGAGTTGTACAAATTCCGAACCGGGTAAGCCTCTTGACTGTGCACACAATTACAGACCGATAAGCCTCCTTAGTAGCCTTGGTAAGGTGCTTGAAAAGGTACTGAAAGTAAAACAATGGAAATTTATTACTGAAAATAATGTTATGCCGAATGAGCAGTTTGGATTTCGACCTTTTCATAGCACTGTGCATCAAGCACACAGATTATGCAAACATGTAAAAGATAATTTCAGAGAAAGTAAGTCTACTGGCGTGTTTGTACTTGATGTTGAGAAAGCATTTGATACCGTCTGACACAAAGGTTTAATTTTTAAAAAGATTAATTCTAATTTCCCCCTGCAACTAGTTAAGTTGATTAATAGCTTCCTCACAAATCGGTTTTTTTGCATATGCTTAAATGATGAATTTTCAGATCTGTTTCAGATTACCGCCGGGGTTGCCCAAGGATCTGTATTGGGACCTTTATTGTACCTATTGTAT
Source organism: Meiosimyza platycephala (assembly GCA_963662105.1). Taxonomy (NCBI): domain Eukaryota; kingdom Metazoa; phylum Arthropoda; class Insecta; order Diptera; family Lauxaniidae; genus Meiosimyza; species Meiosimyza platycephala. Next base: position 58,504,158 of record OY759211.1, on the reverse strand, counting down.
GCAACATACGCTGACGATACTGCAATCTATTTTTCACATGAATTTGGTCAAAATATAGTGACTAAATTACAATGTGCTTTGGACGAGTTATTAGACTATTTTAATAAATGGAAAATTAAGGTTAATGGTGGCAAAACTCAGGCTATATTTTTGACAAGAAAAAGAAAGCAGTGTTTTTACCCACCATATCCTTTAATAATTAATAATGTCCAAATCGAATGGCAGAACTTCATAAAATATCTCGGTGTGCATTTAGACCAAAAGTTGACCTTTACTGAGCATTTTAAAAACATTAGATTAAAGTTTAATAAAGCAAAAAGTATGCTTTATCCTTTAATTAAAAGAAATTCGCAACTAAGCAACGAAAACAAGGTCATCTTAGGCAAGGTTGTATTTCAAGGAATAATTTTATACGCATGTCCGATTTGGGGGTCTGGTGCAAAAACACAGATTAAGAAGTTGCAAATTTTGCAGAACAAACTATTAAAGATGATGCTCAACTTGCCTTGGTATTATGCAACCAAGCAGCTACATAGCGAAAATTATATCTGAAAAAATAGAAAAAATGTCTGAAAAATATAAAATTACGTGCAATATGTCAGACAACCCCCTTATTTGTGATATTTATGGATAATATATATTAACGTATTTATTTATAAACTTATTTATTTATTTATTTTTTTTTTCCTCAAGTATTCATTTAATTATTCAATGATACATACATTTATTTATTTATTTATACATTATTTTATTATTATTAATTTTACTTTAAGTTATTTTTATAAGTGTTTGTTTATTTACTACGTATATGTATAATACGTCATTTATTTATTTATTCATTCATTTATACATTTATTGATTATTTGTTAATTTAGTTATTTATTTATTTAAATGTCTATTTATTTATTTACTTATTCATTTATTTACCTATGTATTTATATATTTATTTATTTATCTATTTATTTATTTATCTATTTATTTGTTTATCTATTTATTTATTTATCTATCTATGTATTTATTTATCTATCTGCTGCTATTATTTGTTTTTTTTTTTGTTGTTTGTTAGTTTTTTTTTACACCATTATTTTTTCTTTTTTTGTTCTTTTTTTCTTTATCTATTTATACTTTTTTTTTCTCTCTTCTTCTATTGGAGGTTGTGGGTAGCCACCCTCCGTTTAAATTGCATCATTATTATTTATTATTATTTTTCTTTTTTTTATATACAAAACAAATATGTTTCAGAAGAAAAGTATTTATACTAAATCTCTGTAAATTGTGTGATAACAATATATATTATAACGATTTTTTGCTACAAATAAATAAATATGTGATAAACTTGTTATTTAGTTCTTGAAATTATTTTGCAATATGTTTTCTTTTTTACTATATAAAATTTATGTTTACAATTAAATTTAAACAACAAAATAAATTTTATAAAAAGAAAAAATTGGTTACAATATAAATGGTTATATACGATTTGATTTACAGAAGCCCTATTTATGTCAACAAAGCCCTATTTTAGTTCGAATTTTGGCCCTTTTACAAATATGCAATTATCGTCCCTGCTGCGTATACTGAGTTCAACACGTTGCTCACATCCAATAGAGGTATTCATCTAAACGCGCAGGTTTCTACCATTGTACAAATGGGCTACTTTGCGCAATGTGTTTCATGAACGCCCCATCGAATATTTTGTGCATTTTGTGGCAGTTGTCATTTTTTGTGACAGAAATCGTATGGGAAAAGAGAGTGACAAATAAACAATAAATTTTTGCTGAGAAAATCGTATAGGAAAAGAGAATGACAGATTTGCACAACTACCAGCGCAAGTTTGCGCGACCAAATTGTTGTGCAAACTTGCACAACTTGATCAAAACACTTTCCACGCGATTTTTGACAGTTCGTTTGCACAGAGTTCAAAAATGCACAACTTGCACAGTTTGCGAGGATTTTGAGCAGTTAGATGAATACCTCTAATGACTTTCACGACCTGCTAAGCAATCGCCGTTTAAAAAAGTTTAGAAAAACAAAACTTGCAGTAATTTGTTTGATCTGATGTTTTGTTTATCAAATACCAAAAACAAAAAATTCATTCTTGGAAGTGCGAAAAATTACTTTTTGCCACAAAAATGAATCAAATTACCTATAGCACATTTGAAGGAACAAAAATTGTAGTTCAAAATATTTTTGTTTATAGTAATAACACTATCCGACTTTTTTAACATTTTTTTTTGTTCCATTAACTTTCTTAATTTTTTTTGATGTAATTAGGTCCCCTAAGTTCAAAAAAATTTTTGATAGATTTTTCTTACGGTTAGTTGTTTTTTTAATTTTTTCTAGTGTATTTTCAGTTTTTAGTCTATATCTCATCCAAATATAAACCGATTTTGTTCGAATAATTTTTGAAAAAAAGGTAATAAAATTCCCCACAAACCTTGTGAACTCTAGGACATAAATTGTAGATAATTTCGTCTAGTTTCATTTTGTATATACGTGTTTTTATTGTAAAATGAGTCGGAAAGGAGATATTGTCAAAAAACTGATTTTTGGTACCATTTCTCCAATTTGGCGGTGCGAGCGGCAAAAATACGAGGTAGCAAAATTAATATTCGGAAAGAGCACATCGAAATCTGTAAAATTACCCATTTCAAAACTCCCGGAAAACTTTCCAGGTAACCTCTTGTTTTAACCAAATGACTGCACTAATAGCCTATAAATAAGAAAAAACTGATAAATTGGTAAAAATGGTAAAATGAAATTATGACAAGTTACACTAAATTAGCTATAACTTTGGCATTTATGAATGGATTTTCAAAAACTTGGTATTATTTTTTTTTGAAGAGTTTTCTCTTTGTAATTAAATAGCTAAATTTATGTATTTATAAATATTTATATTTTAAAGTTATTTTTAATTGGATTCAAATTTTAAAAAAATCAATTTTTTCAAATGTGTCAGCTTTTATCTCGGGTGTGACCTTGTTTTAACTCAGAAATTTGCCACATTTGCTTGATTTTAAAAGTAAGCTTTTCGTTAGATTTGCATTAATATAGCGGGTGTAATTTGAGTGCTGACGTAGGCATCAACCAAAAATATACTGATGAGATTTTAAGAATCAAAACATATGTCTATATTCTAGACACGGTGCGCTTGAAGCAAGATCAAGATCGATAAAATTGTCAACCAAATCTGACAATGCACAATTATTATATAGTGTTATGAGACTCTAAATACATAAATCCGCGAAATCGGATCTGCTCATTTACTCATAAAACATGGCCATTTTAAGGTTTTACTTTGGCCGACATGACTCAAGATCAAAATCGGTAAAAATTGTCAACCAAATCTGACAATGCACAATTATTATTAAGTGTTCGGAGATTCCAAAAACATGATCCGCAAAATCGTACCTAATCACTATCTCGTTTTATGGCCTTTTAAGGCTAACGCTTTTACCGATAATATTGATAAAAATGCGTTCTAAGAAAAATTGTGAATAAGTCATTAAAAATTTTAATTTTTTATTTGGCTTTTCTTTGTGAACTTTGCAATCAAAAATACTTTTAATACCCATAAAACAAAAATATACTTGTATAAAAATTATTTTTCATTAGTTTTTAGGCTCAAAAGAGTCTTTTAAATTTTTGTTTTCATGAAAAACGGTGTATAACACAACAAATAAAAAAGTTTTTTTATTTATTGTTGTTTAGTGAGCTTATTAGTCGAAAATACCTTGAAAATCCATAAAACAAAATTATTATTTAAAATATTTTTCACTAATTTTAAGGCCCAAAAGAATTTTTTTTTGTAAATTTTCAATTCTTTTCCATGGAAAATGATAAATAACATAACATATGTAAAATTTTTTTTCCTTTTTTTTCGTGGGCTTTGTAGTCAAAAATACTTTCAAAGCCCACAGAAGATAGTAAAAAAAATTTTATTTTTCACTAGTTTTTGAACGACAAAAAAATATTTTTTTTTTTAACGTTTTTTTCCATGAAAAATGGTGAATAACACAAAAGCGTTTACATATTTGCAAAAATAAGTGACTTCATCGTGTTCAGCGACTCAAACTTCATAACATAACAGATATCATATAGTTCAGTAATTAAGCCGGAAAATACCGTCAAATGTGGAAAACTGTCAAACAAGCACCGATTTTAAAAATTTTTTTTGATACGTGTTCCTTAGACCTCCTAAAACATTCGTCCGGTCTAATCTTTGCCTCATAAACATAAATGAATTAATGGGGGTGGTTTTACGCCCCCCAAACCACCCCAAAAAGTAGCAGTCGTGTAAAAATTAAAAAAATGATCATTTTGCTTTGGAAATGTGCTTTATTAGGTTTTATGGGTCGCTGATCACGAACCCGACGTCCAAATGGGGGTAGTTCCAACCCCTCCCCCTACCCCCAAACCACCCCAAAACGTAGCTATTGCGTAAAAAAATGAGCATTTTGCTTTGGAAATGTGCTTTATTAGGTTCCAAATGGGGGTAGTTCAATCCCTTACCCCCCTTCCCAAACCACCCCAAAACGTACGTACGTACGTATTGCGTAAAAAATGAGCATTTTGCTTTGAAAATGTGCTCTATTAGGTTTTTTGGGTCGCTGAACACGAATCCGACGTACAAATGGGGGTGGTTCCACCCCTTACCCCCAAACAACCCCAAAACGTAGCTGTTGCCTAAAAATTAAAAAATTTTAATTTTGCTTTAGAAATGTGCTCAATTAGGTTTTTTGGGTCGCTGATCACGAATCCGACGACCAAATGGGGGTAGTTCCACCCCCTTCCCCCAAAGGAAATTTCGAAACGCTCTATATAAAACAAGTGGTATTTTACCACACAAAGGCCCGCATTCTAAGCTAGACACTCTATTTGCCCCACTTCATATTCCTCTTCCGTAAAAAAAAATTGGCGTGATTAGGGGGGTAGGGGATGGAACTACCCCCAGTTGGACGTCGGACTCGTGATCAGCGACCCAAAAAACCTACTAGAGCACATTTTCAAAGCAAAATTTAAATTTTTTTAATTTTTACACGACTGCTACTTTTTGGGATGGTTTGGGGGGCGTAAAACCACCCCCATTAATTTATTTATGCTTATGAGGCAAAGGTTAGACTGGACGAATGTTCTAGGAGGTCTAAGGAACACGTATCAAAAAAAAATTTTTTAAATCGGTGCTTGTTTGACACTTTTCCACATTTTCCGGCTTATTTACTGGACTAATACCATATTTTTAAATTTCGCTTGATCTAAAAAGCATCAAAACTAGACGGTTCGCTTCATAATTTTATTAAAATTATCGGTAAAAGCGTTTACATTAAAATGGCCATAAAACCATTAAATGACCTAGTACGATTTTAGGGATCATCTTTTTGAAATCTCCGTACACTAAATAATAATTGTGCATTGTCAGATTTGGTTGACAATTTTATCGATCTTGATCTTGCTTCAAGAGAGCCTTGCAGAGTTGTTGTTCTTTTCCTTTGTTTTCTCAAAGTTTGTTTAATAAATAAAGTATAGTATCAACTTATAAAATTTTACTTGAATGTTGACCTCGGATCAGTAATCCCCAAGACCCCCGTATACCAAATTTAGTGCAAATCGGTTGACTTTAATAAATTCGGCCACCATATTGGATTTTTGACCGCCATATTGGATCCGCAATGTTGGATTCTGTCAACGTATCACGAAAGCTATTTATGAGCTAAAATTTGAGTGAAGAAACGACCCGATCGGTTGTGAATTTTTATTTTTACAAGCTTTTTTGCTGGATACTCGATTTTTCTCCGGCTTCCGGCCACTATATTGGATCAGCCATTTTTAATTTCTGAACGGGTCACTTTGTTCTTAGGAGTCTTTCACTAGACGAACATTTTAAGACCTCGTAAATATTGATTGGTCTAGCCAATTTTTGGCCAGGCAGATAATCCGCTTGACTTGAAACGTCCCATATACACATTATATTTTCAGTTGAGGAGGGAATATAGCTTTTGAGATAAAATGCGATTTGTTGTCTTATTCCTTTTTATATTGTAAAGTTTTAAAAAAATATATATTTTCAGAATAAAATGTTTGTTATTAATACAACTGAAGCGGATTCGCTATACAGTAGACGTCCAATATAACGAACTAATTAATACACGGGACTGTCGTAGTATCTTAAAATTCGTTATATCGAAGTGTTTTTTTATTAAAGAAACTGGCTTTTATTATCGCATATATTTACTCGTATAAACGTTAAATTAGATTTTGCAAAGTTATTTCAGTTCAACAGTTATTTTTGAATTAAACAATGTTCGTTATTTGGAACGGAAAACATTTTTAGCGTTCTTAATTTAGAGACATCAATGGAAAAGTCTCAATTTGAAAAACTGTTCGTTAAAATGGAAATTCGTTATATCGTTATACGTTATATTGGACGTCTACTGTATATGGTTTTTTCGTTTTGACGAAAAATACTTCTGTTACTTTAAACGCGTCACTTAAAGCTCGTCAATTGCGCCTTTACCTTACGTTAACGAAGAGAAACGTTAATTAATAAAACTAAGGCAAGCAATTGCAACCGTTATATAATTTCAGAATAATAGAAATGTCGAAGAAAATTGAAGCTATTTTGTCATTAATTTCATGGAAAATGTAAGTCACCAGTGAAAATATTGTTTTAAAAAATTAAAAAGAAGGATGAAATAAAAAAATTGATGAAGTAGTTCAGAGTTCAGCTGAATTGAAATAAGCTAAAAAAAGAACATACTCATTTGATTTCGTCATACCCTGCATACAATATATTAGTTTTGTCCTTCTGTTTGTAACGTATAGAAGAGGGTGCGTTAGAATTACAAAAGTGTATACTCGATTATCCGTCTCCCTATTATCCTTCACCTCGGTTAACCGTCACGGTCGATTTCATTTCATGTTTTAATTTCGTTGTCGTCTTCTCAAAATAAATAAAATGCGATTTATTTGCTGGTATTTATGCGGTGGATTGTTTTCGTTTCGTCTGTGTTTCGTTCCTCTTAGCTCATATTTAGGGAAGATAAAAATAAGATTTTATGAATTAGCGAGAGTATATGTCGCAAGAAATTTATTAGACCCAATGTGTTTGAAAGACGGTAAGATAAATAACTTAATTGCCTTCATTAAAATGTCCATATTCTTCATTATAATTAACAAATTCAACTATTGAATTTGAGGATATTTCAAATATTAATTGTTATTAGTTCGGCGTTCAATTTTAATTTGACATTTTTCTGCGTATTTGTATTAATATTGACAACGAAACAATTCTCAGAATTTAAACCCCAATTACAATTATGACGAGCCGACAAGACGAGAGCGAGACGAGTATCGTTAAGAGTGCCAAAATTACTATATGAATTTAATTTTGTTAGACAAAATTTTTTAGAAAATTAAATTAATTTTTTACGCAAAATAAAATAAATTCGATTTTAATGCAAACACGAAAAACAGATTTCATTAGAATTTAAATAAAGAAAACGTCAAACAGCCATTTATGTTAAAACTCTCGTCGCGTGAAAAATTCATCAATTCTGATTTTTCACGTCGCGTCATTTCGTCGTCAAGCGTTTCATTGTGCGAAGATACATTAGACAGCATGTATTTTATATATTTTTGACAGCTCGTCTCGCTCTCGTCCCGTCGCCACGTGCTCATTGTGATTTGCGCTTTAGGATATAAGATCTGAAACTTTTGTGTTTTCTATTAACCGTCTTTTCAGTTATCCGTCATGTGGTCATTCCCGTGCCTGACAGATAATCGAGGTTTTACTGTATATCCGTGTCTAGCATCAGGTTGAGTCATTATAGCCAGACTCTCTGAAATTGTGTCCCTGGGGCATGGTACCCGTTTTTGTCCCATTTTCGGGTCAAAAACGGTTCTTTCCAGGGTCCCGAGCCTTCTTTAGTGATGTCCAAAAATATTTTTGACCTATCTTTCGTTTGAAAAAACAAAATTTTTTTCTGAAAATGGGTCAAAACGGGCACCATGGCCCAGGGACATATGTTCGGGTCAAAAACGGTTCTTTCCAGAGTCCCGAGCCTTCCTTAGTGATGTCCAAAAATATTTTTGAGCTATCTTTCGTTTGAAAAAACAAAATTTTTTTCTCGAAAATGGGTCAAAATCGGTCTTTTCCAGGGTCCGGAGGTACTCCAAGTGATGTTCAAAATCCATTTTCGACCTTTCCCCATCGATTGAAGCAAAAAAAAAATTTTCCGAAAATGGGTCAAATTTCCCTATCGAATGAAGCAAAAAAAAAAATTTTCAAAAATGGGTCGAGGAGGGTCTTTCCAGAGTCCGGAGCCACCCCAAGTGATGTCCAAAGTCCATTTCGACCTTTCCCCATATTTTAAAAAACACAAATTTTTTTGTACATTCGCGTTTCATGAATAGCTGACGCAACACTCATATATTCATACGAAAGCAAACGAAATGAAACGGCATTCACTAGAAGTGAATGTGAATCACATTCGCATTCACTAGAAGTGAATGTGAATCACATTCGCATTCATGAATGATTCATGAATGCCAAAATGATGAGTGGCTCACTGCAGTTCTCTGATGTATTTGAAAATGTTTTCAGTACAAAAAAACGCAACCAAAAGGTAATTTGAACGAAAAATTGATATATTCGAAAAAATCCAAAATTTTAATATGGGTGGTAAGCTTGATGCAAGTATGTATTGGCTTTCTAAAAGAATCCTTTATTTAAATGATAAAGTACATAAATCTTCTTTGTTGAGCGAAAATTGGAAATGAATCTACAAAAGTTTAATGGCAAAATTTATGTTAATAAATGTTAGGCAGAAATGTAAAATTCACAAATTTGAAGTAAGTCCAGAAATGTCAATATTTTTGTCATCCACGAAATATGGAACTTGATTCTATGGAGACAATAAACTGTAGGCAACCATGAAACCAAACAATGAAACTGTCTCCATACTGTATCGTCTCGGAGATAAAAACCAGTAGCCAACCATGAAGGGGCTGTAAATAAGATAGGGATGTAAATTGGTGCGCTGATTCTTAATTTGAAGCTAAATGATGAAAGAAATTGATAATGAACAAAATGCAGAACTGCCCGGTACAACTCTGATACTCTAGGAGAGGGGTCGGCAAGGATTTTATTTCAATTATTGCAACAGCAATTACAACAAAAAACCAACAACAACAACAAATCGTACGATACGGTACAATAAGGAACTATTAACATAAAAAAAACACATAAAAGCAACAACGCGCATGCCGGTAGTGCACACGGCAGCGCACCAGGTCATGTGTACACTGTTAAAATGTTACTTGTAATGAATAATGTAATTTTATATGTGCACAGCTTTTTCCTAGTCAGAATATATTCTGATTTACCCAGATCACAACGCGTGGAGGTAGCTGTTTTCGAGCCCTTTTTCTTAAATATTTTATCATTCACTGATTTCTTTCAATGCATCCACACAAGTGAATTTATATTTATAAATAGCTGGTAACGAAACACAACGCAAATTTACCAACAACAATCAAAATATAGCAAGAATTATGCGCAGTCGCAAGCGCTACGTATTTACCAACAATGACAAGCAAAGCAACAACACGCGCCAGTCAACTATTCGGTGAATTACAACAATACGAAGTTGTTGTGAAAGAGTGTTAAGAGTTAGGCGCTGCCGACCCCTGCTCTAGGAGACGATTATAATACCATCATCTTTCAGAAAAACTTTGCAACTTACAGTCATTCATCAAAAACCCAAAATATTCTAAATTTTTACAAATTGATCAATGCTTTTTTATTCAATAAACATGACAAAGATAACAAATGGAATAATTTAACCTGGTAGTTTCGGCTATTACCACATACATAGCCTCATCAGATCAGTTTTTCGAACCCCTAACCGTTCTATGCATTGCAATTTTATTTTCGACGGCCTCTCTAACACTTTAAGGCAATATCTTAACGGTTATAGCAACAAGCGAGAAAGTGACAGGTACAGTGGCGGACAAAACTCTACGTACGACCCGTTTTTCTTAAATTTAAAAAGTTCTGTAGGATTAAAAAGAAAAGTAATGATGCAGGTTTGTTTTAAATCTTATTATTGTACAACAAATAACAAAAAAGTATAATACTCCAATATTAACTTTTAAAGTTATTCACTTAATACTGAAAAATGGCACTGACAAAAGTCTACATACGTTTTATTGCTTTCACTCTTTTTGCTATTTTTCTCTGCTGAAACATTACGGTAAATTACCGTTTGTTTCATTTTATGTGTATGTTTTGTATTATTCCTTGAATTTATTGCATTTTGGCATTTTAAAAAGAGTAAGGTCGGAAAAATGGCTCCACGCAAAGAAATTTCTGCGGATTTGCGAAAATTAGTTATTAAACACAGAAATGAGAATAAATCATTTGGCGAAATAGCAAAATTATTATTTTTAAGCAAATCGACGGTGCAGACCATATTTAATAATTTTAAAAAATCAAGTTCCGTCGAGAGTAAGCCGCGCACTGGTCGTCCGTAAAAGCTTGACCGTAGAGACGTTTCATTTATTCGCAAGGAAGTGAACCGAAATCCTAAAGTTCATGCCACTAAGTTGGCCCAGGATATAGCTGAGAGATCCAAAATTGTTGTTAACCCACGCACAGTAACAAGGACCCTCAATAATGAAGGATTTCACTGCAGAACTCCTCGCAAGAAGCCCCTTATAAGCGACAAAAACCGGAAACTTCGCTTGGAGTTCGCAAAAATGCATGTTAATAAGGGAATTGACTTCTGGAAACGTGTGGTATTTACAGATGAGTCCAAGTACAACATATTTGGATACGACGGGAAAGCCAAAGTTTGGAGAAAACCGAATACTGCTATGGATCCCAGGCACCTAATGCCGACTGTGAAGCATGGTGGTGGCAGTGTTATGGTCTGGGGAGCAGTTGCAGCCTCAGGCGTTGGAAATCTGGTATTTGTAGAAGGCATTATGGACCGCTTCCAATACAAGTCCATATTAGAACACAATTTGAAGCCATCCGTGGAAAAGCTATGCCTAGGAACGAGCTGGATCTTCCAACAGGATAATGATCCTAAGCATACGTCGCATGTAGTGAAAGACTGGCTGCTGTATTATGCTCCACGACAGCTGTATTCACCTCCACAAAGCCCGGACTTGAACATAATAGAGCACGTGTGGGAAATTTTGGAGCGAAAGATCCGAAAGCACGCTATTAGTGGTGCTCCAACTCTAAAAGTAAAGCTGCAAGAGGAGTGGCAGAAAATTACGCCAGAAGAGCTCGAAAATTTAGTAGCTTCAATGCCCAGACGGTTGCAAGCGGTCATCGATGCTGGTGGTGGCCCAACAAAATATTAAATTTAATTATTTATTATCCTTTTTTAATTTTATTTCTTAGTTTTTAAATTCGTACGTTCACTTTTGTCAGTGCCTTTTTTGAGTTTTTTGTGAATAACTTTAAAAGTTAATATTGGAGTATTATACTTTTTTATTATTTGTTGTACAATAATAAGATTTAAAATAAACCTGCATCATTACTTTTGTTTTTAATCCTACAGAACTTTTTAAATTTAAGAAAAAGGGGTCGTACGTAGAGTTTTGTCCGCCACTGTATATAAATAACAAAAAATGGAAGATTGTGAGTGAAGTGAAATAGATAATAGAGGACTGCGTAAGCGCACTTGAAACAGCCATCAAGTCACTTGCCGCATTGCAAAGTCTGCCAAATTTTTTGTGTACGCATATCATAAATCAAACCAAAACAAAACAACAGACAAAGAGAGCGAGGTGAGCGCTGCAACCACAAATGAAATGTTCTACAAGCTCCAGTCGAAAGTTGCGTTAGATAATTATAGACTATGCGACAAATATTGATAAAATTTTTTATATACATATTTTCAATTTCAATTTCAACCCAAGCTGTGTCGGAAGCTTTTTCTAAGTCTAAGCTCACGGCAACTGTGGCTCTTCGATGGTTAAGATTTGTGCACATGAAATCTGAGAGCAGGGATAAAGCATGACTTGTCGAATGAAGGCTTCAAAAGCCAAATCGAGACTGTTTAAAAATATTGTATTTGACGGTATGGTATGTAATTTTTTAAGCAGACATTTTTCAAATAATTTCCCAATATTCGATAATAATGATATTGGTCGGTAGCTACGTAAAGCTTTTGGGTTAGCACCTGGTTTAAGAACTGGTAAATTTTTGCAAATTTCCAGACAGTTGGAAAGTACCCAAGTCGAAGTGAGTTTGACTGTCTATGACTAGATCAGGGAGCTCAGATCTGCCGTTTTATCCGCATAAGTATTTATTCTTCTGTAGGTTTTATCGTTCTTAGCCCAGTATTCGTGCTCTTATAATTTAATGCGTTCTGAGATTATTTTACTTTAATTTCGAATTAGAGCCAGTAAGGTATTCTTCCGTCCTGTATTAACACACCTATGTGCAGCACGTCGTAAGCGTTTTTTTTTCTTTAATAATATTTAATATTGACTGCGGCAATTTTAATAGATCACGATTTCGAACTACCACTTTCGGTATGGCTTCTGAACTTACAAGGAGACCACCAGGATGCGAAATCTCCGATTCGGATAAAATTTTTCCAGGTGGTAAGTAGTTCACCTGATATAAGAAAAACCATTTTCGCCGTTTTTCACAATGCTCAAGGAAAAGCGAGAAAATCGTGTTTAAAGTTTTCCCCTAGTTGTCTTATACAAAAAAAATTAACATCTTTCCAAGTGGCAGCGTGGCATAGTGTGGAGTGAGTTAGCGTATAAACCGGGGGGTTGCTGGTTCGCGCTCCGGTTCATACATACTTTTTTTTTTTTTACTTTTCTTTTTAAATTTTTTTATTTTTTTTTTCCTTTTTATGGAAAATTATACATATGAGGAATTCTTTAAATTTTCTGGTTTTAGACGTGCTCAGATATCGGAAATTTAAAACTGAGGATCACGATTTCGAACTACCACTTTCGGTATGGCTTCTGAACTTACAAGGAGACCACCAGGATGCGAAATCTCCGATTCGGATAAAACTTTTCCAGGTGGTAAGTAGTTCACCTGATATAAGAAAAACCATTTTCGCCGTTTTTCACAATGCTCAAGGAAAAGCGAGAAAATCGTGGGGGGGACACCCCATCTCCCCATCGGTTCGGCAGCAAGTACCGTACAAGCAACTTCTCTTGAGAACAATTCTTTTTTTTTAATGTTTCGATACTTCGAAAATCATTTGAGAATATCTTATGATTACAATATGGAACTATTTATCTAGATTAAACAAATACATAGGCATTCTGATGAATATCTATTTCAACTCTACGAATCCATACTTTTATATGAAATTTATATTGCGTGCATAAAAAAGTCAACAATTTTAACCTGGTAATTGGTGACATGTTTCGGCTATTACCAATAGCCTCATCAGACCAGTTTGGTTAATGTTGTACATGGACTCGAACCCCTGACCGTTCAGGCATTGCAATTGCACACATATACATTACATTTGTTATCTTTTGTCACTTTCTCGCTTGTTGCCATAGCCGTTAGACCGTCGCACAGTGGAGGAAAATGCGGGTTTTTTGGCATTTGGTGGTCAAAAATCTGTATCGTCCAAACGAATAAAAATTTTTTAATGCAGTTTTATGTAGTTAAAAGAAGAAATATAGACCTTTAATATAAGTGATCATTATAAATTTTGCGATTTTTTCTTCATAACTTTTATTGAGTCAGAAGTTGATTTTTTGTAGATTTTCATACATTTTCGTTCATTTCACGTCAAAAATTTTTCCATCATCACTTTTTTTGAGTGGGAAGTTGATTTTTTGCAGATTTTCATATATTTCATTAATTTTGCGCCAAAAATTTTTTTTTTTTATATTGATAACACAGGCCGACAAAAATAAGAAAAGTCGAAAACCAGAGACCAAACCTATCATATCCGAAGGACTTTGATGCGCTGAATCCGAATTCAAGCTCTGAATTTTTCCTATACATCAGGTTTTTGAGATATTCTTACCTAAAAGTGCAAAATCACGGTTTTTGGCTATATTTGATGTTAATTTACATCGCGAATAAAATTGTTTTTCCAAAACTGGTGACAGCAACTGAAAGTACTACTCTTACCCTTCAAAACCCATTTTAAATTTTGTCGATATCTTTTTTAATCACCGAAATATCATAAATTTAAATTTTCTATGAATAATAAATACAATTGAGTCGCCCATTTCCAAAAGCAGTTAAAAGACAAAAAATTTTTTTTTGAGATATTGGTATTTTTGGACTCGTCGGCTCCATAGCTATCATGATCATATAGTGGAGCTAAAAAATATATTAAAACCATGTTAAAATCGGCCGTGAAATATGTGAGCAGGTGCAAAAGAAGTTAATTCCTATCAGCAGACAGAAGCAAAACGAGTTATTTTCCACTTGAGTTGCAAAAGCAGTTAATTCTTCAATTCGACAGCCTTACCAGCATAATTTTACAATTTGTGTCGGTCACTCCAAGTCAGACCAAACAATTGATAATACATTTTCTTATATTTGGACGAAAGATTTATACCAAAAGGGTTCCAACCAAATTGCGCCCGCAGTATATCACAGATTATCAAATTTATCAGTAATTAATAGGGTTATAAATACTATTCTCAAATGTATGCGGAGGTCAAAATAAGAATAAAACAATGATATCAATGTTGTCAACTTGTCTTCTATGTGCTGATATGACCATATTACAAAAGAAAGTTTATTACCCAATATACTATTGCCAATCTACTATTGCCATTCATATATTCCATCAGACAAAGTATTTCGTAAGCTGGAGAAACAAGGTAGAGCTTTTTCTGTAATTGAAAATCTGCAGCAGTATATAGATATAATGGAAAACTACAGCATTATTCCTTTAGGGGAAAGATGTCGTATTCAAGACTGGAAAACATTAATAGATGATAAAATTAAGCCACCTAGACCAGGGGTTCTTAAACTTATGTAGTCCGCGGACCCCTTATCGAGATAATTTTTTTTTGCGGTCAAAATATGTACATTAAACTCAAATATTAAAACAAATATTTTGTGGTCAAAATAAAGCTAAGAAAATAAGTTATGTTTTTTTTCATAATTTTTTTAATAAATAATAATAAAGCTTAAAATGAAAATTAATTGAACATAAAATTAAAATGAAAATTATTTTTTTGTCGACTATTTGTTATTTTATATGCGAAATTTGTTATATTTTCTTCTGTAGAAGTTTTTACTTAATGAGATGAATGATGTTGTTTTTTCGAAACCAAATCCACAATGTCGGGCTCTATATTCGAAATTTTTATCCTCAGGTCTGCTTCTACACTAAGCTTGTTTCTATACTTTGATTTTATATATAATAGTACCGAAAAAGTCTGTTCACACATATAAGTTGTGCACAACGGAATCAAGTTTTGGAGAGCCTTATTTGCAAGTGCAGGGTAATCGGATTTTAGGAGTAACCAAAAGTTAGTTAGTTCAATTTTATTGAACTTAAGTTTCAAAGCCGTATCGCAAGAGATATCCACAAGGATATCTTGCTGTAATGTCGATAATTTCATAGCATTACTAACATCTGTGTTGAATGGATCCCTGATCCAGTCGTTGCCAGAATCAGGACAGGGAAAATATTTTCGGAAGCTGCTTTTTAAAGTCATTAAATGTTCGACAAACAGGAGCCGCGTTTCATTGTCAAGCTCTTTATTAGAAACTTCTATAAAATCGCTGAGTGTTGGAAAAGACTCATATACACACTTTTGAATGCGTTTTGACCATAATTCGATTTTTTTTATAATTGCTTCTATTTTATCTTCAACTTTAAATTTATTTACAGCTGCACCTTGTAGGCAGCTTGATGGAGGTTGATGGTCCCTCATCTGAATCGCTTTCACCTACATCTTGTTTGAGTATAGATCCTGCTTTTAGCCAACGACCCATTTTAAGACTCAAATTCTGAATTAAAGTATAACTACAAAAATATAAATGACGAATAGCGTTTTTAAAATATATAATACAAAATAGAGTTGGGTCAAATACTTTTTAAAAGGATTTAATATGATGTATGTAACAGCTGCAGCCAGGAAAATTGAACTCGTAGCTGGGAGAAGTAATCGGAAATTAATCACAACTGAAGACACCACACGTACGTGTATGTAACACACAGCACACAGAAATGAAATAAAAATATATTTCTTAAATTGAAACGCGGAAAAATTTTACTATTCAAAAGCTTAAAATTTGAAAATCAACGCGTACTTTGTTTTTTTAGAGTTAGATGCTGGGCATCTTGGGTTTGAACAAAAGTAAATGCACACTTTGTTTTTTAAAAATATAGTATATGCAATCATTTAAAAACTCATGGCCATGTAGAATTTTTTTGTAAATGAATTATTTGAATAAAGCGAACAGTTTGATGATATAAAATTATTGATGTCAAAATTGTTTCGCGGACCCCCAGGGGTCCGCGGACCACAATTTAAGAATCGCTGACCTAGACAATGGCCCTTCAAGTTTCAAATCTCCTATTATATTAAACGAGCAAAAATTGTATGTATCTATATATATATATATATATATATATATTCAGACTTTATTTCGAAAACGAGTGCAGCGATTTTGATGAAACTTAGGGGTTAGGTACATATGTGAACAAAATTAGGATTGGGCTGGGTTTTAACTTTTCTAACTTTTAACTAAACTTTTATTTTCAAAACGTCATATCTCTAAAACCATTCAAGATATTGTAATAAAATTTGATAGACAGATGCAGATCATAAATATCTTAAATTCTGCCAAAAGTGGGCGGAATAAAAAAAGCGGGCTTGTCATTTTTTAATAACTTAAAATTTTGATTCAATATTACTCGAAAACGGCACTGACGATTAATATAAAAATTTTTAAGATAGTACCACTGAAGGCAGTCATCATAACATGCTATGTCACTATAATGGCAAAACTCGTTGAAGGGCGTGGCACAGCCCACAATATTTATAAACAGGTTGAGAGTTTTAGCGACCTTTATCATTAATAAGAGATGTTTGGCTGGCTCCAGGTCATCAAAATTTAAATATAACAAAACTAATTTTTTAAAATTTTTATGTATTTAATTTATATTTTATTTCTTCAATATTTCGAGTTGATCTTGCAACTCATCATCAGGAAGCTGAATGTCTTAAGAAAAGACCCTACTAGCTCACGTCTAGATAAAAATAAACTTTTAATAGAAAAACTTTACATTAACAACATTATTTCACTTGGAGAAAAATACAAAATGATAAAAAACGCGTCGACCAGTCCTCGTATTTTTGGATTACCGGAAATCCATACCCCTTTGCGGCCAAAAGTTTCTTCAGTTAATTCACCTTGTCATGAGTTAGCCAAATATATGGTAACGATTCTGAAGAATTTAACCAAAGACTCGACTTTCAATGTCAAAGACGCAGTGGAATTTCGTCAAAGTGTGGAAAATATTCCTATTTCCGATGACGAAATTTTAATTTCTTTCGATGTGATATCACTATTCCCTTGCTTTCCGGTAGATTCAGCGCTTGAAATAATACTCAATAAGTGGGAAATTATTAAAGATTTTACCAAGATACCTCAAGAATTATTCATACACATTTTAAAATTCATAACTGAGGAAGATCGATTTTTTAAATACAACGGCAAAATATTTAACCAACGTAGTGGCATGCCGATGGGGTCGCCGGTGTCACCTATAATCGCGGATATTGTCATCGAGGAATTATTGACAACTCGTATAGAAATATTCCAAAATAAACCACGCCTACTAAGCAAATATGTAGATGACTTATTTGCAATTATAAAAAAGGATGAAGCAGATGACATATTAAAATGCCTTAATGGCTACCATAAGGACATACGTTTCACATTGGAATTAGAAAAAGATAACGAACTGGCATTTCTAGATGCATTGGTTTCACGGAGAAATGGAACAATTAAAATCAACTGGCACCAAAAAGCCACAGCTTCAGAACGGCTAATAAATTTCTACTCGAAACATCCAAAATCGATGATTTACAATACAGCAAAAAATTTTGTAAACAGGGTTCTAAAAATCAGTGACGATGTTTTTCATGCTGAAAACATTAATAAAATTAAAATCATTTTACAGAAAAATGATTTTCCGATAAGATCCATAAATAGAATAATAAAAGAGTGCAATACTAAACCAACTTCACCTACTAAAACACCGGCAATAATAAAACCCTATAAATCTGTGATATACGTACCTGAGTTCGCTGCATCTGACATTTTTGACAAGAACAAATATAAATTAGCCTTTAAACCGTGCAATATTTTAAAACTACTTTTTAGCAAGACCATAGATCCGATCGACTAACTTGACCAATCTAGATTAATTTAAAAAATCCTATGTAACAATGACGGTAGCAATATATGCAACAAGGTATTTACCTTTGGAACAACAAAATCAAAATTAAGAAAGTGGATTTCATCTCATAAATCGGACATAAAAGCAGGACATAATAACGCCCAAAAAACAGCACTTGCCTTACATTATTTAAAGGAGGGTCACATTCCCAATTTCGAAAAAGTGGAAATACTTCAAAGTGAGAACAATTACTCAAAACGGCTAACTCTAGAGATGTTGCACATTGCACACACTCCTAGTCACATTCGTATGAACTACAAAACTGACACAGAAAACTGTGCTCACAGCTACAGACACATCATTAGTCGTATAGGAAAAACTTATAACAAGAGAAACCACAAGATTTAGTTGTATTTACTCCGTGTTCGTATTAATACGTTAATTTAAATTGAAATGTAAGAATTAATTTTTTAAATTGTTAAATATTGTGTAACTGTTTGTTAATTTAAATATTTTTATTGGTTTTCATTGTATTCAGCTTCCTGATGATGAGTTCCAAGATCAACTCGAAATATTGAAGAAATAAAATATAACTTAAAAACATAAAAATTTTAAAAATTAGTTTTGTTGTTATATTTAAATTTTGATGAACTGGAGCGAGCCAAACATCTCTTAATATTTATAAACGTTATAATAGGAGAACTAACAATGCAGTTGATATGAAATTTAGCATGGTAGGTATACTTGCTATAAGTATTTTTTGACCAAAAATGGGCGCAATAGTACATGTGGGCTTGGCACCTCCAATACAAGCAAAAAACGTTAAATGTTATATTTAGTGTGCTATGAGAGTAATCTTCTTTAAATTTGGTGAGGAGGTGTCGGTTACTATAAGCTTTGAAATTAAATGGATTTCGACGGGATTGCTTCAGTGGGCGTGGCACCCCCATACAAACAAAATCCGTTAAATGTTATATTAAGTGCACTATGGGAGTATGCTTACTAAAATTTGGTACAGAGATTTCGGATACCATAAATTTTTAAGTAAAATAGATTTCGCCGAGATTTCGTTAGTGGGCGTGGCACCTCCCATATATACGAAAAAGGTGAATGTTATATATAGTGTACTATTTGAGTATTTTCTTTAAATTTAGTGTTGAGGTGTCGATTACTATAAGCTTTGAAATTATATGGATTTCAACGGGATTGCGTAAGTGGGCGTGGCACCTCCCATACGTACGAAAAACGTTAAATGTTATTTAGTGTACTATGGGAGTAATTTTTTTAAAATTTTTTGTTCCAATCGATAGAGAAAGCACGACAAATTAAAAAAAAATTTTTGTTCCAATAGACTTTTAATTACAGTGGTGTAGTGTTATTATTGTAGTGGTCATTTTTAATATTTGACCACTTAGTGCGTCCTGTGCGATTTGCAGAATTTGTTGCTGTGAGGACATTTTCCTTGTCCTTTGGAGTATCGCGGAGGTAGTCACTCCATAAGTGAATAATCATCGAGGTGGTTCACTGCAAGTCACTTTGGGTCACTTGGAGTCATCGAGGAGAGAGAAAATCGCGATTGATGTAGAATTGCACTATAACACCTATAGTCCACGTAATTCAAAGAACCAGGAAACTATCTATACAACAACAAATTCCGCAAATCGTTCAGGACACACAAAGTGGTTAAATATTTAAAATTACCACTACAATAGTAGCAGTACACCACTGTAGTTAAAAGTCTAGTGAGACAAAAAAAATTGTCTCGAAAATAGGACAAGAAAAGTACTTTTCATTCAAACTTTTGGCAAAACTTAATTAGTAGGAGTGGTTCTTCGCATTGTAGGAAAAAATTTATATACTACCATACATAGAGTGTTTCCCAGCGAAATGTAATGAACAAGTACCTATAAAACTAAAAATTATAAATAAAGCTAGGTTTTACAGTAAATAAAATTTTTGACTAATTTTTACTTAAATTTTTGACCGATCAGTGGTCGATCTCCAGGTACTAAATTATTATCACAAGAAACAAAGCAAAGAAAATCATTCCTGTCCAAGGGGAACCATTTTACAATTTTTCTTCCGGTGAGGCCAAAGTAATTGGAAAAACAGGCAAATCGTTTAAAACTCAGATTAACAATATACCAAATGCTCCCAAAGGAGTAAATGTTAATCTTGATAAACTAAAATACGTTAAAACTTTACTTGAATAACATTATGGCGCTAGGTGGAATGAAAACAAGAATTTGAATATGGAATGTACCCTCCCCGGAGTTTAATCAGATTTAGCAGACGGCGTTCAACTTTCAGATACAGAAAACAACGATTATGATGACAATTTCATTTCAGTCTTTTTGTGACTGCCTAGCTATTCGGTCGACTATGAGATCGCGCTGTGCAATTTGTTCTAATGCTGCCTCTAAAGAAAGCGCATTTAAGTGCACCATATGTAAAAATGACTTTCATAAGTCTTGTGCTAATATAGTTGACAATAAAGTTTCTGAAATACAAAAAACTTATGCTAACATTGTGTTTAATTGCTCTAGTTGCCTAAACTCAGACTCAAATTACTATCGGTTGTGTTAAGTTTAGTTGCTGAGGTGAAAGACCTTAAAGAAAAAATAAACAAACTATTGCCAAACAACAATAACAATCGTGACTCTAGTTCGCAAAATAATTTCGCGCCGAAAAAAATTAATGTCGTGGCTTCGCCGAATTTGCTGATGCCTCATCCAACACTAGATCGGTACAATCTCTTGTTGTGAACAATGAAGAGAATGTTAATGCTGCTCTTAATGTGTCTGCTGCTTCTCAAATGTCATTTGCGGATGTTGTTTCATTGCCTGGTGTGTCTAATAGCAACAAAAACTTAAATTATTCTACTGTGCGTTTGCCTGCTCAAACAATAATAACTTCTATTTCGTCTCCTTCTGCTCTTGCTTCGCCAACTGTTTTACACAGAAACAACAATAATTTGCACTCATCTGCACTCACAACTTCAGGTGCTGCTGTTTTACCGTTGACCTCTTCTATTCCTTCAATCTCAACTCAGTCAAATTCTCAGTGGAGTACTGCAAGCAATAACAAAGAAAAGATCGTAGAGTTGTTGTTGGAGTAAACTCATCATCTGAGCTCGAAGTTGCTGTTCGTCAAAAATGGTTACACTTGTCGTCTTTCTTACCAACTGTCTCTGAAGAGAACATTGTAAACTATATTTCTCAACATGGAAAAATCGATAAAAAAAAAAAAAAAAATTTGTCATGCTCTAAATTGGTGAAAAGAGATGCTCAATTGAATTCTCTTAAGCGAATCAATTTCAAGCTGGGAGTCTCCTCTTTATATTATGATGAATTGCTTAAGCCATCCCTTTGGCCAGCTGAGGTCAGAGTACGCCCGTTCCATTTTTTTCAAAAGAGAGTGGAGATAGAGAACAATGCATAGCAAATATAGATAATGAGAAAATTTGTGATAATAAAAATATTAATATTTATTTCCAAAATATGTCTGGAATACGCACAAAAATTAATGCTGTTCGTGCTGCTATAATGCAGAGTGACTATGACGTCTACGTCTTTGTTGAAACTTGGCTAAACTCAGATTTTGTCGATGCAGAAATTTTTGATTTAAACTTTTTCATTATTTATAGGAAAGATAGAGATCCAGTGAAAACTGGATGTTTAAGAGGTGGTGGAGTGCTTATTGCCACTAAGCGTTCATTGCAGTCAAATCTTATTCATCTTGCAAATTCTGATTCCCTTCTGGATCAAATTTGTGTTACAATAGGAAGTAAAAACAATTTGATGTATATTTGTGCATCTTAAATTCCGCCAAATAGTTGCTATGATTTATATGCTGCACATGCAGATAATATTCTGAAATTGCCCATAGATAAAAGTGATAACCACTTATGTATATTAGGTGATTTCAACCTATGTGGTGTCTCTTGGCTTCCTATAGATAATGATGAGAGTTACCTTGTACCCTGTAATGTTAATCAATTACATGAGATTTATGTCATTGATAGTTTTCTCAGTCTAGACCTAAGGCAGATAAATTTTTGTCTTAATAAATTAAATAAAATCCTAGATTTAATTTTTTTTAGTAATAATATTAAATATGAATTATTTGAATGCTTTTTTCCATTATCAGAAACTGATATGCACCATGTTGCACTGATCATTAATGTTGAGTTTTACAACTTTTTTAAGATTGTTCCTGATGCTGAAACAAAAAATTTTAATTTCAGCTTGTGTGATTTTAATGTTTTGAATAATGAATTAGGTGCAATAGATTGGTCTTTTTTAACTAATTGTAACGATCTAAATTTGTGCTATGAGAATTTCAAAACAAATCTGTCTCATATCTGCTTAAATAATATTCCTTTTGTGCAGAAAATGGCTTACAAATTGCCGTGGTACACAAAAGGTCTAAAGAAACTCAAAAATCTAAGAAATAAATATTATAAACTTTACAAGGCTACAAATGAGAATGTCAATAAAGTTAAATATCTTCAATTCATGAGAGAATTTAATTTTCTAAATAAATTTTTGTATAAGCAGTATATGCTACGTTTTGAAAAAAATATTAAAAATGATTTCTACGCCGATGATTTAAAACTTTTCCATTCTATACAATGTTCTTTGGATATTTTAGCCCTTCAGAGTGACATAAATAATCTGGTCGTTTGGTGCTCTCAAAATCACTTATTTTTAAATATCTCGAAATGTTCACATATTTCATTTTGCAAGTCTCCTGTGTCATTCACATCCTTTTATTGTGTAAATAATACCACCCTAAAATCAACAAGTGAGGCATTGGATCTTGGTATTCTATTTGATTCTAAATTAACTTTTATAAGCCATATTACCTATATTATTCCAAAATGCTACTCGATGCTAGCTTTTGTACGACGTAATAGTTGTGATTTTAATGATCCATATACGCGGAAAATCTTATACACAGCTTTTATACGATCAAAACTTGAGTACGCTTCTGTGATCTGGTATCCTTCTTACTCTGTTCACTCTAACAGATTAGAAAGAGTCCAAAAACGCTTTGTTAAATTTGCTCTTAGTCCTCTAGGCTTTGTGGAACCTTTTCCTTCCTATAGCTCTCGGTGTCTTTTAATACAGCTTAAATCACTTCATTCAAGAAGATTGATTGCTTCTCTGATGTTTTTATATGATGTAATAACATGTCAAATTGATTGTGTACAATTACTGAATCTGATAAAATTTAAAGTGCCTAGTAGATCTTTACGCCATTGTAATTTGTTCGCAGTACCAATTTGTAAGACTAATTATTCACTTAATGCACCTATAATTAGAGCTCTTACCGAATTTAATAATCTTAGTGCAACATATGACATTGATTTTTCTACCCCAAGAAATATTTTTAAAGCATGGTTAGTTAATTTGTATTCATAATTTGAATTATATGTTTAATACAATTAATAAATTATTTTTAAATATATATTCTTATGTTAATACATTACGTTTGTTATATATTTTTAAGTTGTATCCATTGTCTGTAAGAATTGTTTTCATAGACTGAAATATTTGAAATAAACGAAATAAACGAAATTTAGACCTACGATGTGAAGAAGATGAGGATATCTCTTTGAGGACCATAAACTTCTGAAATGTGATCCTATGAACTCACAGTATGAGAGTATTCTATTGGGCTGTAACTAAGCCAAAATATCCGAAAATTATAAAATATGATTTTAAATTTCGAGAAATTTTATGGGAGATATGTGTCCCTATGGGCCTTAAGGGAGTCCAATTCATTGGTACGATATTTTTTTGTGCGACATGAATAATTAGTATCTTATAACAAAGATATAGCTTTTAACTAGAAACTTACATGAAATTGTGATGTTCACCAAAACATTTTTTAATTTTTGGTAAAACATAAATTTACATTACATTGATTGCAAGGGTATTCGTGGAATTTTCTATTTTATTTTTGATCAATTAGCACATCTCTTTCAAATATCACTTTTGCCCATAGGCTGAGATAGAGTTCAACATTTGCTACGGTCCTCTGCCGTGAAGTGAGATCCGCTTTTATGTCGAATTTACGTTAAATATTTTTAAAAGTAGATATTCCTGCTTATTTTTGTAACATAATGCAAGTCATTTCGTGCTGAGCCTTTTATTGAAGAACATTTTTGTATTTGGGACATATGTGTCCCTTGGTCCTCAAAGAGATATTCCGATTGAAATAGTTCAAACAATTTCTTAACATGTTTTTATGTAACGAATAATTGAATATCTAATAATAATAATTTGATTGTAATAGTTTTATTTTGAGTATATTTATAGCTGTGCCTCCACCCTTCCCTGAGGTTCTATCCTGCCTAATTATTTCATAACCTTTGAAATTTACATTGTGCCTATTACTGAGTTTAGCCTCTGCCAACAAAACAATGTCGGGGTTCTGCTCTCTGAGAAAGATATTAAAGAAATATCTCTTTTTTATTGAAACTAAAGAGTTGACATTAACGAATATACACTTTAAATCTCAAATCATCTAAACGGAGAGTGATGAGTAGGTTGAATAGGGCTTTGGACTTATCCTCATCCCTAATTAGGGTTTTGTAAGTGGTGGAAAACTCACTAACTTTGGAAAGACACTCAAGGGAATTCTTTCCCAAAAGACTTTTGCAGTCCGTGTCAATTTCTTCGAATTGGGTATTATTAATGCTTGGGGATTTGCCATTGCTAACTTTTGGAGGAGCTATGGGCTTTGAACTCGAATTTTTGAGTTTGGACGCAAAAGTTTTTGTCGTTCTGAACGACGAGAGTTTCGGTGCAGTTGTAGCTGCAAAAGTTATATGTTTCTGCGGGTGAGTTGTCTTTTCCCTCATCCTATTTAACAATTCAATCCTCTTAGGACAATTTTTAAAATTAGCCGTGTGACCCTCAGTGTTGCAATTGGCAAACTTGATAGGTAGGCCTACACGTTTAACTACCGTACCTGAGGCTTGCTCAGTGAAAACTACCTCTGCATTATTAAGATGCTTAGGAGAGATTTTGCAGTTTTTGGCCCATGGAATTCACCGCATTTAAGGCATGTTGCAGTTACTTGCCACATGGTTGGCTTTTTTGCAATTCCTACACTGAATAGGCAACTTTGTTTTTATATTTTCGAACCCAATCCTGCAGTTCAGAATATATCTAATTGCCCTAAATTCTTTAAAGCCCGAATCTTTATCTAATTGGACATGCCATTTATTATCACTAACTTTAGTTAGGCCTACAACATTAATTTTTAAATTTAGACCGTTAAGGTATCCCAGGATCTCTTCTTTTTCATAAGAAGGTGACAACTTAGTAATTATTACACTATACGGCTTAGATTCAACCGGAGTATAAGTATAAAAATTTGTTCTCATATTTTTCAGGATTTCTTTCCCCTTATTATAATCATCCATCGTTAATGTATTAACGTGGGTAACGTTTTTATTTAAAATGTTAAAGGAGAAATTTTTATGCTTTAACTCTATAAAAATCTTATCAGCTAATACTTTCTGACTTACTTTAAAGGCAATTAGAGGTGGTGGTAGGTTCTTCTTCTTATTATTCCTGTTGGATTTTTTGTTGATGCTATAAGCTGGGTGAATGCTCTTCACGGTGTCATTAGTAGTTGTTGTTGTTTTTGTCTTCTTTGGACGTTTGCTGTCGTCCAGTGTCGGAAAATCTGCGTTGATTGTTGTAGTTTGGCGTTGAATTTTCTCTAGTCTCTCTACGTCACTCGCTAGATCCATTTCGCTCTGAGGGCACGTTGTCGGTATTTGGTGTAGATCGCAGCTGTGCCCTGAGGCTTTCACATTCGCTGTCAGCAATAATTTTGTCTTTCTGCAGCTCTTCGAATTTTGCTGCTAGTTCATTAAATTTGACTACAAGGCTGTTGTAGTCATCACATTCGGAGTATGACGAGTTATCGTTTATCCTCTTGTTTATTCAGGATATATACATATTGAAAAATCGATGGACAAGTTTCAAACCTTTAGCGTGGGAGTAAGAGGATTTTTGTAAACATGTACTCCGCGGCAATTAGGTGCGCGAGCATAATACTACTACACCTAATTCTGTTTTTACACGGTAATTGGTTCCAGGAAAACCCGTGCAAAAAAAAAACCGTGTAAAAAAAGACATTGATCGTAAGCAAAATAGGTGATTGGTTCCTTATCTCTAAAACCTATTGAAATTAGTGAAAAACAAGGATTTTTTAAGAACAACTGTTCAGGTTTATTTTATTAAATCACATATATAATGTGTTTTTACACAAGCATAGTTATTAAAGAAAAAAAAGATATTCACTCTAAGCTTTTTTTTTATTTATGTGAACTATGGTGAACTTTTTCATTTTGGCGATAGCAAAATAGCTGTCTCCAAATTTTGACATTTCTGGATACAACTATAAGAGACTGTCACCAGCCATGTAGAGAAAAAAAGTGTGGAAGACATTGCCGCGGAGATACTTCGCCAATGTTGCCAACCGTGAAGCCAATTTAATCTCGGCGACTAAAAAAGCGAGATTGTAGCCTACCATGAAGGGGCTGTATATTTAACCAAAAAAAATTTAAGCCCAAAAGATTTTGAATCGTGCTAAATGGAATAAAATCGTGTAAAAAAATTTAAAATTTGTTTATTTTCAAACCGTGCTAAATCAAAACCGTGTAAAAGAAGACCGTGTAAAAATAGAATTAGGTGTATTTGAGAAATTGCGCGTGCAAAATTTCGAACAAGGGGTCGCGCGAGCAGACCGTTAGTGTATTGAAAGCGAAAATGGACAGGTTATGGAGGCGACATATCAGTAGATTCTCGCCCCATATTTTTTTATTAGAGCAATTTAATATCGATGCGTATGTTGGAAAATAAATTACCTCATCTTGAGAATAATTTGCGAAATTTGCATCTGACCAAACTATACACAGACATCCATTACAAACCTTTCATGATAATAGCCCATATCAGTTTTAAAAAATTATTTTGGGAAACTGGTAGCACTAGTACCCTAGGCTGGTGCTACGTATAACATAACTGCGTGGAAAATAGATGATAAAATTAGTTTCTTATGAATTAGATCCTTATAGTGACACTTGATTTCCTATTAATAAAAGCATAAAGAAGTCTGATTAATAGGTTGAGGGGCGCCATAAAGTTTTAAAATGCGGTTGTGGAATTCGTTAAGTTGCGGAGGCGGAGGAGTGGGGTTCAAAAATTATGAAATTTTCAAATTGACGATATATAATATTACAGAATCATGATTATGAAAAACTGATGTAGATATCTACAAAGAAGTTCTCAGTGCTTATTGTGTACAAAAAAAAACCTGTATTTCATCAGAAGTATATATATTGTTAAGACAAACAAATGCCCTTATAAGTAACTTGAGCAGTTAGTTACCGTCCGGCTACGGTTCTAACGCCACGCGAGCATTCAATCAGTTCGCGCGCTGATTAGTTGATACCTACATATGTATATCAAGTTGTAACGTTGCGTATGGCAAAAGTTCGAACAGGTTCGATCAGTTCGTTGCACAGCCGTAATATCAACGCGCGAACCCTTTAACTTACTCTCACCCGTATCGATTCTGTTCTGAATTTAGAGTCCCTATTTGATAAATTTTTTTTGTCCAGTTTGCACCGAAACGTCAAATTCAATCAGGGAAGCAACGACTATAACTGCAGCGCCAACTTGACAAATAAATGTATCGAACCCCGAATTCGGAACAAAATTGACGAGGGTAAATGTACGATGAAAAAACGCTTGAATTGAATTGAAATTTCCCATGAAATGTTTCACTACTATTTTTCGATGAAAACCAAAATCTTTGCCTCCGCCGTTTTTCAAAAAATTCGTTATAAATTTCAATATGGTTTTTATGGCAAAATTTAAAACAGCGTGAATTAGTTATGGTAAATTGAAAATGAACGAGAAAACTAATATACCCTTAATGTAGGGTTTAATAATGCAAATGTCCTTCTTATTTTCAAAATCTTACATTGATCACTTGGTGAGATAAATATAACCATTATAGAGACGATGGATAAACCTGGGTGCTAACGCGCTTTGCCCATATAACCGGAAAACATACCAAAATTTGAATGATAATTTAAGACCACCATTTCTGCTGTTGCAGTGTAGGGTATCTGTCCTGGCCAAAAGATATTTTTCCAGAATTTCTATGAGCTTCTATTTTAAAAAGACTGACCTAAATGTAATTTATATTTTAAATTTTATTTTTACAGGATTTTTTGGAACGCGACTTTGATCATATTGCTTTTTAATATTACAGTTATTTTAACTGCAATGTTAAAACGATTTTTAACACACTCGGTTAGTATCGGACTTGATACATCATATATATTGTGGACTAACACGTTTCCTGCTATAAGTATTTGTTTGGCTAGGGGCCGTGCTAACGCAGACTTCCTTAAAAAGGCGAACATATCCAATAATTTTGCTAAAGCTATTTATGAATATATGTTTTTAAGCCCTAATAATTTAATTATTAATGATAAACCTTGCCAGCAGCTAAATTCGACCTGTGGTGTAGACATCAATCAAATGAGGAATAAGGTAAGAAAAGTCATGTGAATACATCATTATTTATGAGTCGTAAATACTTTATAATCGATTTTAAGGATAGGCTAAAGCTAGTCATACTAGTTTTGTCCGTTGGTCACTCATCAGTGACTTTTAAGCCGATTAGTACAAATGATATGTTTCCCTTTTATATAGATTGGCTGAGAACCCAAGCAAAAGTGGAATGAAACACATAGGCGGAGATCCCGCTGTAGAAAATTCGAGTGTATAAGATTACAAGCTGGGATGTACAGGAAAGATGCTTTTGGTGAGACTTACAAACCAGAATTGCCTTTCTAAAACCTTCCTTGTTCTCCGCCGAATTGTTTCATTTTATCTACGTAACTTGAGCGGATATTTTATAGTTACGTATTTGTTTCAGTGACTTTTACAATTGAAATTGATATGTTCACAAAATCAACCCCTTAATATAAAACTAGTAAAGAGAGCAATTTTTGGTCTAGCCAAAAACTTAAAACCCTAAATCATAGTAAAAGTGCGCTTAAATTTTAAGTTTTTCTTAATAGGATATTTCTGGCTAGTTTCACCAAACTTTCCATTTTAAATTTGTCATTTATACACTGAGAAAAGAGTATGCTTCCTTTCAATAAATGTATTTGGTTGATAGATTTGTAAAATATTTGTTAACTATCAACAAATTTTGGTAGTTGTTACCATGTCCTTAATTGAAATTTAAATGGTTGCTTTTTGAGTCGATTGAAAAAATTTGTTTCGGTTGAATATAGATTTGTTAGTCCTATTTTTATTTGATTTCACTTCTCATTAACAAGAAAGCTTTACAATTCACAACATATTCAAGTAAAATACTACTTAAGTATATTCTGCTTGGTACGCAATTTAGGTTTTTATGATTGTATAAATACCAATGACATCGTAGATAAGGATGTTACGATATTTGAAAAATTGTTTTGGTCATCGATTTTTAGCACAAATCGATATTAACGAATATATACGTTTGCGAAAAAATTTTTTTTTTGTCAAACGCATGATTTAGTGATTATTAACAAATGAATGATTGCTACAAAATAATATTGGTTTCAACCAAAGTATGATTTGGTAATTATTACCAAATATATAATTGATCCAATAATATTATTCAATTCACTGTATTATGTGACATTTTAGCATATATTAAATATTTAATTCGCTTATATCAAATATACTATTTGTTAATTATTACCAAATGGTATATATAATTAAATTGTTTTCTCAGTGTAGGAGAATGGAGAGTTTTGAGAATATGTACATAGTTTTGTTTTCGAAGAACTACTACGGTAAGCACCGGTAGATTGTAAATGTTAGAAGTTTTATTTTACTGGCCGATGGAGTTTAAAAAAATCACCATTTATTTATAATTAATTATTTTTTATTTATTAACGTTATCAATTTACTGAACTTTACAGCCCCTTCATGGTTGGTTGCTATCTCGCCGTCTTAGTCGCCGACCAAAAATTGGCTTCATGGTTGGCGACATTGGCTAAGTACATATCTCCTTGTTTAGGCAAAAAAATTAGACTTTATTAAAAACAAAAAATGCAGTTCGAAACGTAAACACTTCATTCACAATAATAAGTAACAAAACAAAAATTTAATTCACAAATACATTTTTTCCTTATAGCAAAATAAAAAGTATACTTAATTTTAAGGCACAAAATTGAGCATACATATGAAAGAAAATAAATAAATAGCATTCTAAATCCTGCCAAAACACTACAAAGTCAATGCAAGCTCAAGCTCTAGTATTTTGTGCTGCCTCCTTGAGCATTAACGATACCTTGCAACCGCCGGAGCATAGATTTTACCAGTTTTTCTGTGAAATTTGACTGAATACTGATCCAAACTTCTTTGATTTAACTTCATGCCATAAATGCTCGATTAGGATAAGATCGGGCGATTGCGGAGGAGTTTTTAAGCTGCTTCGGGGCATTATGTATCAACCATTCGCGCACTAAATGAGATGTGTGCTTCGGACAGCTATCCTGTTGAAAGTGATAATTCCCAATTCATATGTATGCTCAATTTTGTGCCTTAAAATTAAGTATACTTTTTATTTTGCTATAAGAAAACAATTTATTTGTGAATTAAATTTTTGTTTTGTTCATATAAGTTAACGAGTGCACGGCAGTGCACTCGAAAAAAATTAAGTTGCGAACCAGCCACTGGCTCGTTGTCCTCCTCTGTAAGAGAAAAATAAAAGATTTAATTATGTTTTTTAGTTTATTACCATTTGGTTCCATGTCCAAATCAAAAGTGAATTTCCATATACAAAAATATCATTAAATTAACTAGCCTAAGCCTAATTATGCTAGCTCAGCGCTTCCCATGAATCCAAGCAAAAGCAATGACTTTTCCACGCTGTGGTGACAGCGAATTTTTATGGGTCAAGTATCAGCATATTCTGTTTGGCCGTAATTACGCAACTGGTTGAATGCACTGAGGTATTGTATATCAAATTGGCTGGCACGTGTAAGCTGCTGACTAGCGTGTGTTAACTACCCCCCTTCTAAATATCTGCGTCCCGCAGATCATTTGAATGGGTGGCCAACTTATCTGTATTTGTGGGTTGGCCAAGGCTGGGGAAATTGATGGTTGCTGTCAGTTTTCTCCAAATGACATAGCAGGCTGCAACCAGGATTGACAAGAGGATTCCATCGACAACTAAAGAGAAGTGAAGATTTTGTCCAAGTTTCTTGAGGTGACGAATATTTGTTACACTAAGCCCGTGAATGTAGTCCAAGTTTAATTTAAGACCAACGCTCGTTAGGTTGACCAGTGCAGCTGGCAAGGCTTGTAACGTACTCACTGATCTGCTGGTAAATGTTTGGTTTCTTATCAAGATGGTTTCATTATTGAACGAAATGACAAACGTTCCATTGAGAAATCTGAAATCGCGTTCAGTCTGGATGTTCCCCTGAAAGTTCGTTAGGAATATTGTGGTTTCGTCTATCAGCTCGATTATTTCCTTGTTTTCTGGTTCAAAATGGCATTGTGCATCACCGCCTCTCAGTAACTTAGCTAGGCATCCGTTTTCGGGTTGTCGGCTCAAAAATTTCTGCGGGCAAATCGAGGAGTTGCTTGTAGAGGGACAATCTTCATTTAGGCCAAAGATTTCTTCTTGGTTCATTAAAACTTTTTTATATTTTAATTCAACATGTTGGCCCTTTTCTATAGCTGCTCTTGTTATTAATAGGCGATAACTTTCCGGTTTTACTTTCGGCATCGACATTACGTATAGAAGGATCGTCCCATTGGAGTAGACTGATGCCGACCCCTGTTCCACAGCTTCAATAACATTCTGGTATGGTAGAGATTCTTCTTCCATAATGAGCCGATTTATTTCTCCTTGATCCAGCAGATTCGTGTTCACGGTACTGGTTTTTGCCATTTGACAGGCACGCACTATTTCCGACACTTGCTCCTTCAGGATGTAAGGAAACTTTTCCAGCCGGGGTAAACTCGCCGGTTGACCAGGCGTTCGTAAATTGAAAACTACTTTTATTTCTTTAAAATTTTCAATGTTTGTTCTTTATTTATTCTGGTTTTCTCTCCCTACAATTTATTTGTTTGATTTCAGGAACTCTTGTCACTTCGTTTCAACGTTGCAGCCTTCGGGTGTCTTCGGGGTCCTTCGGGTCTTACTTTGGTGACCCGGATATCGCTGTCTATCACAAGACTGGGCTTAGGATTTCCGTGCTGGACGCTGCAAAACTTCGGTCTGGGTTCTTCGCCTTCGGGTATACTCGGAAACCTTCGGGGAATGATCGAAATCTTTCTGTTGCTTCGTAAATCACTCTGCCGGGATTATTATTTCGAGGTGATCCGCGGCCAGCCTTCGTTTTAGGTTTTTTTTTCACCTTCGGATTTATTCGGAAACCTTCGGTTGTTTATCTGAAACTTTTGGTGACTCGGTGACTTACGTTGTTGGGGTTATTACTTCGGTAGGATACGTGACAAGTCTTCGTTGTAGGTTTTCCGCCTTCGGATATCTTCGGAAAACCTTCGGGTGTCTTTCTGGAACTTCGGGTACTTGGTGTATCACGCTGCTGGGGTTTATATCTTAGTATGTTACTCGGCAGGTCTTCGTTGTAGGTTTTCTGCCTTCGGGTATCTTCGGAAAACCTTCGGGTGTCTTTCTGGAACTTCGGGTACTTGGTGTATCACGCTGCTGGGGTTTATATCTTAGTATGTTACTCGGCAAGTCTTCGTTGTAGGTTTTCCGCCTTCGGGTATCTTCGGAAAACCTTTGGGTGTCTTTCTGGAACTTCGGGTACTTGGTGTATCACGCTGCTGGGGTTTATCTTAGTATGTTACTCGGCAAGTCTTCGTTGTAGGTTTTCCGCCTTCGGGTATCTTCGGAAAACCTTCGGGTGTCTTTCTGGAACTTCGGGTACTTGGTGTATCACGCTGCTGGGGTTAATATCTTAGTATGTTACTCGGCAAGTCTTCGTTGTAGGTTTTCCGCCTTCGGGTATCTTCGGAAAACCTTCGGGTGTCTTTCTGGAACTTTTCCTCAGCCGCACCTTTGGTTAGGGATTTTCCTATCTCCACCAAGGATCCGGATAGTGGGTAACTACGGCACTTACAGGCTCGTTCAACTCCTTAGACCGGCCAATGATAATCGGCACAGGTTAGCTTCGGAATAAGGTTAATAGATGTAGGGGTGACACAGAAGATTAACAATATTCCAAATTAACTATCCTGGTGGTCTTCGTTATTGAGCGAAGAATTCGACTTCAAGACCCTCGGATGGACACTTGAAGTCTAATTCTTATCCTTGTAAGCACTATAATTACCTATATCCCAGCTCCTGGTGGTTCCTGGTCCAACCTTTCGCCGTTCGGTTTGGCTTTGTCAAGATTCCACTGTTTGATGCTGCTTTGCTTGCGAGCTTATACACCTCTTGTACTTCCTTTTCCTTTACTTCACTTTATTTCACTTCACTTTGAATATATATATATAAATTTCCACTTCTGTCCTTGCTGCTGGTTTCCAACTGAATGCCCTCTTGCTCTGCTTACAACCTCACTTTATACACGTTCTGTACGGTTGCACATACGGCAGAACCAGTTTGGGTTGCATTCGAACCTTCAAACATGTTGTTGGTCTGTACAGCTGAACATACAGCAGAACCGGTTTGAGTTGCGTTCGAACCATCAAACATGCATGGGCCTGCTGTTGTCGAACTAATGTTGTTTACCAACTATTTCTGATGTTTACGAGCTATTGTGTTTACGAACTATTTGGTTATTACTGTTGAATTATTTGTGGCTAGGCTATTGTTGTTGGGTGGAAATAAAGAAGTGGTGTGATTAAGTTGCTGTTATTTGATCGCTTGTTGCTGGACGTTGAAATGATGGTACCCAGTAGGAAACTATGTGGGGCAAAATTTTTATTAGCTGGATAATAATTTGTCCTCACATCATCCCTTTTCCTTCAGCGGGGACGGATTCTTAGGGTTTCCTTCGACAAGACGATATGGAAACCTGCTTTGTTAAAACGTCTTTTCGACGATAGGTTTCTCTGGCGCATCTCCTCCCATGCGGACATCAAATAGCTGGCTACTGTTTGAGGGATTGCGCTGTCCTTCAGCTCGCCAGGCTCTTCGAACTTTAGCCAGGTCCGTCCTGAAACCTCATCTGCATCCAAGCCTGTCTTGCCGGAATCATTCAAGCACCGTCTCTTACTTGGCCTTTCACCACTGTCGGACTCCTCCTGCGCTGGGGTTTTTCCGGGAACCACTGGAGATTGCTGGCTGATACGGGTTTGTGGCAGGCGGCGCTTTTCCGTCGTCAGCTCCTCAATTATTCCAGCGATTTGGAATCTTTTCCCGTGGGCGTCCTCCAACGGGAACCAATTGCTAGCGGCATGGAGACTCTGGTGCCGATTTTGTAGCAACTGTTCGACAAAGGTCAACACAAAAGCTCCACAGTCGAAACCATTACCTTGTTGAGGAACGACTCCACAGTAGCCGGGTGTCCCTTCCTTGGTGAAGGGGCCAGGATACCCTCCAGCTTTGACCGAGTACTCAACGGCCAAGTAGTCACGTATGGGCTCGATCACGTGGTCCCGCTTCACCAAGGCATATGAGTCGAGGACGACTATCTCCGACCCGGCTTCCCCAAGTGTTCCTCTCAGGTTGCGGACAGCTACCAGGAACCAGTGCTTCTTTTCGCAGATGGGAAAGAGCAGCAAGTTTTTGTTGAAGATATTCTCCTTTCGAGTCCAGCGTGCCACTCGCTGGTGTCTC
This sequence comes from Meiosimyza platycephala, assembly GCA_963662105.1. NCBI lineage: Eukaryota > Metazoa > Arthropoda > Insecta > Diptera > Lauxaniidae > Meiosimyza > Meiosimyza platycephala. Next base: position 58,468,912 of record OY759211.1, on the reverse strand, counting down.
TTCCAGGGATCTGCAGGCTCATTTCCCATCAAGCGCACGAAGAAGTGCGGGCTGAACATGTGGGCCTCTTCATGTTGAACTTTCTGCGGGCCCTCCGACAACCATTTCCAAAAGAAATCGACAATGGTGTCGTCGAGAAACCGTCCTGGCGCCAGTCCCAGATAACTAACCAGGTCAACTGGTACTCCGCCTCTTCCATGCGGGAACACGCATAATGGTCCTCCACGGCCTACCGGTCCGACTTGCAATGGAGCGGGGGGACCACTGTTGTCCTTCCTAGCGGGATCCTCCTTCGTCTCGACCATTGAGACCCTGCGGCTCACCACTGGTAGTTGTGTTTGGTTGTCGTTAAACATTATTATTGTTGTTTTTTTTTTCTTTAAAACTTTAAACTTTAAGGAGATTTTGAATTTCTATGTCTTCACACGAGAGCGATCAAACTGCGAATGAGGAGTCTTCTTACATGTGTCCCCTTGTAAACTCGGAACGGTTAATTATTAATACTTTGGGATTGCGAGCCTCCATAAATAAACAGGACTTTACTGGGGTTCGGTGCTGTGTTGAGTTGTTGTCTTAAGTTGTACGGGCTGTGGGGCGTCATGAGCCCCTAAACTTCGATTTTAGCCTGGCAGTAGGTTGGCCCCCTTGGGGAGTGTTACGTCGTATCGTCTCCAGCATGGGTGGAGTATATTTGTAGATACTAAGCTCAGTCTTGCGATATTCCAGGCTTTCCACGGGATTTATAAAGAGATTTTCACGATCCTTGACAGGATCCGCTGGCCTTCGTCTGATGACTGGGATGGTACCACCAATGTGGAACGTGAGACAATTTCGATGATACAGAAATGGCGACAGTAGGAGTATCATGGCACGACACAACACCGTATAGCACTGCGCCGCCGACAACAAAAGATACCGCACAGTACAGCAGGACAAAATTCGGCTAAGAATTTTCCTCTTGTTGGCTCAGGTTCTCGGGAGTAGTCTCTACGAATAGTTTCAGCTCGCTTATATTGGCCCTTCGGGTGGTTTTCGCTTGATTTTCAGCACGTAGTTCTGCTATAACCGGGGAACTGAAGCTTATCACTCGAAATGGCCCATCAAATTTTGGGGCCAGCTTTGCTGCGAAGCTTTCGACTGCTTTGGAGAGGTGGTGTTGTTTAACTAGGACCAGGTCTCCTATCCTGGGTGACCATTTCCGCCGACGCAAATTATAATGACGGGCCTGGTCTGTTGCCGCTCTTTCCATATTTGCGCGAACAATGGTAAAGATTTCTTTCAAGCGTGCTGCTTTGTCCTGTGCAGATTCTGGTGTTTCCCCTGTGCCCATTGTCTTCTCGTCATATAGGTCATTTGGCAACCGGAGGTCGCGACCCTGAACCAAGAAGGCTGGTGAATAGGCGGTAGAGTCGGAAACGCTTGTATTTACCGCTAGCATTATTTCTGGGAGCAGTTCGTCCCACTTACGCTGATCTTCGCCGGTGACCTGCGAAATTATTCGCTTGATAGTCCGATTTACACGCTCGGTAGGGTTTTCCTGTGGGGTATATGGGGCGGTGAATTGCTGCCTGATGCCGTTTTCCTCGAGGTAACGTCGGAAAACTCTGCTTGTGAATTGGGACCCGTTGTCCGTCACAAGTACTTTAGGCGATCCAAACCGGCTGATGATACGCTCCCGAAACGCCTTCTTGAGTCCTTCCGCAGTCGCTTTCCTCATCGGTACCAGCTCTGTCCATTTGCTAAATTTGTCGACCAAGACTAGAAGGATGGAGTTTCCATGTGTTGAACGTGGTAACGGTCCGACGAAATCCGCACAAACGATAGAAAAAGGCTCCTCAGGAATTTGTGTCAGCATCAAACCGGCTGGTTTTTGCTGAGTACCCTTATATTTTTGGCAGGACTCACACCGCTGCACGTATCGGCGAACATCACGAGACATACCGGGCCAGTAGGTTTTCCTTATACCCATGTGCCCGGCTGACGTACTGTCGTGGTTCTCCCACAGGACTCGCGCTCGAAGGTAGATGGGCACACAAAATTTCCAGGGCCTATTTTCGCCATGATTGCTAGAGCTGGGAATGTGACGATACAGCTGGTCACCCTCAATATGATAATCTGGGAATTTTTCGGGAGTAGCCATAATTTCAGCCACACGTTTGTCCTTCCACGAGCAGCGTTCCCGTACTTCTTGCACGTCGGTAACCTTCAGTAAGACCTCCTCGGGTTGTCGCGACAGAGCGTCCGCCACCGTGTTTAGTCGCCCGCGGCGATATTCAACTTCGAATTTATATTGTTGCAACTCTAGAGCCCAGCGCGCCACTCGTCCTGATGGGCTTTCTATGGAGTTCAACCATTTAAGGGCTAGATGATCCGTGATTACTCGGAAGTGATATCCTTCCAGGTATGGGCGCATTTTACAGATTCCCCATACAATTGCTAGGCACTCCTTTTCTGTCGCTGAGTAGTTTTTTTCTGCGGGATTCAAGTGTCGGCTTGCGTATGCTATGACCCTTTCCTCACCGTCGAGCTTCTGCGTGAGTACGGCGCCAAGGCCAAAATTGCTCGCATCAGTTTGGAGAGTAAATTGTTGTGAGAAATCGGGACACGCCAGGACTGGTGCTTTAGTAAGCCGATCCTTCAGCGTGGTGAAAGCTTGCTCCTGCTCTTCTCCCCATCTCCAGTGCTTTCCTTTCTTTAAAAGGTTCGTCAATGGTTTGGAAATGTCTGCAAAATTTGGGACAAACCGCCGATACCACGATGCCATGCCCAGAAATTGACGTATAGCTTTCACATTTGTGGGAGCGTGTAGCGTTTGGATCGCACTTACTTTGTCTGGGTCAGCCTTGATACCCTCAGGAGTGACCATGTGTCCTAAATATTTCAGCTCTCGCCTGACGAATTTACACTTCTCCTTGTTGATCATTAGATTCGCACTTCGCAACCGTCTGAAAACTTCCCGCAATAAGTCCAAATGTTCTTGTAATTTGCTACTAATGATGATTATATCATCTAAGTAAGCAAATACGCGTGGTGCCAACTCTGCTCCGATTATGCTATCCAGGGCTCTTTGAAACGTCGCCGGGGCTGAGTGTAGCCCAAAAGGCATAACTCGCCACTGGAATAGTCCTCTTCCTGGTACGGTGAAGGCAGTGTATTGTTTACTTGACGGGTCCATTGCGATCTGCCAGTAGCCGCTCTTGAGGTCAATGCTACTTATGTATTTCGCACCCCGTAGACTCTCCAGTATGTGATTAATCCGTGGTAACGGGTAAGCATCAGGAACCGACCGAGCATTCAGTTGGCGATAGTCAATACAGAGACGCCACCCCTCTCCTTTTGGTACCAGCACAACAGGAGCGCTGTAAGGGCTGTTTGAAGGCTCAATGCATTTCTTCTTCAGGAGGTCATCCACTTCTTTGTTGATTATTTGCTGCATGGCTGGATTCTTCGGGTAGTACCGTTGCTTAATTGGTCGATCATCTTTCATCACGATCTGATGTGTGGTGATGGTGGAAGGACCGCTTATTTTTTCGAACGCAGCTAGCTCTACCTCTAAGAAATCCTGTACTTCTCGGGCCTCATTTGCCGTTAACTCTCCATGGACTGTTGTGGTGGCAAACTGTAGTTTGTTATTGATTTTGTTTGGGTGACCGGCCAAAGTACGGTCCACGGGGCTGTCTATTCCGATTGTATAAGAGACATTGGGGACCACTGTTGTCTTCTGTTGTGTCGGCCGTAATTGGAGTGTGTGCCCACCGCAAGTGAGTGTTGCTCGTGTGGCAACAAGGAAGTCCATCCCTAGCAACAACACATCTTGGGCTCCCGGCATCACTAATAGCGACATGTCTATATCCATCTCTCCAAGCCTTACACCACAACTTACCGTCTCCCGTACTAGCGCTCTGTTTCCGTCTGCCAGCCTCACTTCTAGTTCACATGGCACAACCTTATTTTCTAAATTCACCTTCGAGATGAATTCTTCGCTTACGAAGCTTCGGGTGGCACCGGTATCAATGGTTGCTACGACTTCCTGTCCTTCTACCACGACCGTAGCGTGTATGTTGATGTTGTCGTAGTGGAGTGGATTTACTGGTTCTGTGGTGGGGAGGTTGTTGTTGCTGGCTCCATCGCACCTCGATCCTGATGGAGTCTTCGCTCGTTTCCCGATCGCCGACAACAATCCATTGTTTTGACACCACGCCGCCCACATTCCCAGCAAAAGTAAATTTGCGCGTTCCTGCATCCTTGTGCGAAATGCCCTTCTTGTCCACACCGCCGGCATGCGGTCCGGACGTTAACTGGTGGCAAAGTTGAGTTGGGAGCTGTGTTGGCGACGCGATGATTTTCCACTCTCCGACGAACGTGGGCGGGTCTAGGAGGTTCGATGTCTGGATGCAACCCTTCAAATTCATCCGCCAAAGCGATGAGCTGTTCCAGGGTGTTAAAATCTTGACGCTTAACATACAACTGGAAAGCTGTCAAGCTGTTCCGATAAATTCGCTCCAGCTGCTGCTCCTCGCTGATTCGCACGTGTCGCATCAGATTTTGTAGTTCGAGAGTGAAATCTTTGAACGGCTCCTGTCCTCGCTGTTTCCGCTGCCGAATTTCATCCTCTAAACGCTCAAGAAACCGGTTGGACAGAAAGAATCGTAGAAAGTCCTCTTTAAAGTCGGCCCACGTCTGCCACTGACGGTTGTTATTTCGGAGCCACATGATTGCCCTGTCTTGCAACAATTCCGGCATGGCTCTTGGTAGCAGGTTCTTTTCTACTCCGTAGGTTTCTGCCAACTCCTCCACTCTCTCAATAAACGCCAGTGGATCCCGTTGGCCATTAAATTTCACCGACCATTTTCTAACCCGATCCATGATTTCATGACATGCTAGGATGGTCGTTGGTTCTGTACGGGTCGCTGTGGATTCCGGATTTCCAACCACGCCCGCACCGGTTTCGTTGGAGAGTACTATTTTAGGGACATTCGGTCTCCCGTCTCCTAAATATTTCGAGCAGGAAGGGGCCGGTGACGAAGCCCGCGCATGGCGTAATTGCAGCTCCTTTAGCCGACTTCCTTCATCCTCATCATGTTCCTCGTCAGTGATGAAATTTCTCAGTAACTTTCTCATATCATTGACGGTTCCTGTTTTCTCCAAACTAAATTCATCACAGTATTTTATGATGTCTTCCTTATCGAGGGTGTAAATCCATGAAGTCTTCAACGCCATTTTGATTGCGGATGATGATATGCTGATGACTTGTTTATATTTTCCGTTTAATTTGTAGTTTTCTTCGTTGATTTGTTAGGGTCCCTGCTCGGGCGCCAATGTAAGGAAACTTTTCCAGCCGGGGTAAACTCGCCGGTTGACCAGGCGTTCGTAAATTGAAAACTACTTTTATTTCTTTAAAATTTTCAATGTTTGTTCTTTATTTATTCTGGTTTTCTCTCCCTACAATTTATTTGTTTGATTTCAGGAACTCTTGTCACTTCGTTTCAACGTTGCAGCCTTCGGGTGTCTTCGGGGTCCTTCGGGTCTTACTTTGGTGACCCGGATATCGCTGTCTATCACAAGACTGGGCTTAGGATTTCCGTGCTGGACGCTGCAAAACTTCGGTCTGGGTTCTTCGCCTTCGGGTATACTCGGAAACCTTCGGGGAATGATCGAAATCTTTCTGTTGCTTCGTAAATCACTCTGCCGGGATTATTATTTCGAGGTGATCCGCGGCCAGCCTTCGTTTTAGGTTTTTTTTTTCACCTTCGGATTTATTCGGAAACCTTCGGTTGTTTATCTGAAACTTTTGGTGACTCGGTGACTTACGTTGTTGGGGTTATTACTTCGGTAGGATACGTGACAAGTCTTCGTTGTAGGTTTTCCGCCTTCGGATATCTTCGGAAAACCTTCGGGTGTCTTTCTGGAACTTCGGGTACTTGGTGTATCACGCTGCTGGGGTTTATATCTTAGTATGTTACTCGGCAAGTCTTCGTTGTAGGTTTTCCGCCTTCGGGTATCTTCGGAAAACCTTTGGGTGTCTTTCTGGAACTTCGGGTACTTGGTGTATCACGCTGCTGGGGTTTATCTTAGTATGTTACTCGGCAAGTCTTCGTTGTAGGTTTTCCGCCTTCGGGTATCTTCGGAAAACCTTCGGGTGTCTTTCTGGAACTTCGGGTACTTGGTGTATCACGCTGCTGGGGTTTATATCTTAGTATGTTACTCGGCAAGTCTTCGTTGTAGGTTTTCCGCCTTCGGGTATCTTCGGAAAACCTTCGGGTGTCTTTCTGGAACTTTTCCTCAGCCGCACCTTTGGTTAGGGATTTTCCTATCTCCACCAAGGATCCGGATAGTGGGTAACTACGGCACTTACAGGCTCGTTCAACTCCTTAGACCGGCCAATGATAATCGGCACAGGTTAGCTTCGGAATAAGGTTAATAGATGTAGGGGTGACACAGAAGATTAACAATATTCCAAATTAACTATCCTGGTGGTCTTCGTTATTGAGCGAAGAATTCGACTTCAAGACCCTCGGATGGACACTTGAAGTCTAATTCTTATCCTTGTAAGCACTATAATTACCTATATCCCAGCTCCTGGTGGTTCCTGGTCCAACCTTTCGCCGTTCGGTTTGGCTTTGTCAAGATTCCACTGTTTGATGCTGCTTTGCTTGCGAGCTTATACACCTCTTGTACTTCCTTTTCCTTTACTTCACTTTATTTCACTTCACTTTGAATATATATATATAAATTTCCACTTCTGTCCTTGCTGCTGGTTTCCAACTGAATGCCCTCTTGCTCTGCTTACAACCTCACTTTATACACGTTCTGTACGGTTGCACATACGGCAGAACCAGTTTGGGTTGCATTCGAACCTTCAAACATGTTGTTGGTCTGTACAGCTGAACATACAGCAGAACCGGTTTGAGTTGCGTTCGAACCATCAAACATGCATGGGCCTGCTGTTGTCGAACTAATGTTGTTTACCAACTATTTCTGATGTTTACGAGCTATTGTGTTTACGAACTATTTGGTTATTACTGTTGAATTATTTGTGGCTAGGCTATTGTTGTTGGGTGGAAATAAAGAAGTGGTGTGATTAAGTTGCTGTTATTTGATCGCTTGTTGCTGGACGTTGAAATGATGGTACCCAGTAGGAAACTATGTGGGGCAAAATTTTTATTAGCTGGATAATAATTTGTCCTCACAAGGATCAGTACCCTGTTAATATTAAACAACTCTAAATTTTCTTCACTGATGTTCTTGTCTATTGCATTGATATGGACCATCATCTGATTTGCTTTCTCGATGGCCTCTCTGGTAGCATTGAAGAGCTTCTCGTTCACAAGATATTGGTGATTGTTGTTCTGTACGACTTCATTCTGACTTCTTAAGATATAATCCCAGTCTGCAACGTCTGGCGATCCTGCGATCCACTTCCAAGCGGATCCAAGCCAATCAATAGAACGTGATTTCCTTGTTTTACTTGTCTGCAACTCATCAAGACGCAGCCTGGTCTGATTAAGATGAATTGTAACACCATTCTTACAGCTTCGCTTTTCACCTCATATTGTGCTGACTCCGATAGTTTCAACAAGACTGTGTTAAAGTAATCAAGGTCGATTACGTGAATCAGGCTGAAGTGTCCATTTATGATCCAGCCACGACCATGTTTTACTGTCACCAAAGGGGAGTTGTAGCTGAAGATATTGAGGCCGGATACCCCGGATACTAAGATCAACCTATCTTATAATAATTAGAATAATTTTTGTTGTTAATATTTTGTAACGAAGTTTTCCGGGGTAAGCGTCAGGCGGTTGTCCAGGACTATTTTCTGTTGGGTTTCGTTACAAAACATTTATTTTCGTTGTATTATGAATTCTTTATTTGTTGTACTTATCATAACTTATACATACATATTGTAGCGAAATTTGGTTTATGCCAGAAAATTCTCGTAATAATTATTAAACGATATTAGCTAGCATCACTGACCGTAGAAAAATACTTGCATCACTGACCGTAGAAAAATACGTGCATCACTTACCGTAAGAAAATACTTGCATCATTGACCGTAAGAAAATACTTGCATCATTGACCGTAGAAAAATACGTGCATCACTGACCGTAGAAAAATAACACCATCTAGCGACATGTAGCATGTTTTCAGTACTATAAATGATAAAGTGGTACGACATTATCAACGTCGATAATCGCCATCTAGAAGACACTGGAAACGACATTCTGGATAATGGCGGATGGTACGACATTATCGCCATCTAGAAGGCACTGGAAACGATATCCTAAGACAACGGCAGATGGTTCGAGAAAAATGATGACTTTAGTATAAAAGGCTGTCATATGAGCAGCAGAGACACAGTTGATATTGAACAGTTTAACACAGTGGATCTTAAGTGAGAACATTTGAATTTAATTACTAAAGTGATATAGTGGATTTTAAGTAATAAAGTATAACGTTTGTGTATACAATTTGAATGTAAAGATTAAATAAACAATTGTACTGTGTAAAAACTAACGTTTGTGATTTAAATAAACCATTTTATAATTAAATAAAGATTGCGTTTTTCTTGATTATTACACAATCCAGTGATCGAACTCAGAAAAGTGTAAGAGATTGAAATTACTGTCAAAGGGACAGGGAATTTCGTAATAATTGGTGTTAGAAGTGGGATTGTGTAAAAAAAATTAACCATAAAAAATAAAAAAAAAAAAAAAAAAAATATAAAAAAAAAAAATGGTTAAGTTTGACGAACTAAAAGTGGATCAACTAAAGAAGGAGTTGCAGCAGCTGAATCTGCACTCATCTGGCGGAAAGTTGGAGTTACAGAAACGCTTACGGAAGGCTCTTGAGGCTCAAGGGGTAGACCTGGAAGAGCATGAATTTTATAGTGATGTCTCAGAATCAACAGCGAAAATGGAGGAAGCTTCTGGAACGGCTGCAAGTGGTGAGGTTGTAGATATGTCAAGGTTCGAGAAAATATTAATGGCGATGACGCAGACATTAAATTTGCAGATGAATAACAATAGCCAGGAGATTCGGAAAGAAATTAGTCAGAACGCGCTGCAAATCCAGGAGGTTCGGAAAGAAATTGACCAGAGCTTAAGTCAGAACGCGCTGCAAATCCAGACCGTTCGGGAAGAAATTAGTCAGAACGCTCTACAGATTGATCAGAAGTTGAGTCCGAACGCGACGCAGATCCACGAGGCTGTTCGAACAGAGGTTGCCAAAATGGTAAATGGCCTCGATGCAAAAGTGATTGAGTTACGAGATGACGTTGAATCGTTCAAGGAAAAAGTTCAAAATAATCTTGAAAAGGTTCAAAACAATTTTGAAGACGTTAATAAAAGGATTCAACAGTTAGAAATAAACGAACCAACCACTCAAGTGATAAGAGAAATCAGCGCAGAGAGGCTTAAGGCACCCACGTACGATGGAACAACGCCATTTAGTGTTTTCAAGCTCCAGTTCGAAACAACATCTGCTCATAATCGCTGGGATAACGATAGCGCAGCAGCAGCGCTAATTGTGGCATTAAAAGGCGCAGCTGCAGAAGTATTGCAAACGGTTCCAGTGGCGGAGCAAAAGAATTACAAGGCGGTGATGGATGCTTTACAGCGAAAATATGGCAGTGACCACATGAAGCAGATTCACAGACTGGAGTTGAAAAGTCGTGTCCAGAAATCTGGTGAGTCTTTGCAGGAGTATGCTGCAGATATGGAACGATTGGCACACCTTTCATATCCTGACGAGTTAAGTGTCGTGGCTGAAAAATTCAAAATAGAGGCGTTTATTGACGGCATACGTGACTCAGAGACAAAACGCGAGACAATGAAGAACCCGAAGATTACATTTAATGAAACAGTCACGGTTGCTCTCATTCAAGAGACGATTGCATTGACATGCCGCATCACGTTCACCAAGAAGAAAAATTGGAAATAAGGTGAACGATGGCGAAAATGGTAGTGAAGAGCAGTCGTTAAACTAAAGAGAGTCAGTACAGCGGGGCGTGAGCTGACTCTCACTTCTGATTGCCCCACAGTCTTAGTTTCGAAGCTCTGTCGAAGTTCCAACAGCCTTACCATCGGTGGAAAAATCAACGAAAGACCATTTGAGCTAACTTTGGATACAGGCGCATCGCACTCAATTGTGAGGACAGATTTATTTAATAGACGACGAGTAATGCCATTAAATGGGATCCAATTGAGAACAGCGACAGGAGAAATTGCGCAAATAGTAGGAAAAGTTACAGCAAGTGTTCTTATCGGCAACAAAACTGTGGAACATGATTTTATTGTTGCAAACATCACCGATGAGGTTATCATTGGCGTGGACTTCATGATTCGACACGGGTTCACTTTGGATCTTAAGAAAAAGACGTTAAGATATGCCAATGTAGAGTTGCCTTTAGACGTTGGCTGTGGACAAAAATTAACAATTGCAAGAGTCTACATAAGTGAGCGCTGTCGAATTGAACCCAACACCGAAGAAATTATTTGGGCTACAACAAGTGAAGACTGTGGGACAAGCCATCTGTGGGTAGTGGAAGCAGATAAGAAATATTTAAAGAAAGACCTAATTATTGGAAAGACCCTAGTAAAAACAAGAGCGGACAGCAAAATACCGGTACGAATTTTGAATCCAACAAATAAGCCGAAATGGATGCAAAAAGGTGAAGTAATAGCGCAATGTGAGAAAGTTACGGCTGTTATAAATTGTGAAAATGACCAGCAGGACACAAAAGGTACAGCTTTGACAAAATCATCGGCCTTGGAAGTATTGACGAAAGAGTGGACGAAGGAGTTGTCTGCCCAGAACAAAAATAAAGCAAAAAGGTTTCTGCAAAAGCATTGGCAGATATTTGCGTTCAAAGGAGAAAATAATGGCCGAACATCAGTTGTCAAACATCGCATTGATACAGGTGATTTTCAGCCAATTCGTCAACCCCCAAGGAGACTAGCACTCGCTAAGAGAGAGGAAGTAACGGGCCTTATAGAGGATATGGCGCGAGAAAAGGTCATTGCACCATCAGAAAGCCCGTGGAGTTCACCGGTCGTGCTTGTCAAGAAAAAGGACGGAAGTATGCGATTCTGTGTGGATTACAGAAAATTAAATGACGTCACCAAAAAAGATAGCTACCCGTTACCCAGAATCGATGATACACTGGATACGTTATCTGGAGCAACATGGTTTTCCACCCTGGACTTACAAAGTGGATATTGGCAGGTGGAAATAGATGACAAAGACAAGGAGAAAACTGGCTTTAGTATTGGGAATGGTCTATGGCAGTTTAACGTCATGCCGTTTGGTCTTTGTAACGCTCCAGCTACGTTTGAGCGGTTAATGGAACGAGTGCTCAAAGGACTACATTGGAAGACCTGTTTAGTGTATCTCGATGACATCATCATCATGGGAAAAGATTTTGATGACCACTTGAAAAATCTGGAGGAAGTGTTTGAGCGCTTGGAGGCAGCTGGACTAAAATTAAGTGCGAAAAAGTGCTCACTTTTCCAGCGTGAAGTCAAGTATCTGGGGCACAAGGTTACGTCAGAAGGAATACACACAGATGAGGATAAAATAAAAGCTGTGAAAAATTGGCCACGACCATCTAATCTTCATGAGTTGCGAAGTTTTCTGGGCCTATGCACTTACTACAGACGTTTTGTTCCTGGTTTCGCTAATGTCGCAGGCAGTCTACATGAGCTGACACAGAAAAATCGGAAATTCGAATGGAGTGGTGCACAGGAAACTGCATTCCAAAAGCTGAAAGAATTATTGTCTACGGCGCCTATACTCGCGTACCCAATACCCGGCGAAAAATTTGTATTGGACACCGATGCGAGTGGCCATGGTATTGGAGGAGTTTTGTCCCAAGTCATCAATGGACAAGAAAAAGTCGTCGCATATTTCAGCAAAGTTCTGTCGAAGCCTGAGAGGAATTATTGTGTAACTCGGAGAGAGTTACTGGCAGTAATGGAATGCGTTAAACACTTCCATAAGTACTTATATGAACAGCATTTTCTCCTGAGGACAGACCATGCGGCATTAAGGTGGCTATTTCAATTCAAGGATCCAGAAGGTCAAATTGCACGGTGGATAGAGCGCTTGCAGAGCTATGATTTTACCTTAGAACATCGCAAAGGAAGCCAGCATGGAAATGCAGTCCATGTAAAATTGAATGCGGTCATTGTTCACGAACGGAAAGTAAAGCTGGAACAATTGATGTGCGCCTTTTGAACATTTTGCCTGAAGAAAAGTGGACAAAAGAGGAGGTACAACGGGACCAGCGCAGTGATACAGATTTGGCAACTATAATTAAGTATAAAGAGCTGGGTAGGAAACCGGCGTGACAAGAAATATCAAGTGAAAGCCAAATCTGTAAAGCATACTGGGCGCAATGGCAAAGTTTGGAGTTGCATGATGGTTGCCTCTACCGAATCTGGGAAAGCGAGGATGGTAAAATTCGTTCAAAACTGCTGGTTATTCCAAAGGAAAGATTTAAGGAAATAATCAAGGATTATCACAATGGGTCGAGTGGTGGACATCTGGGCGTAACAAAAACCACAGAGAAAATAAAGAAACGGTTTTATTGGGTTGGATGCCAAGAAACAGTTGCTGACTGGATCCGCTGTTGTGACCAATGTGCAATTGCTAAAGGACCAAGGCACCGCACTCGGGGAAAAATGCATCAGTATAACGTTGGAGCTCCCTTTGAGAGGATAGCCATGGATATAGCGGGACCTTTTCCAATTAGCAATGCAGGAAATAAATACATCCTTGTGGTAATTGATTACTTCAGTAAGTGGCCAGAAGTATATCCCATTCCCAATCAAGAAGCAAAAACAGTGGCAGACATTTCATCAAAAATTGGATTTGCCGATATGGAGCTCCACTTGAGTTGCATTCCGACCAAGGACGAAATTTTGAGTCGGCACTTTTTAAGGAGGTTTGTGACATGCTTGGAATACAGAAGACACGTACCACAGCATTGTATCCTCAGTCCGATGGCATGGTCGAAAGGTTCAACCGTACTCTAGAGGAGCATCTGAAAAAGGTTGTTGACAAAGGACAAAAAGATTGGGATGAGCATCTACCAATATTTCTGATGGCTTATCGTTCGTCAGTACACGATACCACTACAGTCACGCCAGCAAAAGCAATTTTTGGTACGGACTTAAGGCTTCCAGCAGATTTGAAGTACGGAGTAAGCGCTGTCCCAGAAACGACCAATGCTGACAATTACATATCGCAGAAAAGAGAAGAACTAGCAGATGTACACGAGCTCATCAGGAGACGTACTCAATTGGCTAGCGACAAGATGAAAGCTCGGTATGATCTGCGAGCAAATACTGAAGGGTTCAAAGAAGGTCAATTAGTGCTGCTACACAACCCACAACGAAAACGAGGCTTGTCTCCTAAATTACAAACTCATTGGGAGGGACCTTATCGGATCGTCACAAGGATTAATGATGTTGTGTATCGAATCCAAAAATACCCCGGCAACAAAGGTAAATTAAAGGTAGTCCACATCGAAAGGCTGGCACCTTATACTAGAGATGGAGAGACTCTTGTTCTTGGGACGAACAAGTTTAAGCGGAGGGCAATGTAGCGAAATTTGGTTTATGCCAGAAAATTCTCGTAATAATTATTAAACGATATTAGCTAGCATCACTGACCGTAGAAAAATACTTGCATCACTGACCGTAGAAAAATACGTGCATCACTGACCGTAAGAAAATACTTGCATCATTGACCGTAAGAAAATACTTGCATCATTGACCGTAGAAAAATACGTGCATCACTGACCGTAGAAAAATAACACCATCTAGCGACATGTAGCATGTTTTCAGTACTATAAATGATAAAGTGGTACGACATTATCAACGTCGATAATCGCCATCTAGAAGACACTGGAAACGACATTCTGGATAATGGCGGATGGTACGACATTATCGCCATCTAGAAGGCACTGGAAACGATATCCTAAGACAACGGCAGATGGTTCGAGAAAAATGATGACTTTAGTATAAAAGGCTGTCATATGAGCAGCAGAGACACAGTTGATATTGAACAGTTTAACACAGTGGATCTTAAGTGAGAACATTTGAATTTAAGTACTAAAGTGATATAGTGGATTTTAAGTAATAAAGTATAACGTTTGTGTATACAATTTGAATGTAAAGATTAAATAAACAATTGTACTGTGTAAAAACTAACGTTTGTGATTTAAATAAACCATTTTATAATTAAATAAAGATTGCGTTTTTCTTGATTATTACACAATCCAGTGATCGAACTCAGAAAAGTGTAAGAGATTGAAATTACTGTCAAAGGGACAGGGAATTTCGTAACAATATGTTCTTAAATATATTTTCTATACAAACTATTGCTGTAAATTTCGGAAAACTACTATGGTTCTGATTTGTATGACAGACAAGTTGTCGATTCGGGGCGTGTTGTCGTATATTAACGTGGAGTCACCTTTAATGTCTACCACGTCGTTAATATCGACGAAGAAAACCGATGTGCATGTATGAGGCACAAGTTGTAAGCTCGATGGCGCGTGGTCGTATATTAACGTGGAGTCACCTTTAATGTCTACCACGTCGTTAATATCGACGAAGAAAACCGAAGTATATGTTTGAAACACAAGTTGTAGGTTCGAAGGCGCGTTGTCGTATATTAACGTGGAGTCACCTTTAATGTCTACCACGTCGTTAATATCGACGAAGAAAACCGATGTGCATGTATGAGGCACAAGTTATAAGCTCGATGGCGCGTGGTCGTATATTAACGTGGAGTCACCTTTAATGTCTACCACGTCGTTAATATCGACGAAGAAAACCGAAGTGTATTTGAAATATCAGTTGTAGGTTCGAAGGCGCGTGGTCGTATATTAACGTGTAGTCACCTTTAATGTCTACCACGTCGTTAATATCGAGGAAGAACGATGCGGGAAGTCTGAGCGCACGATGCAGACTGACTGCTGACTGACTGGTGTGTTTTTCATTAGAAGTTTTGTCGTTATCTCATTTTTATATTAACCGCTTATTTTTGTTAAAAGTCACGACCTGATGAGATCCTGTGAATTCGCCAAATATTACATTCTTAAAATTCTATATTTTATTGGGCTTTTTCTTTTTTATTTCTTGATTCATTATTATTTCAATCATTTTAATTTTTCAATAGAATTGTTATTCTTTTTAGCCCTTTATATTTGATTCTGCTTTATTTTTGATTGTGCTTTATATTTTGATTGTGCTTTATATTTTGTGCTTCTCGTATTTTTGTGCGTTTATTTTTGTGCCATTATATTATTTTATTTTTTACGTGCGTTTTAATTAAAAAATTTTTGTTTTTACTTTTTAACTTTCCATAAAAAACGTTATCGTGTGCCTATTTGTGTGCATTTATTTTTGTTACTGATTTACGGTGGTTCTTAATTGTATCTTGTGAATTTTTCTTCCTGTGTCAGTTTGTACTGTCACCCTGTTGGCCTTTTGAACTTGTTCCTTTTTGTACAAAGCTTTTTGTTTTCCCTTGATTTGCTTGTCCCTTACGTATACAATATCACCCTGCTTGAAGACTCTTTCCCGCTTCCTTTTCCTATTTATACGGAGGTTTCTCATTTCTTGATTTTTTCTTATTTGCTCCCTAACTTCTTTATGGACCCTACTATTAAAATCTGTTAGTTGATGGTAGTTTATTCGTTGAGTTCTATTAAAAAATATGTCATTAGGCTTCTTTTTAGTTACAGAGTGTACCGTATTATTGTAACGGTCAACCGCGATACTAAGGAGCTCTTTCGGTCGAGTTTCTTTAATGTCTTTTCGGAGGCAACGATAGATTTCTATAATCATAGAATGGAATTTTTCTACCTGACCATTTACCTCACTCCTTTGTATTGGAGTTTGGTAAAGCTCTATACCTAAGCCTCTAATATAATTTGACACCAATGGGCTCATGAACCCCCTCTCGTTATCTGTAACAATTATTTTTGGTGTTGCATAATAATTCAAAAGTTTTGCAAGTTTAGCCCTTAGTTTTGTTGACGACTTATTTTTTATATGAAAAAGTTTAGCAAATTTTGAAAATTTATCAATCGATGATAAATACTTTTGCCCCTGAATCTCAAAAATATCAATGTGGACTATTTCACAGGGATAGCTAGGAACTGGTGTTTCTTTCAATGGCGGTACTGGAAGATGTCTATCGTATTTATTTAGCAAACAAACTTCACATGTGGCTGTGAATTTTCTAATATGGCTTGCCATCTTGGGGAAATAGTATTTTTCAAGTATTTGTTCTCTATATTCATGCGCGTTCCTATGAGCCCTTTTGTGTTCACGTTCGATTATTTCACAGATTTCGTCTTCGCTAGTAATATTCTGGACAATTCTTTGAGTAATTCTGATTTTTTATAGCATGAAATGTTCCAAGTATATGTCTTGAAGCATCTGCATATGGTTTTCTGGAATTTTAATTCCATTGATGACTGAGGGGTTAAGGCGTTCTTTTAATGTCCTGGTGAGTATGTCTTTTCCTATAGTTGCCAATGTAATGCAATGTCGCATGAAACCAGAATGTGGATTTTCCATCAAGGTGGGTCCACTTCCTTCGCGAATTATAAGTTGATTTCGGAAAACATTCAAAGCGACTTCTACATGAGGAATTAAATCAGATGCGTCCTGATTCGCACTATGAACCGTTTGTATTTCACTTGCCGTTTCAGTGCATGAGCCATCGTCAGCGTCTGCCATCGCATTTATTGTGCCTTCATTTTCTTCGCTAGTTCCTGCCGATGTCGAATCGTCGTCAGGAATAGGAGAATCTGTAATAAGGTTTACCTGGCACTGTAATCTTGATAGAGCATCTGCCACAGAGTTTGATTTACCAGGAGTGTAAATCAGCTCGTGGTTATACTCTTCTATTCTGGCTTTCCACCTCTTCAACTTTGCATTGTAATTTCTACTTCCCAATGCGAAAGTGAGAGGCTGGTGGTCCGTGAAAATTTTGACCTTTTTTGCGCCATATAAATAAGATCTCAGGTTATCTAAAGCCCAGACTATGGCCAGCATTTCCTTCTCGTTTGTAGCATAGTTTTCTTCAGTTTTGCTCAACGATCTGGATATGAAGGCGATAGGTCGGTCTTTGCCAGGCTCCCCTGAGACAGTACCCCACCAATGGCATAATTCGATGCATCCGTTGTTAAATTGAACGCTTTTTTGAAATCTGGAAATGCTAGGATATCAGAAGAGGTTAATAATTTTTTTAAATTATCAAACGCCTGTAAGGCAGCTGTGTCTAACTCAACACGTACATTTTTCGACTGGTTTGCCCTAATCTGCGAATGTTCACCCCGTGTGAGATTTGTTAAGGGTTTCGCGACCTTTGCGTAGTCGCGGATAAACTTTCGATAGTAGGAAGTCATTCCCAAAAAACTTTTCAACTCTTTTAGTGTTCGAGGAGGTGCAAGAGCCTCAATTGCTCTTACTTTTGAAGAATCAGGTTTTATGCCTTCAGAAGTGATTACGTAGCCAAGAAATTCCACTTCAGTCCTCATAAATTTTGTTTTTTCCAAATTAACTCGTAAATTTGAATTTGCCAGTCTTGCGAATACAGTATCGACATTGGTATAAATAGGGTCCCCAGTTGTGGTTTTTATTTCAGCCAAAACTGTAGTTTTAATATTTGTATTAACACTTAAAGGTTCAAATAATGCGGAATATTTGTGAATAAGAGATTCGATGGCCAACACTGCCTCTTTAGGAACGCCTGCCGTCTCAATACAATGAATGCTGTTGGGCAGCATATTTTTTAGGGGTATTTTTGTGTTTTGGTGAATTGTAAGGGTATGGTTTTTCCTATCTATTACAGCCTCGAGTTGCTTCGAATGATTTAAGTCCTGGGAGCACGTAAAAAGTAATTAAGGCATCGCTGCCCACATTCTGGAAAAACTTGCCACTAATTTTTTTGTCAACTTGTATAAAGGAAGGGTCTACTGGGGATGAACCTGCACCTAAACTTGTTTTAACGAAATTTTTGTTCGCGTCAGTGTCAATAAGGAAATTTAATGATTGTCCTCCTTCGAACTGACAGGTAAGGTATGGTATACTGGAGTAGGTAGGTGAAGAAGGCTGGTGGGCCGTCCGTCATAAAATTTGACTCGTCGTTGTTGTCCCGTGTCAAGTTATCGTGTTCGTTTTCCGGTTTTTCTGCCACCAAATTATTCAGCTTTAACTGCTTCGGTACTGCACCCAATGATGTCGAAGCTTCTCTTTTGAATGGGTTATTTTTACCAGGACGATTCATATAATTAACCTGTCTTGTTTGAATCGTGCCATCGACTTTCATTTTTTGCACAGGCTTCGATGTTGTTGGCCTGTCAGTAGGTTGAGTGTATCCTCTCAAATTTCCGCGATACTTATTAAAATATGGCCTGGTTCCCCATTTATTGTTGAAATGTTGTCGAGGGGGAAGGGGAGGACGTTGGTCCCCGTGTGATATGCTTCCAGACGGTACAACTACTCTACTGGGTATGGCCGCATGAATTGTTCTATTCCTTAAGGTCAGGTTCTGCATATCTAAACACGATGAATATGCTTCGGGCAACGTCCTCGGTTTCTGTACAATTAGTATTCGGGATAGCTCGGCGTCTAGGCCTCGTATAAAAACATCTAAAGCTCTATTCCGGTAAGTTTCTGTCAGGACGTCTACAGTTTTTTGGGAGTAATCGTCACATCTAATCTTGTTTACTATTAGCGACAGCTGATGGTTCACTGTCGCATAAAATTCGTCCAGCTTTGATCCCCTCTGGATCAACTGATTAAGTTGATATTCAAGAGTCCGAATGTCTCTTTTGTCGGCGTAATGGAGAGACAAGACCCTTTTAATCTCTGCCCAATCTCCGTCAAGGATATTGTACGAGACTAGGGCTGAGTCTGCCTTCCCTCGAATCTTTTGCCTAATATGTTGGAGAATGGAGCGGTACAATGGTTTTTTCCTAATCACTTCGTAATCCTTGAGGATTGCTTCAACACAATGAATCCACGAGATATATTGTGAAGGAATTCCTTCAAAAACCTGAAGTTCTCTTACACAATCAGGGAGTCTACCGATTTCCCTTAACTCCTGCTCGTTCAAGGGTCCCCGCGTTACTATGACAGATCGCCTAACGGACTGACCTTCGTCCGTCCCTTGTTCCACCTGGCTTATTCGACCCTCAATTCTCTGAAGGTCCTGTTCTAGAGTGGCACCGTGGTTTTCGATCCCGCCTAGTCTCGATTCCACTCTTCTGATCTGCTCGAGCAAAGCATTTATCCCCCCAGCTAGCTCATTAACTTTAGCCGCCAAGGCGTCCATTCTAATCACAAATTTTTCGAAAAAAATCAAAAAAAAGAATCACTCACCCTTGAAGTCACAGTACTGGTTGTCCTTCTTACGTAAAATTTATGGCTCAATCTCCTGCACAATTTTGCTGTCAGTAAATGGCGCACAGATTTTATTCGTGTTTACACTTTATGGAAAGTTGATTTAATTTAGCACAATTTAAATTTTTCTTTCTTTTTTTATTTTACGCAATTTATTGGCACAGTTAGCTAGGCGTAACTTTTTTTTAATTTTTGATATTGAATATTTTTGCACAATTTTTTATAATTGCAGTACAATTTTTTCTTTTAATTTTTTAGCACAATTTTTCTTTTTATAATTGTAGTACAATTTCTTCTTTTAGTTTTTAGCACAATATTTCTTATTATTTTTTTAGCACAATTTTTTGTTTCGTTTGCTGTTGAGGTTTCCCTTACGCTTTGAAAATTTCCTGTAATAAAAAGAAAAAATTGATTAGTTATGTGTATTTTTTTCCGTGTTCTTATGGGAACGGCGACATGTGCCACACACACATATCCTTAAAGGTGGTCAAGGAAGGGCCCTGTTATCCTGTTTGGTCGTCCGCAATCAGATTACGGGCAACTTACTGAGGCACGACTTACTCCACAGCGGTAATTTGGGCCTATGACAATCTCCAGTATGTTCTCATGTAAATACGGGAAAATTGTTACCGTGGTCAAGGAGTGGTTGCCGTGTTCCCATGTGAACGACAACGTGCACCCGAATAGAGCGTACCAAGGCCACTATGTGGTAACTATTGCAGGACCTCAAAAACTGCTAACCAATTGACTTTAGAGGTGGAGGAACGCCGGCCTAGGAGTTTACGTACGCGACGTCTCTCAGCCAATACACCTACCGCAACTGCTTGGACTGGTCCTTGTTAGTCCATTCGTGATCTCCAGCAATTTTGTTCGTGGAAAGTGGTTCTGGCTCACCAAGAAGACTGGTTAGAGATCCTTACCACGGGTGGGGGGAGTCTCTAGGTCTTCCTGATGATCCCGCGTCTATCAAACTCTTTACTCATCAAGGAAATTGATTAGAGATCCTTACCACGGGTGGGGGGAATCTCTAGATTTCCTTGATGATCCCGTGTCTATCAAACCCTTTACCACGGGTGGGGGGAAGTCTGATAGTACAAGGAATAGCCACCTATCACAGAAGCGTCACAAGGACCCAGCCGTCAGGTCTTTGTTGCGAAGGTTCCTACATTTAAAGGAATCCTTTCCCAGGAACCCACTATTGAAGCGGGTTCCTGCTCGGGCGCCAGTTAACGAGTGCACGGCAGTGCACTCGAAAAAAATTAAGTTGCGAGCCGGCCACTGGCTCGTTGTGCTCCTCTGTAAGAGAAAAATAAAAGATTTAATTATGTTTTTAGTTTATTACCATTTGGTTCCGCGTCCAAATCAAAAGTGAATTTCCATTTACAAAAATATCATTAAATTAACTAGCCTAAGCCTAATTATGCTAGCTCAGCGCTTCCCATGAATCCAAGCAAAAGCAATGACTTTTCCACGCTGTGGTGACAGCGAATTTTTATGGGTCAAGTATCAGCATATTCTGTTTGGCCGTAATTACGCAACTGGTTGAATGCACTGAGGTATTGTATATCAAATTGGCTGGCACGTGTAAGCTGCTGGCTAGCGTGTGTTAACTTATATGTAATACTTCTATATTGCTACTATAGCCAATTTCTGTTCACGAACATTTAAGATATTCAATGCTATCAACTCTACTGCGCATGACTCAAAATTTATGTTTTTTATTATAACTTTTTTCTAATTAAAAAAAAATTAATTTTCTTCATTAGATCTAATTTTTTTCTGCGCTGCCCTTGAAATCATTTGACACTTAATACATTTTGTTTACAAATATTTCAGATTTATTCAATTTTTGTTTACAAATATTTCTAAAAACCAACACATACAAAACTTGCGCATGCGCAAAACAAACTGTAGCTTTGAGATATGTCAATAATAAATTCGAAATTCAAACACACTGAGCAAGTAGGTTAGTAGCAATATAGAAGTATTACATATGGGACGTTCTTTTACAAACCGCATAGGATTTTGGACTAGGTATTTTAGAATCGCCCGAAATTTTTTTTGCAGCTTATATAAATAAAATTACTAGTCCCATGTTTTTTTTTTGCTGAAAAAAATTTTTTTTCGAAAATATCCACATATGGGCATTTCCACCAAAAGGTACACCATGACAAAAAAATTAAAAGTTATTAAAAAAACATTATTATCTGATATTATCTAAGAAAAATATTAAAATTTTATTAATTCAAACAATTTACACTTGAATTCATTCACAACGGTGAGCAAACCGACTTCAAAATTGCACAAATGAAGTTTCTCTTTTTTGTAATTTAGAATAGTATTTTGTCTTAAATATTTAAATATATAAGAGAAATGATATAAAGGGTGTTTTTTTTAGAGGTTTGTTTTTCGAATAGAGATAAAACTGGGATTTTGTGGTCAAATCTGGCAACTCTAATGTCATTTATATTCAGTTTGGTTTGCCATTTCATCATGAACAGGTTGACAAAAGAACAACGCTTGCAAATCGTGCAAATTTATTTCGAAAATAATGGTTCAGTTCGCGAAGTTTACCGCAAGCTCCGTCCATTTTATGGTCGACATAATCGTCCATCAGAGCAATTAATTCGGTTAACCATGGATCGTTTTCGCACTACGTTTACTCTATGTGATAATACGCATCCGCAGAGACGTCGAACAGTGCGCACCGAAGAAACAATTGCCGCTGTAGAGCAAAATGTTGAAGAGGACCCGAATGAATCGATTCGCCACCGTGCACAGCAATTGGAGCTTTGTCCATCAACTTTATGGAAGATTTTGCGCAAAGATCTTGGCTTCCGACCTTACAAGATCCAGCTTGTGCAAGAATTAAAGCCGCGAGACCATGCAATGCGTCGTGATTTTGGTGTATGGGCCGAAAATGAGATTGATCTCAATGCTGATTTTCATCGCAAAATTTTGTTCAGTGATGAGGCTCATTTTTGGTTGAATGGCTACGTCAACAAGCAAAATTGCCGCATTTGGAGTGAAGAGAATCCACATGAGACCCTTGAGACGCCATTACATCCACAAAAACTGACTGTTTGGTGTGCTCTATGGGCTGGTGGAGTCATTGGGCCATACTTCTTCCGAAATAATGCTGGAGAGTCAGTTACCGTTAATGGAGACCGGTATAGAGCCATGATAACCGACTATTTTGTTCCCGAATTGGATGGCATGAATGTGGATGAGTTGTGGTTCCAACAAGACGGCGCTACATGCCACACAGCGCGCGTCACAATCGATTTATTGAAGGAAACATTCGATGAGCGCATAATTTCGCGGAATGGACCTGTCAATTGGCCACCAAGATCGTGTGATTTGACACCATTGGATTATTTTCTTTGGGGATATGTGAAGTCGCTCGTCTACGCCAACAAACCAGAAACGTTAGGGGACTTGGAAGCCAACATTCGTGGCGTTATTGCCGACATACGGCCCCATATGCTCGAAAAAGTGGTTGAAAATTGGACCTCTAGAATTGGCTTTATTCGAGCCAGCCGCGGCGGCCACATGCCTGAAATCATATTTAAACATTAATGGCATAAAATTATCCTTCCAATAAAGCCAAATTGATGGACATTAAAACGATTTTCTTGTGTTTTATTTCAATTCGAAGTTGTATACCTCTAAAAAAAACACCCTTTATATGATCAAAGTCATTCCGAAAAATCTCTCTCCCAAAAACAATTAGCTAAAAAAAATGCAAAGGCATCAAACCAATCTCTATTAACTGTAAATTTTTAATTTGCTTTAGTTCATGTTCTAATGTCCCGTCCGCCATCAAAAAACATCATTTGTTCCCATTTCGTGGTTAAGAACAGTAGTAAATGTGCCAAAATTTTTGTTTAAACAGAGTTTTATGAATACAATTAAAAAAAGAAACTGTTGAAAGTTTGTCCCATCCGCAATCGTCAGTGTAAAACTTTTGTAATCTAGGCAGTTGCAAAACGGTTAGACCCCTTTTTAACTACCAGAACACAACATAATCGCTTAAATTCTTTTTTTTTTTGCAAAGTAGTATAGAGAGGTAAAGCCCAATACAATTTTCTTCAATAGTAGGTGGTGCCACGCCCCTAACAGAAAAATACGTTTTCACAGCTAATCTAGTCAACATATTTTAATTAAATTTGGTTTGTGTATATATTGAACCATAAAAAAGGTTATAAGAGACCCCAAGTCCTTTAAGTAGGCGTGGCACCGCCCAAAATCGGTTAAACGCAGCCACAGAGTCGCTCCACCAATTATAATCCAATTTGGTATGGGGATAAGCTGATTCCTGATAAGAGAAATTTAATAACGAGTGTTAAATACTCGTCCCATATATGGTTTTGTTACTTATTATTGTGAATGAAATGTTTACGTTTCGAACTGCATTTTTTTTTTAATAAAATTTAATTTTTTTTGCCAAAACAAACAATAATGTGTTTTAATGAAGCCTGTATGCTCAATTTTGTGAGCAACTGTACATATATTTTATTTTGGTTATTTTGGTTTTTCTTTGATAGGTAGATAGTTTGTAACATTTTTTAATTTAACGTTGCCAAATATTGATATACATTATGGAGAGAAAGCAAATCCCACCTTTATATGGGAGGTAAGATTGTCTTCTGGCCGATTTTTCTCTTTAATCTTTACCAAATTTCAAGAGTCTAGCGCTGTTATTACTATTTATGGCTGGTTTTTCTTCATGACTACAAAACTATAAGAGATATCGCACAATGTTGCGCATTTACGAAATCAGCACTGGCTTATTAATGGAAATTGATAAACATTTTGAAAAAACTGTTTCAACCACATCCCACCTTTGTACACTGAGAAAACAATTTAATTATATATACCATAATTTGGTAATAATTAACAAATAGTATATTTGATATAGGCGAATTAAATATTTGATATATGCTAAAATCTCACATATTACAGTGAAAAGAATAATATTATTGGATCAATTATATATTTGGTAATAATTACCAAATCATACTTAGGTTGAAACCAATATTATTTTGTAGCAATCATTCATTTGTTAATAATCACTAAATCAATTTTTTTTTTGCAAACGTATGCATTCATTAATATCGATTTGTGCTAAAAATCGATGACCAAAAACGATCTTCCCAATATCGTAACATCCTTATATAGGATGTCATTGGTATTTATACAATCATAAATACCTAAATTGCGTACCCCTTCAAACAATTTTCTGAGCGTTCAGATTTTGTGAGTCTGAAATGATTCATATTTTTGATAAAAACATGAGCCTAAAACTAGTTGCTAGCCTCGCACATATTTTGACTCTTTTTTGACTCCCTTATGTTTCATAAATTTTGAACTTCAAAAGAGTAACAAATACGCTGACCTATGACTCTTTTCTGACTCTGATTTGGTTCATAAATTCTGAAACGAAATTCGAACTGAAACTGTTACTATAGTTGCAAATAAATAAACAAATAAATACAAAAAAAATTTACATAAAGAAAAATTTATCTTTTTTCGAATAAATATTTCATTTCTCTTCACAATATGTTTCAAGTTTTGCAAAAAAAACATAGTATGAATAAAAGCCATAAGTCGCTGATATATGCAAGAACCTACTACATTTACTGAGTAGTCTAAAAATAAATATTAAAGGTAGGAAATCTGTCATAAATATATGTATTTTACTGTAAAGCGCTCATTTCATAACATTTATGTATTTATTAGATCATGACTCATGAAATTGGACTTTATAAAAATCTTTTACCAAATTATGGAAATATCAGAAATACTGATCTTGATCGAGCAAGGACACAATACTTGCAGTTCTACGATTCTGATAGCCAATATGTTTTAATGACATATATTATTTAAAGGTGGTTAAAGTTCTGATCTCATTGTATCAATTTTGTTAAACACAATTGCTGAGATCTGTACTTTTTATATAAAAAACACTGAACTGATTGTAATAAAAAATGATAGTAGACAATTTTCTATCAAAATGAAAAGAGTTTTTTATCTCTTTAATGGAAGCTTTTTTTTGCAGACCGTAATAACTCTGAATTATGAGTCCCATATGTCTCCAAAAAGAGTCAAAATATTGATATTTTTGGCTCAGAATAGTTTCAAATTTCAGACTCTAATATGAGTCTAATTTTTGACTCTTAAAAACTTTGAATCATGAGTCACATATGTCTCCAAAAAGAGTGAAAACATTTATATTTCAGACTCAGAATCTTTTCATATCAGACTCTAATATGAGTCTAATTTCTGACTCATTTCTGTGTGCCCTCCCAAGAACGGAAATACACACATTTCTGGCTCTTTTATGAACTCATAATGAGTGTATAAGCTCAGAATTATGATACATATCTGACTCTAAAAAGAGTCAGAATGTTTGCTGGGACCAAGCAGAATATACTTAAGTAGTGTTTTACTTGAATATGTTGTGAATTGCAAAGTTTTCTTGTTAATGGGAAGTGAAATCAAATAAAAATGGGACATAAATTATATTCAACCCAAACAAATTTTTTCAATCGACTCAAACTAATATAACGTTTGGCCCAATAAGCAACCATTTAAATTTCAATTAAGGACATGGTAACAACTACCAAAATTTGTATATAGTTAACAAATATTTTAAAAATCTGTCAACCAAATACATTTGTATAATGGAAACATACTCTTTTCTCAGTGTATAGGAGGTAGGCATGTCCGTTAGCAGATTTTTACATTTTCACAAATTTTGGTACCGAATTTCAAGAGTCGAGCACTATTCGTACTTTTTTATGGCCGCCGTTCCATACAAAGCCATCCACTGTGAATCGTATGGAAAACATCTTTATTGACTCGATTGCCGTATCCCACTGTTGCTAATTCAGTTCCATTTATCTCGATAGCACAGGCCAACAAAATTAAACGAAAGTCCAGAACCAGAGACCAGACCTAACATACCCGATGGTCATTGATGCGTTGAATCTGAATCCGAGATCAGAATTGCTCATAAACGACCAGTTTTCGATATATCCTAACCTAAAAATGCAAAAAATACGGTTTTGGCTATATTTGAGGTTATTTTACATCGCGAATATTTTTTTTTTCTGGTTTAAAAATTTGTCGGCCTTTGTAATCAAACAAGCTTTAACCCTTGAAGTTATCAAGTAATTGATTCTTACAGTTGATTCATGGACTGGGCCTCTATGTTTGGTCAGTTAAATAAATTGAATTAAATAATTTTTTAAAGTTTGATCCCTTTTTGAGATACTACAAGAAATTCAAATACAAAGATGTCAACAGTCGCTTAATATTTCTTAACTTTTTGTTTTAGCTTTTACCTGTATCATGTAAAACTATTATGAGAGATGTTCGATTTAATGGAAAACTCTACATGAATTGCGAAGATATATTTAAGTTTCGTAAACATGAGCTGGGCAACTGCTTTTTAGCAAACAACATGATGGACTTGTAAGTAAAAATTACAAAACACTTTTAAGCCAGTTTTTGGATAATTTATTCCATGGATGACAAACTTTTGTGTTGAAAATATCTGGAATTGGTCAATAAAAAAAACAAAATAATTTATTTATCAAAATTTTTTTTGTCGCCTTCAAAGTAGTCACTGCTGGCAATAAAACTACGCCAGGGCTTGATTCAGTCCACCATACATTTTTCGTAGGCTGATTGAGGAATAGCCTTTTGCTCCTTCGGCGAATTTGCTTTTATGGCTTCGACTGACTCCAAGCGCCTTCCTCTAAGTCAGGGGTGGCCAACCCAAATGATCTCACGGGCCACTTTGGAAATGCACCTTAGCTCCGCGGGCCACTTATAAAATTATATGTATATCCCCATATCAGATTTAGATACAACTACCCATTGAATTATGACCGATAAAAAAAATATTAAAAATTTTAAATTTTTCCCAAAAAAAATAAGTACCGTGGAAATTTTTTTTCTTTTTTTTTGATAAAACATGTATTCTGGATATTTTTAAAGAGTTATGTTTAGAAAAACTTAATATTTTTTGTTTCCACCTCTAGATTTTAGAACTTTATTAATTCTACTCGGCATACTTGCAATACACTTGACTATCATTTCTTTTAAAGATGAATCAATTGTTCCACACGACGCGAATGTTTTCTCTCAACGGTTTTATTTCTACGTCTATAGACTAGAGATATTAAATGAGACCAGCAATTCTCAATATCATTTATCTCCGCCTACTTGCCCGTCAAAGTCAAAACTTCTAAATTGAAAGAATTCACGATGTTCCTACTGGCTCTGGACGTATGGCAAGGCGCTCCGTCATGTATGAATGTGTATTCGTCCTTGGAATGTCGCTGTAGGGCAGCAAATTAGTCTTCAAAATGTTAATGTACTGTTAGGAGCTTATTATTTTATAAATAAAATATCTCTCTTGAGGCCTTCTGCCAACAACCTCTGACCCTTTGAGATACTGCTTCCAGCCGGGATTCATCCCTAAAGATGACCTTTAAATAAATAAAAACAAAGTTGAGTTCACTGAATTTAACTAAAGTAAGTCACTTTATTCAAGTAGTCATTGGAAGTGTTACGAGGAAGCTGAGCCCAATACAGCCTAGTTTGCACGTAGCATTTGTAAGTTTTGGCTTTTTTAGTGATCGTCGATGATGATGGCTTGATAAGCCATTTTCTTTAAATCGGCGTTGCAATACATTGAGCGATATGTTCAGCTCAGCTTCGTTGAGGTCGCTCAGTATTGATTGAGATAGTGCACTTCGCTCCGTTATGGATCACGGTGCGTTTTAAAGATTTTAAATGAAAATCATTTGTCACCGAAAATTTTCTTTTGGATATTGTTTGTTATTCCAAAAGAAACATTTTCGCGTGAAAATGAAAATCACTTAACGTAGAGATTTTTTTAATCTCATTTTTAAAAAAATAAAAAAAAAAATTTTTGTTACGTTTTTAGGTACATTTTTGATAAAAAAGGTAGGTAAATAATCATATGTATATATATAAGAAAATTAAAATATATTTTACATAATTAATAATGAGTAGGAGAACCTTTTTTTTTCATAAATGATGAGAAGTGGAGATAAATGTTTTGGACCATTATCAAGCTGGAAAATCCATCTAAGCGGAAAATTTTTGGTGTAATCGGTGGCCAAATGTTCCCTTAGTACAGGGGTTCTTAAATTTATGTAGTCCGAGGACCCCTTATCGAGCTAAATTTTTTTTGCGGACCCCACCCCAACCCTAGACATTTGACGTCGTTCTTAAGCTTAATTTTGGGCTCAATAATGACAAAGACACTCAGGCTTGCCAACCGTTTGGTTTTCACCCGGACAGTCTGGTTTTTGAGAGCTTGGTCCGCTTGTCAAACTCAACCAAGCATAAAATGTCCGGTTATCTGACGAGGTTAAGGAACGAAGTAATTTTTTTTTGGCTTTAATTTTTCCGATTTTTAAATGTATTTTCAACACTATGTCCGGTTTCTTAAAGTTGACAAGCCTACAGACACTACTTACTCGTTTATAAGGGCAAACATTTTTTATTAGGATTTTCATGTAATTAAAACACAAAATGAATAAAAATTGTGGAAATGTAAAGGAATTAAAAAAGTTACAAGTCAAAGTATGTATGTAAATTAAACTCAGACAAATATTTTTTGGTCAAAATAAAGCTTAGAAAATAAATATTTTTTTTCAATTCTTTTTTAATAAAGAATATAATAATAACAAAGCTTATAAAAAAAATTATTTTTTTGGTAACTTTATGCTATTTTATAAGCGAAATTTGTTATATTTTCTTCTGTGGAAGTTTTTACTTAATCAGATGGATGTTGTTGTTTTCTTGAAACCAAATCCACAATGTCGGGCTCGATATTCTTAAGTTTTATCTTCAGGTTTGCTTCTACATTAAACTTTTTTCTATACTATGATTTTATGTATAATAGTACCAAAAAACCTTTTCACACAAATACGTTGTACAAAACGGAATCAAGGTTTGGAGGGCCTTATTTGCAACTGCAAGGTAATCGGATTTTAAGAGTAACCAAAAGTTAGTTAGCTCAATTTTATTGAACTTTAGTTTCAAAGATCTTGCTCTAATGTCGATAATTGCTTAGCATTACTAACATCTGTGTTAAATGGATCCCATCGTTAATAGAAGCAGGACAGGGAAAATACTTTTGGAATCTGATTTTTAGAGCCATTAAATGTTCGACAAAAAGCAGCCGAGTTTCATTATTGAGTTCTCTATAAGGAAATTCTATAAAATCGCTGATTATTGGAAAAGACTCATACACACACTTTTGAATGCGTTTTGACCATAATTCCATTTTTCAAATGTAGTCGCTTCAGCTTCACATAAATTTAAAGTTGAAGATAAAAACTTTAAATTTATATGAAGCTGCACCTTGTAGATTCGAACTGAAATTTACAAAAATTGATGATGTTGTAAAAGAGTGGAAAGAGTGGCAAGAGTTAGGTGCTGGGCATCCCGGGTTTGAACAAAAGTAAATGCACACTTTGTTTTTTTAAAAATAATTTTTAATAAATGAGTTATTTGAATAAAGCGAAAAGTTCGATGATGTAAAACTATTTGATGTCGCGGACCCCCAGGGGTCCGCGGACCACAGTTTAAGAATCTCTGCCTGAGTATATTCCTATATAAAAAATTTGATTGTATGGGTTGCCAGGGCAACAAACAAACAAAAAAAAAACATCAAAACAAGTCTTCGGATCGCAAACGGAACACTTTTTCAAAGGACTGACTTTTAGAATATGATTTATTCTTTAAGTGAAGTATGTTGCAATAGATACTAACATCGCTCCCAAGTACGTTGAATCTAAATTCATCGCCTTAAATAATCATAATCCACTTGTCAAATCTTGGCTCAACACACAACTAGAGATGGGCGCGTGTCGAGTTTTACGTCGTGACACGAACACGCACGACGTGACACGACGTGTACGTGTTAGAAAATTTGAATTCGTGCGTGCTTGTGCGTGTTTCGTGTTGAACAAATTGACACGACTAGCACGACCCAATACATTAAGCATTTTGTTAAACACAAACAGTTTATCAACGCTACAAACAAAAAAAAAAAAACAGTTTGACAAACTGTTTTGTAGTGTATTTTGCCCTTAAAAGGAAAATATCGATAAACACGCATCCATATGTATATCGTTAATGCGAATATTAATTGTGTAAATATAAGCTGTTTTTCGTACGCTGTGACAAAAAGTCCTAACTTTTCGCGATTAAAGTAGAAACAAAATGAAAAAATAGTTCAGGAGGCAATTCGTCGCAATGATAATCAATATAAATTAGTTGCGAACACACAAGCTAAAAGTGATGCTTGGGAAAATTTTTTTCTAATTGAGTGCGATGGCAAACGCATGGATTTCGTTTGCTGCAAAAAGTGCAAGGGGGTACTTGCATATTTGGCTAAAACTGGAACTGGCATTTTGAATCGTCTTAAATGTACTTTGCCTTTGTTGGATTCTAAGAAACAACCCACATTAAATACATTTGTACAACAAAAGGTTCCTCATCAAGTTTTGAAAGATCTAGCGCTCAAGCAGCTGGGCTTTGTTGCCAAAGACTTGCAGCCACTGAGTGTTACCGAAGGTGAGTTGAAATTTAGCTGAGTGTCCAATACAAGTAAATGTACATACAGTGTTGAAAAAAATAATAGGGACAAACGCGTCAAAATATTTGTTATTCGCATAATTTTTTCAGCTAACATCTGTTTTCATGGAATTCACTGTAAAGTCACGTTATCTAAAGGAACTTAATTTAGCAATATTATTCAAGTAGGAAAGCGCACTCATTTTCCAAGGAACCGCTGTTGAATGTGCACAGGTCGTTTTTGGCTGGAAAAAATAATAGGGACAAAACTCATAATTCTTATATATATATATATGATTATTTACCTACCTTTTTTATCAAAAATGTACCTAAAAACGTAACAAAAATTTAATATTTTTTTAAAAATGAGTTAAAAAAAATCTCTACGTTAAGTGATTTTCATTTTCACGCGAAAATGTTTCTTTTGGAATAACAAACAATATCCAAAAGAAAATTTTCGGTGACAAATGATTTTCATTTAAAATCTTTAAAACGCACCGTGGGATTTCTGTGCAGTTCTTCGGTCAGTTCTTGGAGTTTTTTTTCTTTTCTTTTCATTTAAAAACACAGTAGATTCTCACTTTTAGCGATGTTTACCACAGAGGACTTCGATATTTGAATAATTTTAGATATTACGACCATCGGTGACCTTTGAGCATCAAAAATATCCTTTATTTTACCCTTAGTGTCGATATTTCAAAAAAAAAAAACGGTTCTCGCTTAGAAAATGGCTGTTTTGGTAGCATAGTGGGTGTAACTTTGAAGAAATTATCAAGCTAATTTGTTTAATTAATTAGAAACAAAAAAAGGTGCTTCACGTTAAATAAAAATTAATAGGTTGTTGTTTTTTTTTTCAAATTTATAAAATGCTATAAAACACCAAATCACCCGAGACTGAGGGTGATTTGGAACCCTAAGTGCTCCTTAGGTTTTTGTTGTCCCAATTGTTGCATGCGCTTTCATTCTGATGTACATATATCATGTGACCATACGGCAATAATACAATGGATCCAATCATCTGCTGAGCAAAGATATACCTCTATTAATTTTTAGTATGGCACCATATCCATACCATGTGGTACCATATCTCCTCTTTTTCATACATATACCGAATAAAAATACCCCGACACCAATAAACATCGTCAGTCGCGCTTGATTTCTCCCAAAAACGAAATCACTATTTAATTACACTAGTTTACAAAATGATTTTTTTTATTTGTTCCATTGATAAGAAGTTACTTTTCTTATGTAATTTTTCTTGCTGAATTCGGAAATGAAAATAAAAATTTTTTGAATGGCACAGTTTTCGCGATATTGTAGTTTTTACATTTCTTCGACATTCATCTACTTTAAAATTCATATCTTGAGCTCGAAATGTCCAATTTAATCGTGCTTAGCATAAAATTAAAGGTATTATAATGACAAAGATTAAATTGAGCATTTCTAGCTCGAGATATGAATTTTAAAGTGAAAAGAGGTCGAATAAATTAAAAAACCACAATATCTCAAGAACTCTACCATAAAAAAAAATTTATTTTCATTTCCGAACTCAGCGCAAAAAAGCACATAAGAAAAGTATCCTCTCATCAAAGGAACAAAAACGGCTCGAGTGTCTATTAAAAATTACTAAGCGTAATACAAAAATTGCATGTAAGCAGGCATTAATTTTTCTAATGCAAGTTTTTAATTTTTACAAAGTAGATTTTAAAATTTCTGCAATAATTTATTATATTTCAAAAGGACTGTACTATTTTTTAAAAAGTACATTATAAAGTTTTTATGATGAAATTAATAACTGAAATTTATTTTTAAAATTTTTTGTGTGTTGAACAAAATTGGGACGGCCAGCGACATGAACATGTTGAGAACTCAAACAGAATACAAATCAAACACAAAAGAGAAATAAAATTCAATATAATAAAAATTAATAATCTTGAAATAATTTTTCTATAACTACTTTTTAAAAATTATAAAGCGGGAATCATAGATTACAACATGATATATATAAAAATTCTAATGTGGCAATTTATTAAAATTTAATAAATTCTTTGTAAAATTTCAAAGTTTTTAGGTGATAATTAAAATGAAGAAAATAATTTTTAATATGCACTTATTAAAAAATGTAAAATGAAAATATTTACAAACTAGAATAAAATTTTTAATAAGGATTTTCTATTTATTACTATAAAAAAGTAATATTTGTTTTCAGATTTTAATTTTTATAATATCCTATTAATTTTTAATAAAATTTGAGTTGGTGTTTTTTCCGTGTAAACGAAATCACTTTTAGCAGAAATAGTAAATGAAATCGGTCGTGCTTTTACCAAGCATTCGTTTTTTTTACAATGGCATTACTAAAACGTCTCAGTTCCCAGAGCTGTCAGCTGCCAAAGTTGTAAAACACAATCTGAAAGAAATTAATTCAACACATGTTTTTATAAACTAAAAAAGTGAATTAAAATAAGTTATTTCGCCGCGAGAAAAATCAAGTGAGTACTTTGATAAATAAATTCATCTTATCTATTCTTAGATTCACTATTTATGTCATTTTTGTCTCAGATAGTGAAAAGTATGGTTGTGCCATATATAGCACACCATGCATTATAGGAATTTGTAGGCCGCGGTTCAGTCTATAATAAGTCCAACACCGGCTTTGCTAGCAATAGAATTTCTACATAAAAGTTAAGGTATGCCCAATTTGTTCAACCTTCGGTCGCGGTTTGGTTAATTTTAGTTTCCTAACAGTTAATTTTGGGTGCTATGTCCACTTTTATTGTGGACATATTGCCCAAAATTATTTGGCCTTATGTCCAAATCCTTTTTTTGGGGACTATGTCTGTTCTTACAAGTGGTCATAGCCCAAAAAAAAAATAGACGGAACAAATAGACATAATACCCAAAATCATTTTGGGGACTATGACCATGGCGGTTATGACCGGGTACCGTGGTACTCACATTTGCCTAAATGCTACCACATACTGTTTTTATGCTTTTCATAATGAATAAATAACTTTTTATCACATACATATCCTACATGTTTTTCTTAAATTATTTTAATTTCATATATGAAACTAAGAAATCCCTATGATGTATGATGGCAGGGCCGAATTAAGGCTATATGCCGCCCGTACGCCAATAAAATTTTGCCGCCCCCAAAATTAAAAAAAAATTATAAGTCCATTTTTAGTAGTACAAACGCCTGACAACAAAAGCAACCTTATGAATTTATTGGTTATATGTAACCATGCCATTTATCCTGTATTTTACAGGATACTCCTGTATTTTCAGCGAATATCCTGTAAAAAATTGACTCGTGTGTTTTTGTGAAAAATCCTGTAACTATCCTGTAATTATCCTGTATTTATTTTAAACTTTTTATTTCTCTTGAAGTTACGTATCATTTTCTCGCTTAGTTTGTTCTTATTAGTTTGTGTTCGGCAACCCTAACGTTGATAACGTGATCACAACTATTTTACAAAAAAGTTCTCAAATAAGGCATTACCATATCAATTACTTTCCAAGTTTTGAGAATTTTAAAAATTTTCTTAAAAATTTCCATTTATTTTAACTTGTTTTACGATTGTTGGCAGTGCTATCGAAACAAAGTGTTATTTCAAAAACATCTGTTTTTTTTGATAATTTGTGTCTTGTGTTTTGTAAATTTTTTTTTGTGATATTATCGACGAAAGGCCGATCCATTCTCAACGACAAACTGAGAGAAAAATATCCATTTTTGTTATGCACTAAAAGTAATATTGATGTGTTTTGTAAAAAGTGCAATGGAAATTTTTCAATAGCAACCGGCGGCAACGGTGATATTGGTCGACATTTGAAATCAACAAAACACAACAACGCTTTTTCCGCAACTTCTTCCAGCCAAAAAGTTGATGAATTTTTCAATTCAACGATTGATAGCGCCACAGCTGCAATGGAAGGCACATGAGCATTTCACATTATTAATGAAAATCACAGTCTCGCATCGGCAGATTGTACTACGAAGATTTTTCGTGCATGTTTTAGATTAAAAAAATTTAAGCTGTCGAGAACGAAATGTCAAGCTATCGTGGTAAACATTTTCACACCGGAGGCAAACAGTATAATCAAGAAAGAGTTGTCGCATCGACGTTATGTGTCAATTTATACTGACGCTTCCAACCATGGCTTTAAAAGCCATTCTGACCGCAAAGATCAATTTAAACATGTCGTGCATTTAAAAAAAACCGGACATGCTGCGAAAAATCAAAGCGAAAGACAAGTATTTTGTTGAAACTGAACGAATCGAAAATGAATCAGACGAGAAGTACATGGACGAGGACTCTGATTAAATATAAGTACCAAAATATTTATTTATATACAACAATTACTATTTAATCTCCTTCAAAAAAAAAAAAAAATGTTATCCTGTAATCAATCCTATTTTTGAAAAATTAAATCCTGTAAAATTAAATTTTTTTTTTTGAAAAATTTATGGCATGCTTAGTTATATGCCATTCAAGTGAACCCCAAGAAACCCCAGTAACCTCAGTAACCTTAAGCTATTTTTTTGAACATTGAAACTGCAAACGAAAGTTACCGAAACGACCCAGCTCGTGCAATTTTTGGTGCAATCCTAAGTACTCGAATCGACCCAGCTCGTGCATTTTTTTGATCTTTGAGAATGCAATCGCGAGTAAGCAAAGCGACCCAGCTGAAGCTATTTTCTGAACTTTGAAACTGCAAACGAAAGTAACCGAATCGACCCAACTAGTACAAATTTTCCACGCCGGATATTTCTCACGTAGATCAACTAACTTTTATAATTCGCTATGTTGATTTAAATGGTCAGCCACAAGAACGCTTCATGAAATTTATCGCCAACTGTGGCCACAAAGCCGAAGAGACTGCTACTGCTATGTTAGCAACACTTGAGGAGCTTGGTTTGAATTTAGAAGATTGCAGAGGTCAATCGTACGACAATGCAGCTAATATGTCTGGAGCATATACAGGGCTGTAAGCACGTACTCGAGCATTGAATCCTTTAGCTCAGTATGTACCATATTCGGCAAATTCCTTAAATTTAGTAGGAGTTAGTGCAGTAGAGTCCTGTTCGTAGGCAGCGAGATTTTTTCAATGATGCAACAGCTATATATTTTCTTTTCGGCCTCAACAAATAGATGGAAAATCCTCGAGAATTGTATAAAATCGGGAAGTACTATAAAAAGCCTCTCAACTACCAGATGGTCTGCGCGCCACGATGCATGTAAAAGTTTGTGCGAGTCTTGGAGTGAAATTTTGGGTGCCCTACAAAGCATTTCAGAGGATAGTTCTGAGAAGCCTTTGACTCGATCAGAGTCCAAGAGTCTTTACGCTTTCTTTAATTTGCTCGATAGTTGCTTCATAGCTCTTTATTGAAACTATGAATCTCTTTTTTGTCAAAACTCCGAAACGAAAATTCATTTAATTATTATGAGACTAGAAATAAAGATAAGAGCCAAATAAAATGTTATACAATGGAAAATAAACGCTCTCGAAAGCGTAAAGCACATTTTGACGAGGGAAGCTCCACGGAAGATTTTCAGTTTTCTGCATCAGAACATTTCCGAGTGAACGTTTATTTTTCAATTTTAGATGTATTGATTCAAAATTTGAAAAAACGCAAAGTTGCTTATGTGGAGATTAATAAAAATTACGGGTTTCTCGTCAAAATACAACAGATGAGTCTTGATGTGATTGCCAAAGAAGTCGATGAGCTTATAAAAATTTATCCTCAAGATTTAGATGACTCCCTCACAATTGAATGCGTGCACTTCGGATCTTACTTAAATTCAATAAAAATTGAAAAACCCACAGTTTTAGATTTAACAAAAATAATTTGTGAGAATAAATTTCAAGATATCTATCTAAATCTCCATACTGCGTTATGCATGTATTTATGCATGATGGTATCAAATTGTAGTGCAGAGCGATCTTTTTCATTTTTGAAGAGAGTAAAAAATTTCTATCGTTCCACTCAACGCAACGAGCGTCTAAACGCACTCGCTTTGCTGTGCATTGAGGCTGAGCTGAATAAAAATTTTGATTATAACCAGCTTATAGATGAATTCAGCTTACTGAAAACGAGAAAAGTAGCTCTGTAAATATATTTTTGTTTACTATACGTTAAATAAAAATTCTAAAGAAAATATTCATATAGACTTTCATTTCTTTCTACCACTTCATACTTGGTGTCAATTTTTGGATTAAAAAAAAAAACTTTTTTCAAAATTTTGCCGCCTCCGTGGCCTTGCCGCCAATACGCCATGGCGTCGGTGGCGTATGCGGTAATTCGGCCCTGCATGATGGGTCACATGTGGCACATCTAGGTAAACAAAGATAACTCGCGAGATAAGGGTCTGATTGAAAAACTGAAAGTGGTTTCAGAATTGCAAGATACATATTGGTGATTTTTTAGAACGAAATCGCTGAAAACACAAAAGGGCTAGTGTGGACGGTTGAAATGGGGCTAGTGTGGACATGTCCACACAAGCCCCATTTGCATTTACTTTGATGAAAAGGTAGGTAATGTCAATCGAAATTAAATTTATTTACAGATGGTGCGTACATACAAACGGAAAACGGATCGTGCTGATATATCGGAAAGTTTGGTCGCATTATTAGGGTGGATCAAAATAAAAATTTTTTTTACATCAGTTGATAGATTAAACTCGAAAATAGCTATTTTCGATCCAACAACGCGCACGATCCTTCCCGCTGTTTGGAGGCGATTCACCCACGATTTCGCATTCGAATCGTATCAGAAACGGAATCTTGAACGGATCCGTTTTATTTACAAAACGGATCCAACAAAACGGATTCCGCTTTTTCGAGAGGAATTTCATATGAAAACGAATTCGAAAAGGATCCGAACGAATCACCCCCGCTTTCGCATTCGAATCGTATCAGAAACGGAATTCGGAACGGATCCGTTTTATTCACAAAATACGAATCTGGAACGGATCGATTTTGTTCACAAAAAGGAGTCCCGAACGGATCCGTATAAGAAGTCCGTTTCGAGTCCGTAACGGATCCGTTTTAGTTAAAAAATGAGTCCGGCTCGTATCCGTTTTATTTAAAAAAACGAGTCCGTAACGGATCCGTTTTCGTTAAAAAAACGATTCCGTAATGGATCTGTTTATGAAGTCCGTTCTGGATCCATCCGTTTTAGTTAAGAAAAATGAGTCCGTAAGGGATCCGTTTTAGCTAAAAAAACGGGTCCGGCTCGCATCCGTTTTATTTAAAAAACGATTCCGTAACGGATCGGTTTTAGTTTTAAAAAAACGAGTCCGTAACGGATCCATTTATGAAGTCCGTTCCGGGTCCTTAACGGATCCGCATCCGTATTTGGGCACATTGGGATTGTACTGGATTGAATTATGTAATACTTAATTAGTAATGAGTTTTGTAATACTTCTGGGCATGTTACAACATATAACAACTCCAAGGATTGTGCCTTGCACTGTTTTACAATTTACTGCCTTAAATCGTTTAAATACCTTGGTATAATAATTGACTGGAAAATTAACTGGTTTGATCATACAAATGCTCTTAAAAAGTACCTCATGGGAGCTACTAGACAGTTGTACGTTTTAAAATCTTTTTGTTCTTTGAAATTGATGTCATGCATTTATCACTGTATTTTTCAGTCTAAACTGCAATATGGCATAGTATGCTGGGAGGCACGAATGCGAACAAAATAAATCCGGTACTTATTGCTCAAAAGCATGCTATCCGTATAGTTTGTAATAAAAGTAGGCTGTACAGCAGTTTTCTACTATTCAATAACTTAAATATCTTACCTGTTAAGCATTTATATTTTATAGCGTGTTAAAGGTTTTCTTTATTAGAGCAACAAGCTACACGAGCTACAATTAATTAATAATGAAAACTTTGTCATGGTTCCCCCACATAGCTTGCATCACTTTTTCAACTATTATTCATGCGCCCCAGGCTTTTTAACAACTTGGTGTATTCGTAATAAAAACAGTTTCCTAAAAGAAGTGAAATCTTGGCTTTTTAATAAGAATTTTAGTATAATCAATCTTATATGTATATATGGGCATTTCCACCAAAAGGTACACCATGACAATAAAATTAAAAGCTATTAAAAAAACGTTATTATCTGATATTATCTAAGAAAAATATTTAAATTTTATTAATTCAAACAATTTGCACTTGAATTCATTCACCACGGTGAGCAAACCGACTTCAAAATTGCACAAATGAAGTTTCTTTTTTTTGTCATTTTGAATAGTATTTTGTCTTAAATATTTGAATATATAAGAGAGATGATGTTAATGAAAGTCATTCCGTAAAATCTCTTTCCCTACATCAATTAGCTAAAAAAAATCCAAAGACATCAAACCAATCTCTATTAACTGTAAATTTTTAATTTGCTTTAGTTCATGTTCTTATGTCCCGTCCGCCATTAAAAAACATCATTTGTTCCCATTTCGTGGTTAAGAATAGCAGTAGATGTGCCAAAATTTTTGTTTAAACATAGTTTTATGAATACAATTAAAAAAAAGAAACAACTAGTGCAAAAAAATATAATTAAAAATTTTTAGAGCTGCTTAAAGTTTGTCCCATCCACAATCGTCAGTGTGAAACTTTTGTAATCTAGGCAGTTGCAAAACGGTTAGAACCCTTTGTAACTACCAGAATACAACATAATCGCTTAAATTCTTTTTTTTTTGTAATAATTAATAATTTTTTGTAATAATAAAATAATTTTTTCAATAGTAGGTGGTGCCACGCCCTTAACAGGAAAATACGTTTTCACAGCTAATCTAGTAAACATATTTTAATTAAATTTGGTTTGTGTATATATTGAACCATAAAAAAGGTTATAAGAGACCCCAAGTCCTTTAAGTAGGCGTGGCACCGCCCAAAATAGGTTAAACGCAGCCACAGAGTCGCTCCACCAATTATAATCCAATTTGGTATGGGGATAAGCTGATTCCTGATAAGAAATTTTTTTTTTAGTGGGGCGATGTCACACTCCTTACAGGAAAAAACGTTTAAAAAGCAAAAATAAAAGTTTCATATTCTTTTAAGAAAAATGTTTTAAATTTAAATTAAATTAATTAAAATTGATTTCACTAATTTAATTAAATTAAAAAGAAACACCTTAAAATTGAGCTCGCAAATTTAAAAAACAAAAAACAAAACTTTTATTTAATTTTTTATTTTTCTAAGCAAATGCATTTCGACTAGCTTGCTAGTCATATTCAGCAACACGATTGACAAAATTAAGTTAAAGCATAGATGCAACAAGAAACAGAATTGAAAATAAAGGAAAAGACAAACTTTTATAACTTAAGCAAAACTGTGAAGAGCGCTTAACATACGTTTTGTAAACATTGATAATAAAAACAGCTTAAGTAAAACGAAAAATTAATAAAGGGCTTGGAAAAACTTTTCACCTTACACTAAATGTGGTGAACTTTAAAAAAAGCTTTATATGCATTTTATAAACATTGACAATAAAAAACATTAATATCAAAAACAAAAGATTATTGTAAAGGTCATATTAGAGAAAATATAAACCAGTGAATTGACTTAACTTAAAAACATATTACAATAATTTAAATAAATCGGATACAATATTTCCATTGTCTAAATTTAATGAATTGCTATTTTTTTGAATAAACAAACTTTCATAGGCATCTAATTTTTTGTGATCAGTTACTTGCTTTTTTAATTTTACGTTGTTTATTGAAAAGTTTAAATGAGAATTGCATATGACGTGGTTTGCGAATGCTGATTTCCTAGGTTGATTTTTCTCGATGTAACTAACATGTTCTTTAAAACGTTTATGGTCAAACGCGCCGTGGGAAGAAGATGACTAGCAAGCTAGTCGAAATGCATTTGCTTAGAAAAATAAAAAATTAAATAAAAGTTTTGCTTTTTGTTTTTTAAATTTGCGACCTCAATTTTAAGGTGTTTCTTTTTAATTTAATTGAAAAAGAGATCGCGGTATTGTTCAATTTTTAATATTATATTCACTAATTTAATTCGACAGTGATTAATATTAAATTTGTTTTTTAATTACCATATATGTAAGTCTCAAATACAAAAAATATATGAAAATTCACGAAGTAAACCGTAATGGAAAAATATGTCCCATTCGAATGTCCCGTCACGAATCATATTATACTTTGTAAGAAAAAAAATAAAAAAGATTTTTCAATTAAACGAAATTTAATAAAAAGTGCTATTATTAAATAACATTTTAAAATTAGTTGCGTTAAAAAATGTTGGTAGGTTTCGCTGAGTTATGCTCTTCTATAAATGGTCAAGAAAAACCGGTAGTACGTCTCTATGGTATTTTATAAACTGTTTTCTGGCATTAACTTTTAACTTTTGTTTGATCCGCAACAAATTTGATAATTACAACAAGACCCCACTGTTAAACGAAATTTTTTGTAGTTTGGATTATATGTATCTTGGGATTATTGCTTTCGCCACTTGTTCACTTTGAGCAACAGATTGCAGTTTTGTTAATCAATTTATATTTATATATATGTATGTAGTAATTTTATTATACTTACTCTTATGTTGATTAATAAATAAAGAATTGAATTGAATTTTCGTGAGCTGTCCTTCAACAAATCTGGGCGTTTTAGGCTGACATTCTTAGACAAGCGCTTCATGACGCGTAAATAATACTCCTTATTTACCGTTCGAAGGCGACAAAATAAATTTTGAGAAATTAATAATTTTGTCTTGTGTTATTTAAAAGTTCTGGATACTTGTACTCAGTATAGTATGATGAAAACGTTCAATTTCGTATCACGAAGTAAAATCTAATTAAGCTAAATTTTCTGTTGATTATCGATAGAGTTTTTGAAGGTATAATTTTTGTTGTCTGTAAGGTTTCTTACCGGGTAGGTAAATTAAATATAATAATAATAAATATATTGCAAATACAGGTAACGTCAGCAAAATTATGGAAAAAACGTCACGTTAAATTTCTTTAAAAATCCGAATTTTTGAAAAAAATCGTAATTTTTGCAGTTCAGAGCCATGTTGCGTACTGGGTGGAATATAAGAACAACGTATTATATTTTAATCGCGATTGCGCGAGTGAATTTTTTTGCAATGCTTATAATATTCATGTTCGGAAATATTCATTCATGAACGCTCGCGAACACGAATGTGTACGTTTTAATTTTTCCTGAATCCTTCTTATTCATGTGTGATAATTTTTTTTGTCATCTTCCTTAAACGAATGTATGTATCCGTTTCTTTTCACTACCCAATGCGCACATAAACGGATTCGGATCCGTTTCGGATTGGTTTTTTTGTTGATAAAACGGATCCGTTCGGATCCTTTCTGAATTTGTTTTCGTATAAGATTCCTCTCGAAAAAGTGGAATCATAACTTCTTATACGGATCGGTTCCGGACTCCTTTTTGGTTAACAAAATGGATGCGTTCCAGATTCGTTTTTTGTAAATAAAACGGATCCGTTCAAGATTCCGTTTCTGATACGATTCGAATCCGAAATCGTGGGTGAATCGCCTCCAAACAGCGGGAAGGATCGTCCGCTTTGTCGGATCTATTTCGAACTCGGAACGGACTTCATATTCGGATCCGTTTCGGATTGGTTTTTTTGTTAATAAAACGGATCCGTTCGGATCCTTTCCGAATTCGTTTTCGTATAAGATTCCTCTCGAAAAAGTGAATCCGTTTTATCGGATCCGTTCCGAAGTCGTTTTTTGTAAATAAAACGGATCCGTTACGGACTCGTTTTATGCAACAACCATTGTCTAATTAGGGAAGCTCCTGGTTCAAACCCCGGCGACGACATAATTTTTTTTTTATTTTTTTTATTTTTTAATTTAAAAGTATTTAAAAAATCAAAAAAAGAAGTAGAGAACTGTATTTGTATAAATTGAAAATATCTTGAAAACTGCCTTTTATGTTAATAATAAATAACGAGTCCGTTATGGATACTTTTTTTTTAATAAAAAGGATTCGATCCGGACTCGTTTTTAATCATTAATATAAAAGGCAGTTTTCAATATATTTTCAATATATATATAGTTCTCTACTTCTTCTTTTGTTTTTTAAATGATTTTAAATTAAAAAATAAAAAAATTTAAAAAAAATTATGTCGTCGCCGGGGTTTGAACCAGGAACTTCCCTGATTAGACAATGGTTGTTACATGCGCAGTTTAACGACATCATTTTAGTATGTCTTAAAAATGATGTCGGTAACTGAGTTGGGTAAGATGAGCATTTTTGAACAGTG
Source organism: Meiosimyza platycephala (assembly GCA_963662105.1). Taxonomy (NCBI): domain Eukaryota; kingdom Metazoa; phylum Arthropoda; class Insecta; order Diptera; family Lauxaniidae; genus Meiosimyza; species Meiosimyza platycephala. Next base: position 58,425,584 of record OY759211.1, on the reverse strand, counting down.
GCATGGCGCAGGACACAGGTTCAATTCTGTGATTGGGTGGCAGGTAAAAAAAAATTTAAGTTCTCCTTTGAAGTTTTAAAAACGTAATTAATAAATTAACAATTAGTACCAAACCCAACAACAGCATTAGAAAAATAGATGGAAAGTAAAAAATCAAGAAGAAAAATTTTTTTAATTGCGTTTATTTTATGCAGTAATATCCTTTTTATTAACAAAAAACGAATCTGAAACGGATCCTTATATGAAGTCCGTTCCGAGTTCGAAACGGATCCGACAATGCGGACGATCTTTCCCGCTGTTTGGAGGCGAATCACCCACGATTTCGCATTCGAATCGTATCGGAATCCGTTTCGGATAAATAATACGAAGAAGCGGATCCTAAACGAATCCGAAACGGATCCGTGTGGCACACTGGGTAGCCAACAGCAGCACTAGGAAGCAAAATTTTTTCTATCGTTTTTACATGAACACTGCGATGTTAGCCTTCATTCATAAATGAGCGTGAATACTGCGAGATGATAATGGATGATTCAATAATTAAAACTTTTGTTTTCCCATTCCAATTTTTTTAAATATTGTTACGAAATTTCCTGTCCCTTTGACAATAATTTCAGTCTCTTCTACTTTCTGAGTTCGATCACTGGATTGTGTAATAATCAAGAAAAACGCAATCTTTATTTAATTATAAAATGGTTTATTTAAATCACAAACGTTAGTTTTTACACAGTACAATTGTTTATTTAATCTTTACATTCAAATTGTATACACAAACGTTATACTGTACTACTTAAAATCCACTATATCACTTTCGTACTTAAATTCAAATGTTCTCACTTAAGATCCACTGTGTTCCACTGTTCAATATCAACTGTGTCTGTGCTGCTCATATGACAGCCTTTTATACTAAAGTCATCATTTGCTAGAACCATCTGCCGTTGTCGTTTCCAGTGCCTTCTAGATGGCGTTATTTTTCTACGGTCAGTGATGCACGTATTTTCTTACGGTCAGTGATGCACGTATTTTCTTACGGTCAGTGATGCACGTATTTTTCTACGGTCAGTGATGCAGGTATTTTTCTACGGTCAGTGATGCTAGGTAATATCGTTTAATAATTATTACGAGAACTTTCTGGCATAAACCAAATTTCGCTACACTGCCCTCCGCTTAAACTTGTTCGTCCCGAACAAGAGTCTCTCTGCAACAGCTTGCGCCAATTCTTTTCTAGACGCTTCTTTTGCCTCAATTTCACGTTTTCGTTGTTCCTCTTTTTCCGCGACATGTAACCGTCAGCATTGGTCGTTTCTGGGACAACGTTTACTCCGTACTTTCTTTGAGAAGAACGACCGGTGAACTACACGGGCTTTCTGATTGTGCAATGACATTTTCTCGCGCCATATCCTCTATAAGGCTCGTTACTTCTTCTCTCTTAGCGCGTGCTAGCTTCTTTGAAGATTGACGAATTGGCTGAAAGTTACCTGTATCAATGCGATGCTTGACAACTGATGTTTGGCCATTATTTTCTCCTTTGGACGCAAATACCCGCCAATTCTTTTGCCGAAACCTTTTCCCTTTATTTTTGTTCTGTGCAGACAACTCCTTCGTCCATTCTTTCGTCAATAAGGCCGACAATTTTGTTAAAGTTGTACCTTTTGTGTCCTGTTGGTCATTTTCACAACTTATAACAGCCGTAACTTTCTCACAGAGTTCATCTTTTTGCATCCATTTTGGCTCATTTGTTGGATTCAAAATTTACACCGGTATTTCGCCGTCCGCTCTTGTTTTTACTGGGGTCTTTCCAATCATCAGGTCTTTCCCTAAATTTTTCTCATCTGCTTCCACTACCCACAGATGGCCTATCCCACAGTCTTCACTTGTTGTTTCTTCAGTGTTGGGTTCAATTCGACAGAGCTCACTTATGTAGACTCCTGCAGTTGTTAACTTTTGTCCTCAGCCAATGTCCAAAGGCAACTCTACATTGGCATACCTTAACGGGACAATCATAAGTGGAAGTCAGCTCACGCCCCGCTGTACTGACTCGCTTTAACGACTGCTGTTCACTACCATTTTCACCATCTTTCACCCTATTTCCAATTTTTCTTCTTGGTGAACGTGATGCGGACCGTTTACGACGTGATTTGCAGTCACGTGCCATGTGTCCCTGCTTGCCACAGTTATAGCAATTTCCGCTGAAGCTACTGCTGGCGAACGACGAATTTTTGTTCTCAGCCTCCATCTCCATCCGACGAGTTTTCAATGATGGGCGGCATGTCAACGCAATCACCTCCTCAGTGAGGGCAACCGTTACTGTTTCATAAAATGTTGTCTTCGGGTTCCTCATTGTCTCGCGTTTTGTCTCTGAGTCACGTATGCCGTCAATAAACGCCTCTATTTTGAATTTTTCAGCTACGACACTTAACTCGTCAGGATAGGAAAGGTGTGCCCATCGTTCGATATCTGCAGCATACTCCTGCAAGGACTCACCAGATTTCTGGATACGACTTTTCAACTCCAGTCTGGGAATCTGCTTCATGTGGTCACTGCCATATTTTCGCTGTAAGGCATCCATGACCACCTTGTAATTCTTTTGTTCCGCCACTGGAACCGTTTGCAATACTTCTGCAGCTGCGCCTTTTAAAGCCACAATTAGCGCTGCTGCTGCGCTATCGTTATCCCAACGATTATGAGCAGATGTTGTTTCGAACTGGAGCTTAAAAACACTAAATGGCGTTGTTCCATCGTACGTGGGTGCCTTTAGCTTCTCTGCGCTGATTTCTCTTATTACTTGAGTGGTTGGTCCGCTTATTTCCAACTGTTGAATCCTTTTATTAACGTCTTCAACATTATTTTGAACTTTTTCAAGATTACTTTGAACTTTTTCAAACTTATCTTGGGCTTTTTCCTTGAATGATTCAACGTCGTCTCGTAACTCAATCACTTTTGCATCGAGGCCATTTACCATTTTGGCAACCTCCGTTCGAATAGCCTCGTGGATCTGCGTCGCGTTCTGACTCAATCTCTGATCAATCTGTAGCGCGTTCTGACTTAAGCTCTGGCCAATTTCTTTCCGAACCTCCTGGATTTGCAGCGCGTTCTGACTTAACTTCTGATCAATTTCTTCCCGAACCTCCTGGCTATTGTTATTCATCTGCAAAGTTAATGTCTGCGTCATCGCCATTAACATTTTCTCGAACTTTGACATATCTACTTCACCACTTGCCGCCGGTCCAGAAGCTTCCTCCATTTTCGCTGTTGATTCTGAGGCATCACTATAAAATGCATGCTCTTCCAGGTCTACCCCTTGAGCCTCAAGAGCCAGCCGTAAGCGTTTCTGTAACTCCAACTTTCCGCCAGATGAGTGCAGATTCAGCTGCTGCAATTCCTTCTTTAGTTGATCCACTTTTAGTTCGTCAAACTTAACCATTTTTTTTTTTATTTGATTGTAAATTCTTTTTACACAATCCCACTTCTGACACCAATTGTTACGAAATTTCCTGTCCCTTTGACAATAATTTCAGTCTCTTCCACTTTCTGAGTTCGATCACTGGATTGTGTAATAATCAAGAAAAACGCAATCTTTATTTAATTATAAAATGGTTTATTTAAATCACAAACGTTAGTTTTTACACAGTACAATTGTTCATTTAATCTTTACATTCAAATTGTATACACAAACGTTATACTTTACTACTTAAAATCCACTATATCACTTTCGTACTTAAATTCAAATGTTCTCACTTAAGATCCACTGTGTTCCACTGTTCAATATCAACTGTGTCTGTGCTGCTCATATGACAGCCTTTTATACTAAAGCCATCATTTGCTAGAACCATCTGCCGTTGTCGTTTCCAGTGCCTTCTAGATGGCGTTATTTTTCTACGGTCAGTGATGCACGTATTTTCTTACGGTCAGTGATGCACGTATTTTCTTACGGTCAGTGATGCACGTATTTTTCTACGGTCAGTGATGCAAGTATTTTTCTACGGTCAGTGATGCTAGGTAATATCGTTTAATAATTATTACGAGAACTTTCTGGCATAAACCAAATTTCGCTACACTGCCCTCCGCTTAAACTTGTTCGTCCCGAACAAGAGTCTCTCTGCAACAGCTTGCGCCTCCTTTTTCAATTCTTTTCTAGACGCTTCTTTTGCCTCAATTACACGTTTTCATTGTTCCTCTTTTTCCGCGACATGTAACCGTCAGCATTGGTCGTTTCTGGGACAACGTTTACTCCGTACTTTTCTTTGAGAAGAACGACCGGTGAACTACACGGGCTTTCTGATTGTGCAATGACATTTTCTCGCGCCATATCCTCTATAAGGCTCGTTACTTCTTCTCTCTTAGCGCGTGCTAGCCTCTTTGGAGGTTGACGAATTGGCTGAAAGTTACCTGTATCAATGCGATGCTTGACAACTGATGTTTGGCCATTATTTTCTACTTTGGACGCAAATACCCGCCAATTCTTTTGCCGAAACCTTTTCCCTTTATTTTTGTTCTGTGCAGACAACTCCTTCGTCCATTCTTTCGTCAATAAGGACGACGATTTTGTTAAAGTTGTACCTTTTGTGTCCTGTTGGTCAGTTACACAACTTATAACAGCCGTAACTTTCTCACATAGTTCAACTTTTTGCATCCATTTTGGCTCATTTGTTGGATTCAAAATTTGCACCGGTATTTCGCCGTCCGCTCTTGTTTTTCCTGGGGTCTTTCCAATCATCAGGTCTTTCCCTAAATTTTTCTCATCTGCTTCCACTACCCACAGATGGCCTATCCCACAGTCTTCACTTGTTGTTTCTTCAGTGTTGGGTTCAATTCGACAGAGCTCACTTATGTAGACTCCTACAGTTGTTAACTTTTGTCCACAGCCAATGTCCAAAGGCAACTCTACATTGGAATACCTTAACGGGACAATCATAAGTGGAAGTCAGCTCACGCCCCGCTGTACTGACTCGCTTTAACGACTGCTGTTCACTACCATTTTCACCATCTTTCACCCTATTTCCAATTTTTCTTCTTGGTGAACGTGATGCGGACCGTTTACGACGTGATTTGCAGTCACGTGCCATGTGTCCCTGCTTGGCAGACCCTTCCGATGGTTATTTTAGCCTGCCAGACACCTTAAAGGTCGACAGTAGTACAGTGTATATGCCAACCAGGGTTGGCATATATTTCAAGCTGTAATATACTACAGTTTTAATTAAAAAAACAAAATTGGCTAAAATTCGGGCATTTTCGGGAATCGGGACAGGCTTTGGCAAGGTAACCCTGGATGGTTAGTGATGCCGTTATGTTGATTTATTTTTCATTTATAAAACAGCCTTATACCATTTTTTTATAATTTTTTGTATGGGAGGAGGGCGTAGGAGACGTCAGACCACGCCCATTTTTACATGATATCATATTCATATCTCCTGAAACTCGTGACCAAAGTTTCAAACCGATATTTATTGTAGAACACTTTCTACAATATAACTACATTGTACTACTGTCGACCTTTAAGGTGTCTGGCAGGCTAAAAAAAACCATCGGAAGGGTCTGCCAACTGGAAAAAACATCTTTTGATAGCTCCTCAAGCAACATATATAAACTTCAGCTTTTTTAAAATGACGAAAGTTAGATGCAATTTTTTACACCTTTGCAACCTGATATCTTTCAAAGTAACCGTTATTCAAACTTCACAGTCGGGGATCGTTGTTACCTCTATTAGTGACATACACTGAGAAACTTTCAGCTTTTATAAAATGATGAAGTTATGTTCGTCGCTGGCTCTTGATCTATAAGAACGCAATTTTTACGAAAATCATCAAAAATAAATATTTTGGAGCGTGAAAAAAGAAGTTGCACGTTTTATATTGTAGTTTGAGTTACAATTTAGAAAACCCCATACTAAGGTATATCGTTGAAAAGGTCTTTGAAAGACGAAGAATTCTGTGTCTCATTCGTCTTCATAGCTGCAAAATTACGCAGCGTACAGACATACAAATAGGCGAAAAAAAGAAAAATCGCCTAAAATTACTACGTTTTTCGACCTTCCTATGAGTATATCTTTGCTTCTGAGGCACCTAGAAAGCAAAACCTTCTGTTATTATGTAGAAGACGCCCTAAAAATTTCAGTCAAATCGGTAACTCATGCGCCGAGAAATTTTAAAACGATTTTATTCTGACGCATAACTATATTGTTTACGCAAAATTCAAACTTTGAGCTTCATGCGGTAACTGAAGATATCATTTGTACGCGCCTACCTCGCGGCTTCTCTGTTTTTTTATGTAATACTAACGTTCTATTGCTATTATAAGGCGATCGGCTCCAAAAGTGTTTTTTTGCTCCGCCCTACTGTACATACAAATCTTTTTTTTTATTAACTTATTATGAGAAAAATTTGTATTAGTTTGAAACTTTTACTCAATAAAAAACCTTTTACTATTTTGAAATTTTGTTATTTTCATTACATGCATATGTAGGTATAAATCGTTATATCAATTAAGTAACTTATACTATTTACTGTTAGTTGTACAATAACATTTTACACTTGCATCTTTTCATGATATTTGATAAGCTGCATTTTGCATAAAGTAATTTTTCCTAAGCATTCTAATCTAACCGACTAATAACGGTTTTAAAATCGAATTTGCTGAGCAAAATATTTATGAAACAGTTTCATCTGGAAATTCACTTTTTTTCATTTTAACAGACATCTTTAAAAATAGCGACTTTTTTTTCTTTACTGGTAGGTAAAGTAGACGAATTAAAAATCACCGAAATATGCATTTTTTATGAGTCGTTTTTCTGTTTTTTTTTCAATGGTTTAAAAATCACCATAGCTGGGCATTAACTCGTTAATCGTTAATTAACGAAGTTAACATATCGACTAACGGATTAACTTTTAAGTTAACTTTTAAAACAGTTAACGAACTCGTTAACTTCCGTTAAATTTCCTCAAGTCCGTTAATCGTTAATCCTTTTTACCAAAAAAAATATTAAAAACACGTTCTGATGACAAGTACCTTCGGTGCTTTCGATCGTGTTCAATGAGAAGCTCAAGCATATCTCGGGTCACTACTACAGATAATTGCAATCAGGGTAGCCAGATAGCTTGGACGTGAAGTCGCCGATACGTACTTATAAAGTCGCCACAAATCGCCACGCTTAAATTTGAAGTCGCCAGAATAATCGCCAAATAAAAACTCATAAAAAGGTAGACAAATAACAATTTTTCATTTCGTGTTAGAAAATTGAAACTAGCAATTGATGGAACGTGCTGAGGTTTTGAAATTAAAATTCCCAATTCTCACAATCAAAAGAACTTCAGGTTTGGTATGTTAAATTTTTTGTTAGGTTCTATTTTTGAAATTATGGAAATACACTTGTTTTGTCAGGCTTCTGCAAAATAGTTAACAATAACTAGGCAATTATATCTGAAATAAAAAAAACAAAATTTTTTGAAAGGAAAAAAAATGTAAAGCATTAAATACATTAGGAATATATTCAATATTTTATTTCAGTAAATCAAATATGCATTAGATGCATTTAGCATTACACGAAGTTAAAATTGCCATCATCAAAAAAGTTGATAGCACCTTCCAAACTGAAATCGCAATCTAGATTACTGTTACTTTCTGAGGCCACAGACTTTTCGTATATTTAAGAATTCAAAAATGCTGGGAACAATGTAAGTGCTGAAAGTCCTTTGTGCGGAAAAAATTTTGTTATTTCGAATTCGGAAATTAGAATAAACTTAAAAACGCGCTTTCGCTAATTATCGTCAAAGGAGACTGCGGTGCTAAAACAGCAAACAAACGGGTAACTTCTTACATGCGAGCTATAAAAACAAATTTAGAAGAATATTGAATTGGCGTTCCGTCAAAAACAGCTGTTAGCCTGTGGGATAAGGCAAAGCTTTTTAGGAAGCCAGGGAATCCAATATTTTGTTAACAGACCAAAAAATTGTGTGGATAACAGAAGTGGCTAAAGAAAGCCTCTGTTTAAATAAAATAATTTTGGGTATGGAGCTTTAAAAAAAATGAATATTATTTTTTATAACATATAATATACTAATATCATAATTATTAATACATAATAACTCTGGGTCGCTCCCCTCCATCCGGAGGGAGCAAAGGACCACTACCACAGCAAAATCAGCCGTTTCCACAACAACAGATTCTACAACAACAACAGCAGCAGTCGCAACAGCTACGAGAACAGCAGCAACAGAAAAGGCAAGAAGCTGATAAAATTAGCTCATCTGCCACAAAAGAAAATGGCTATTCAACCCAGATGGTAAATAATGTTTCAGTATTAGAACAAACTTCTACTGGCGAAGAAAATAAAAAAGTTCAAACAGGTATAGATCGTTATGTAACTTTGAACTCAAAGAGAAAGCTCAGCCCTCAAAAAGGGAATGTAGGAATCTCAAAGTTAAACAAAACAAAACAAATAAATTAACAACACCTTCAAATATATTATCTAGCAATCGATTTGCACCGTTAAGCGAACTTAACGAAAATAATGCTGGTGAGCCACACAAAACTTTTAAGACGCCTCCAATTTATTTGCGTGAGCGAAGTTCAAATGCTTTGGTATCAAAGCTAACACAGCTTATAAGGAAAGATACCTTTTTCATTGTCCCTTTAACCTTTGTGTCTACACCCACACACCCGGGTGTGTTTTTCATTTTCAAATTGATATATTTTGAGTTCTGAATGCCGTATCAACTTGAAATTTTGGGTAGCCTCCTAAAATATAGTTTTCTATGATATTTGAAAAAGAAAAAAAATCGTCGTTGGGGACCGAATTTACAGGCCGTTTTTGCGATTTACTCCTTCTATCTACAGCCAACACACCCGGGTATGTATAGAAAAATGTATGTAAATTATAAGTTAGAAATGAAGAAAAACATTTGGGTTTCATTATAAATAATTTTTATTTATGTGACATTACTTTTTTTGTATTTATGTATGGATACAAACAAGAATAACAATATATTATTAATAATATGTATTGTAAAAAAATAATTTTATAAAAAGAGTGATAATTTATGACCTGCATCTATTACATTGAGTGATATCTTTTGAGTGCTCAACACAAACTGGCTTGTGACATTCTTTGCAGATTTTTCTTGTTGTTCTTCTTTTGGACCATAAGAAGCAATTTCCCTTATGCTTGATTCTGCCAGAATTGTCACGCTGCTCTTGAGCGCTTACTGGAAGGCTTTCAATGGTTGGTGTAACTGGGCGGCCCAACATACTTTCGATTCCACTACGTGATGAAAAATTTCGCATTATTTGATCTAACCAAATTGTACCATCTCTAGGTGTATAATTATTTGCAGAAGTTTCTATTGGATCAACTTCCAATTCTTCATCCGAATCAGTTTCATCAGCAGGATTATATTCTGGTAAGTGTAGTTCCTCTGCATCTGAATCTTCAACATAAATATTATTGCCATCGCCCTCTTCACCTGCCAATATCTTGCTCATCTTCACTGTCTGCTTCCAAAAGCTCCTCCAATCTTTGGCTTATGTACAGTTCTCTGTTTTCAAAGATAAGTCCTTGCAATTGCCGGGGAGTAAGCCATTCGCCATCAGCCATGATATAATTTGTTGTATGATTATTATATTTTTATCAAATGCGTTGCATGAAAATTAATAGCGCCTTTTTTATTCAAATGCTGTACAGAAAAAAACTTGACAGAAAGTGACGACACTACTAGCTAAACATGTATATTTATATACCATTTTTATGCGCGAAATCACACAGAATTTTTGAATTTATTAGTTCTTGGATTTGACCGTTATAAAATTTATTTTTAAATATTTTCCGGAGATTTTTTTACTGTTCTTCGAAAATTCTCTCATTTGGTGCACCTGCGTTTTTTTCCTAACGAAACTTTATGACTTACTGACAGAAAGAGGTAAACCTCTGTTTATGTGGACTACCTGTAAATATCTTCAGCAATGTTAAATCCTCCGAAAGGCGTTGACCTGTTTGTGGTTAATTTTATTACAACAATCGTCATTAGTGGGTTTTGTTTTTATTACACAAACCTTTATTGAAAAATTTCCCAATTTTTTAAAATATCAATCATAGAGTCAGAAAAATGACTTCATTCATTTCCACTGTTGGAGTTTTGTAACACCAGGTAGACTAATATTTATTTTTCAGACAATATTTGCTTAAGATTTTACCTGGACATTGTGAATTAACTCTGAATGGCTTATATTTCTTTCTTTTGTACCTGTGTTATGGTAAGTAATAACAAGTAGGAAGAGTGAAGGGGATTTCTCGAGATGCTATGTGATAGACCGGTTATCAAGGTTGAAGAATAACAGTACTAAGAGAGTTTTTTGGCTACTTCAATTATTTGACTTTTAAGCGGTTTTATCATACATACTCCTAAGTACAACAAATGAATTTACTACGAAACCACACCATCGAAAAATCCCTATACTTAAAAAAAAAACGATTGCAATATATGGAAAAAAAGAAAGGAACAAAATATGTAAAAAAATGTATAATGTATAGATACACTTGTCAATTTTCATAATCTATAATCGCTATAAATAGAAAAAACCGGTAACATCATAAAAAATTGAAAACGCTCATACAAAACGTATGGGATACCCGTGTGTGTTGGGTGTATGTTTACGTATAATTTTTTGGCTGTAGACACAAAGGTTAACTAGAGGTAATCTTCATGAAACGAAGATTCAAGTTAAAAGTGAGGAATATTTCCGCATTGTTGCAAACAATTTTAACGATAGTAAAAAATCTTATTATACATACCAGCTTAAAAGCAGCAAAGGTATTACTGTTGTTATTAAGGGAATTGAATCCACTGCTGACCCTGCTGAAATCAAAGAAGCTTTGGAGCTGAAAAATTTCAGCACTAAAGCAGTAATAAATATAGTTAACAAGGATAAGGTTCCCCAACCTATGTTTAAGGTTGACCTTCATCCTGATTCAACTAAATTAAAAAAGAATGAGGTTCACCCTATTTATAAACAAGAATTCTTGCTTCACCGTCGTGTGGTAGTAGAGGAACCCCATAAACGAAACGGTCCGGTACGGTGTAGTAACTGCCAAGAGTATGGGCACACAAAAGCTTACTGTACCCTCCAACCTGTATTTGTTGCTTGTGGAGAGCTTCACCACATTTCTAAATGCATTAACAAGTTGAAAAAAGATATTAATTTAAAAAAGTGCGCTAACTGTCAAGGAGATCACACTGCTAACTACAGGGGTTGTCCTATTTATAAAGAGCTCAAAGCTAAGATCTCTGAAAAAAGGCAAGTAAACCGAAACCCAAATCAAAATATATTTGCAACCCATAACTTTGTCCAGCAACAAAGTATCTAATCCAACTTTTTCATACGCAAGTGCGCTAAAATCAGGAGCAACAAATTCTCAACAAAATAGCTTGGAAAAACAAATAACAAGCTTAACTCAAACTTTGAATCAATATATGATCAATTAACTCTACAAGATCTAGCTAAAACGCAAAACCAATTATTTCAAATTTTGATTGTGCAAAAATAAATAAGCTAAAAATTTGTGATTGGAATGCAAATGGCATAAGCCAAAATAAAAATGAAATTTTTCCTTACTTAACTCAAATAAATATTGACTTAATGCTTATTTCAGAGACTCATCTAACAGACAAGCAAAATTTTCATATTCCAGGATATAAATTTTACAAAACCGATCATCCTGATGGCCAAGCTCACGGGGGCACAGGAATTTTAATTCGAAATCGCCTTCAACACTACTGCTTAGAACCCTTTTCAGAAAATTATCTCCAGGCTACCTGTATTTGCCTACAAAACCATTCCAAAAAACGTACTGTTTCGACTGTCTATTGCCCACGTCGATTCGCAATCAGTGAGACAAAATTCAAAGAATTTTTCGATTCCTTGGGAATTAGATTCTTAGCGGCTGGAGACTATAACTCCAAACATACATACATACCCTAAAGGCAAACAGTTATATAACATGTTAATGAGACATCACACCACGTTCGACTATGCTTCACCTGGTCAACCAATATATTGGCCAGCCGATCGAAGGAAAATCCCAGACCTCATTGACTTCGCTATCACAAGAGGTATCGATAGATCCTTATTAACATCCGATACAAAGTATGAGCTCTCCTCTGATCATTCTCCAATAATTTTTTGCCTTCTAGAAAAATCAGCTGATCTCAAGCCTCCTATGAGGCTAACATCACCAATTGGCTTAAGTAAAAAAAGGACATAAGCTCACACATCCACTCAAACTATTCGATAGAACACAACGAGCATATTGACGATGTTGTTGTTGTTTTTAACTCAATACTGTATTCAGCAGCAGAGCACTCAACTTCTGATCAGGCTGTGAAAAATACAAAAAGCCGTTTCCTTACTAACAGTGAAATCGAAATCCTCGTAGCCGAAAAGCGTAGGTTGTGCCAAAATTTTTGTTTAAACAGAGTTTTATGAATACAATTAAAAAAAAGAAACAACTAGTGCAAAAAAATATAATTAAAAATTTTTAGAGCTGCTTAAAGTTTGTCCCATCCACAATCGTCAGTGTAAAACTTTTGTAATCTAGGCAGTTGCAAAACGGTTAGAACCCTTTGTAACTACCAGAATACAACATAATCGCTTAAATTCTTTTTTTTTTGTAATAATTAATAATTTTTCGTAATAATAAAATAATTTTTTCAATAGTAGGTGGTGCCACGCCCTTAACAGGAAAATACGTTTTCACAGCTAATCTAGTAAACATATTTTAATTAAATTTGGTTTGTGTATATATTGAACCATAAAAAAGGTTATAAGAGACCCCAAGTCCTTTAAGTAGGCGTGGCACCGCCCAAAATAGGTTAAACGCAGCCACAGAGTCGCTCCACCAATTATAATCCAATTTGGTATGGGGATAAGCTGATTCCTGATAAGAAATTTTTTTTTTAGTGGGGCGATGTCACACTCCTTACAGGAAAAAACGTTTAAAAAGCAAAAATAAAAGTTTCATATTCTTTTAAGAAAAATGTTTTAAATTTAAATTAAATTAATTAAAATTGATTTCACTAATTTAATTAAATTAAAAAGAAACACCTTAAAATTGAGCTCGCAAATTTAAAAAACAAAAAACAAAACTTTTATTTAATTTTTTATTTTTCTAAGCAAATGCATTTCGACTAGCTTGCTAGTCATATTCAGCAACACGATTGACAAAATTAAGTTAAAGCAAAGAGGATAAATAATAAAAAGAGATTTCATGGATGCGTCTAAACATAAAATGTTGCGATTGTGCGGTGTGGTTTTCATTTGGTCTAAAACTTCGCCGTGAAATCAAGATCCACAGGAGAATTTTTACTCAAAAAAGTGGTCGAACGCGTCATAGTATGTTGAAAAATATAGAAATTGAAGAATATTTTGAATTTGTAAAATGATTTCAATTCTAGCTGCAAGACAAAAGAATTTTTGTTTGAAGCAGGCGCTCAGCAAATCAAACAAGATGAATATTATTTTTATTTTTCAGTTTGAACTGAAAAACGCATGAAGATGAACAAGGGGTCAAGGAGGCTGAAGCCCCCAACATAAATATTTTTGAATTTTCAAGGACTTAAGCCCAAATAAAACTAACACGTCGGCAGTAGCAGTGTATTAAAGCATTTTTAATTAGTTTCTTTGTTAATTTTAAAGAAAGTTTAATTTTTTTGTATTTCAAAATTTGATTTTCGTGGTTTTTTAAATGCCGAATCAATGCAAGTGATTAAACTATTCTAATTTAATCTATTTAGGTATTAAGTTGTGTTAACTAATGATTTGTTTCAAGTAAAACAAGAAAATATAAGTGATTAATTTCATTAGATTAAAAACCCCCTTGGCAAAAAATTCTCGTTGCGACAAATAGCAAAATGTGAAACACATACAAGCAAACAACAGGAATATAATATTTGCTAATTTTCGTCTGAATTTTTCGGCTGAAAAAAAGCAACAACAATACAAATAACGGGATCGGTTGTAAACTACACAAGAACAACAATAATTACACGCATTTTGCTAGGATTATTTCAACTGAATTTTTCGGAATATAAAAGGCAACAACAACAACGCAAAAGACGCGGGATCGGTTGCAAATTTGTTATTTTGGAGAAGTCAAAATAAAAATCCTCCTTCTGGATTTGCTGGTTGCTTGGTAGCAATACAAATGAATTTTCTCAAATGCAGGTTCCAAAACAATAGATATTAATTATTTTAACATATAAAATGAAATTTCTATACGAACGAAAATGAAAAACGATTGCAAACAAACGAGTTCAGTTAATTTCTCCTTTTTCAATTTTGCTTTTCTATGACGCGTTCGACCACTTTTTTGAGTAAAAATTCTCCTGTGGATCTTGATTTCACGGCGAAGTTTTAGACCAAATGAAAACCACACCGCACAATCGCAACATTTTATGTTTAGACGCATCCATGAAATCTCTTTTTATTATTTATCCTCTTTGGTTAAAGCATAGATGCAACAAGAAACAGAATTGAAAATAAAGGAAAAGACAAACTTTTATAACTTAAGCAAAACTGTGAAGAGCGCTTAACATACGTTTTGTAAACATTGATAATAAAAACAGCTTAAGTAAAACGAAAAATTAATAAAGGGCTTGGAAAAACTTTTCACCTTACACTAAATGTGGTGAACTTTAAAAAAAGCTTTATATGCATTTTATAAACATTGACAATAAAAAACATTAATATCAAAAACAAAAGATTATTGTAAAGGTCATATTAGAGAAAATATAAACCAGTGAATTGACTTAACTTAAAAACATATTACAATAATTTAAATAAATCGGATACAATATTTCCATTGTCTAAATTTAATGAATTGCTATTTTTTTGAATAAACAAACTTTCATAGGCATCTAATTTTTTGTGATCAGTTACTTGCTTTTTTAATTTTACGTTGTTTATTGAAAAGTTTAAATGAGAATTGCATATGACGTGGTTTGCGAATGCTGATTTCCTAGGTTTTTTCTCGATGTAACTAACATGTTCTTTAAAACGTTTATGGTCAAACGCGCCGTGGGAAGAAGATGACTAGCAAGCTAGTCGAAATGCATTTGCTTAGAAAAATAAAAAATTAAATAAAAGTTTTGCTTTTTGTTTTTTAAATTTGCGACCTCAATTTTAAGGTGTTTCTTTTTAATTTAATTGAAAAAGAGATCGCGGTATTGTTCAATTTTTAATATTATATTCACTAATTTAATTCGACAGTGATTAATATTAAATTTGTTTTTTAATTACCATATATGTAAGTCTCAAATACAAAAAATATATGAAAATTCACGAAGTAAACCGTAATGGAAAAATATGTCCCATTCGAATGTCCCGTCACGAATCATATTATACTTTGTAAGAAAAAAAATAAAAAAGATTTTTCAATTAAACGAAATTTAATAAAAAGTGCTATTATTAAATAACATTTTAAAATTAGTTGCGTTAAAAAATGTTGGTAGGTTTCGCTGAGTTATGCTCTTCTATAAATGGTCAAGAAAAACCGGTAGTACGTCTCTATGGTATTTTATAAACTGTTTTCTGGCATTAACTTTTAACTTTTGTTTGATCCGCAACAAATTTGATAATTACAACAAGACCCCACTGTTAAACGAAATTTTTTGTAGTTTGGATTATATGTATCTTGGGATTATTGCTTTCGCCACTTGTTCACTTTGAGCAACAGATTGCAGTTTTGTTAATCAATTTATATTTATATATATGTATGTAGTAATTTTATTATACTTACTCTTATGTTGATTAATAAATAAAGAATTGAATTGAATTTTCGTGAGCTGTCCTTCAACAAATCTGGGCGTTTTAGGCTGACATTCTTAGACAAGCGCTTCATGACGCGTAAATAATACTCCTTATTTACCGTTCGAAGGCGACAAAATAAATTTTGAGAAATTAATAATTTTGTCTTGTGTTATTTAAAAGTTCTGGATACTTGTACTCAGTATAGTATGATGAAAACGTTCAATTTCGTATCACGAAGTAAAATCTAATTAAGCTAAATTTTCTGTTGATTATCGATAGAGTTTTTGAAGGTATAATTTTTGTTGTCTGTAAGGTTTCTTACCGGGTAGGTAAATTAAATATAATAATAATAAATATATTGCAAATACAGGTAACGTCAGCAAAATTATGGAAAAAACGTCACGTTAAATTTCTTTAAAAATCCGAATTTTTAAAAAAAATCGTAATTTTTGCAGTTCAGAGCCATGTTGCGTACTGGGTGGAATATAAGAACAACGTATTATATTTTAATCGCGATTGCGCGAGTGAATTTTTTTGCAATGCTTATAATATTCATGTTCGGAAATATTCATTCATGAACGCTCGCGAACACGAATGTGTACGTTTTAATTTTTCCTGAATCCATCTTATTCATGTGTGATAAGGTGCGAATCGAACGCGCACATGAAGGGTTGGAAATTTTTTTTGTCATCTTCCTTAAACGAATGTATGTATCCGTTTCTTTTCACTACCCAATGCGCACATAAACGGATTCGGATCCGTTTCGGATTGGTTTTTTTGTTGATAAAACGGATCCGTTCGGATCCTTTCTGAATTTGTTTTCGTATAAGATTCCTCTCGAAAAAGTGGAATCATAACTTCTTATACGGATCGGTTCCGGACTCCTTTTTGGTTAACAAAATGGATGCGTTCCAGATTCGTTTTTTGCAAATAAAACGGATCCGTTCAAGATTCCGTTTCTGATACGTTTCGAATCCGAAATCGTGGGTGAATCGCCTCCAAACAGCGGGAAGGATCGTCCGCTTTGTCGGATCCGTTTCGAACTCGGAACGGACTTCATATTCGGATCCGTTTCGGATTGGTTTTTTTGTTAATAAAACGGATCCGTTCGGATCCTTTCCGAATTCGTATAAGATTCCTCTCGAAAAAGTGAATCCGTTTTATCGGATCCGTTCCGAAGTCGTTTTTTGTAAATAAAACGGATCCGTTACGGACTCGTTTTATGCAACAACCATTGTCTAATTAGGGAAGCTCCTGGTTCAAACCCCGGCGACGACATAATTTTTTTTTTATTTTTTAATTTAAAAGTATTTAAAAAATCAAAAAAAGAAGTAGAGAACTGTATTTGTATAAATTGAAAATATCTTGAAAACTGCCTTTTATGTTAATAATAAATAACGAGTCCGTTATGGATACGTTTTTTTTAATAAAAAGGATTCGATCCGGACTCGTTTTTAATCATTAATATAAAAGGCAGTTTTCAATATATTTTCAATATATATATAGTTCTCTACTTCTTCTTTTGTTTTTTAAATGATTTTAAATTAAAAAATAAAAAAATTTAAAAAAAATTATGTCGTCGCCGGGGTTTGAACCAGGAACTTCCCTGATTAGACAATGGTTGTTACATGCGCAGTTTAACGACATCATTTTAGTATGTCTTAAAAATGATGTCGGTGACTGAGTTGGGTAAGATGAGCATTTTTGAACAGTGGCATGGCGCAGGACACAGGTTCAGTTCTGTGATTGGGTGGCAGGTAAAAAAAATTTAAGTTCTCCTTTGAAGTTTTAAAAACGTAATTAATAAATTAACAATTAGTACCAAACCCAACAACAGCATTAGAAAAATAGATGGAAAGTAAAAAATCAAGAAGAAAAATTTTTTTAATTGCGTTTATTTTATGCAGTAATATCCGTTTTATTAACAAAAAGCGAATCTGAAACGGATCCTTATATGAAGTCCGTTCCGAGTTCGAAACGGATCCGACAATGCGAACGATCTTTCCCGCTGTTTGGAGGCGAATAACCCACGATTTCGCATTCGAATCGTATCGGAATCCGTTTTGGATAAATAATACGAAGAAGCGGATCCTAAACGAATCCGAAACGGATCCGTGTGGCACACTGGGTAGCCAACAGCAGCACTAGGAAGCAAAATTTTTTCTATCGTTTTTACATGAACACTGCGATGTTAGCCTTCATTCATAAATGAGCGTGAATACTGCGAGATGATGAGGGATGATTCAATAATTAAAAACTTTGTTTTCCCATTCCAATTTTTTTTAAATATCTTACATGTTAAGAAGCAAACCGAAAATTTTTTAGCGTTTGGAAAAATAGTGAGCTATACCTACCTGTAAATCAGAGCTTGAAATAAACTTATTAAAGTTTTTATTTTAGGTAAAAGCTAACTTATTGCACGAATCGATGGGAAAAGGCCGAAAATGAATTTTGGAAGTGACAGGGGAGGTCCCCGACCGTCATAAAAGGGTGTTTTGGACCCATTTTTCCAAAAAAATTGTACTGCACCAATCGATGGGAAAAGGCCGAAAATGGATTTTGGAAGTGACAAGGGTGTTTCCCGACCCTCCTAAAGGGGTTTTTCGACCCATTTTTCGAAAAAAGTTTTATTGCACGAATCGATGGGAAAAGGCTGAAAATGGATTTTAAAAGTGACAGGGGTGGTCCCCGACCATCCTAAAGGGGTGTTTTAACCCATTTTTCGAAAAAATTTGTATTGTCCAAATTGATGGGAAAAGGCCGAAAATGGATTTTGGAAGTTACAGGGGTGGTACCCGACCATTGTGAAATGAACTATTGATGGTGAAATACCAAGTCATAAATGAAAATGTAACTGTACATTAGGGCGGAGCAAAAAAACACTTTTGGAGCCGATCGCCTTGTAATAGCAATAGAACGTTAGTATTACATAAAAAAAGAGAGAAGCCGCGAGGTAGGCGCGTACAAATGATATCTTCAGTTACCGCATGAAGCTCAAAGTTTGAATTTTGCGTAAACAATATAGTTATGCGTCAGAATAAAATCGTTTTAAAATTTCTCGGCGCATGAGTTACCGATTTGACTTAAATTTTTAGGGCGTCTTCTACATAATAACAGAAGGTTTTGCAAAAAATTATAAAAAAAATGGTATAAGGCTGTTTTATAAATGAAAAATAAATCAACATAACGCCATCGATAACCAACCAGGGTTGGCATATATTTCAAGCTGTAATATACTACAGTTTTAATTAAAAAAACAAAATTGGCTAAAATTCGGGCATTTTCGGGAATCGGGACAGGCTTTGGCAAGGTAACCCTGGATGGTTAGTGATGCCGTTATATTGATTTATTTTTCATTTATAAAACAGCCTTATACCATTTTTTTATAATTTTTTGTATGGGAGGTGGGCGTAGGAGACGTCAGACCACGCCCATTTTTACATGATATCATATTCATATCGCCTGAAACTCGTGACCAAAGTTTCAAACGATATTTATTGTAGAACACTTTCTACAATATAACTACATTGTACTACTGTCGACCTTTAAGGTGTATGGCAGGCTAAAATAACCATCGGAAGGGTCTGCCAACTGGAAAAAAACATCTTTTGATAGCTCCTCAAGCAACATATATAAACTTCAGCTTTTATAAAATGACGAAAGTTAGATGCAATTTTTTACACCTTTGCAACCTGATATCTTTCAAAGTAACCGTTATTCAAACTTCACAGTCGGGGATCGTTGTTACCTCTATTAGTGACATACACTGAGAAACTTTCAGCTTTTATAAAATGATGAAGTTATGTTCGTCGCTGGCTCTTGATCTATAAGAACGCAATTTTTACGAAAATCATCAAAAATAAATATTTTGGAGCGTGAAAAAAGAAGTTGCACGTTTTATATTGTAGTTTGAGTTACGATTTAGAAAACCCCATACTAAGGTGTATCGTTGAAAAGGTCTTTGAAAGACGAAGAATTCTGTGTCTCATTCGTCTTCATAGCTGCAAAATTACGCAGCGTACAGACATACAAATAGGCGAAAAAAACAAAAATCGCCTAAAATTACTACGTTTTTCGACCTTCCTATGAGTATAGCTTTGCTTCTGAGGCACCTAGAAAGCTGAAATTTTTTGCAAAACCTTCTGTTATTATGTAGAAGACGCTCTAAAAATTTCAGTCAAATCGGTAACTCATGCGCCGAGAAATTTTAAAACGATTTTATTCTGACGCATAACTATATTGTTTACGCAAAATTCAAACTTTGAGCTTCATGCGGTAACTGAAGATATCATTTGTACGCGCCTACCTCGCGGCTTCTCTCTTTTTTTATGTAATACTAACGTTCTATTGCTATTATAAGGCGATCGGCTCCAAAAGTGTTTTTTTGCTCCGCCCTACTGTACATACAAATCTTTTTTTTATTAACTTATTATGAGAAAAATTTGTATTGGTTTGAAACTTTTACTCAATAAAAAACCTTTTACTATTTTGAAATTTTGTTATTTTCATTACATGCATATGCAGGTATAAATCGTTATATCAATTAAGTAACTTATACTATTAACTGTTAGTTGTACAATAACATTTTACACTTGCATCTTTTCATGATATTTGATAAGCTGCATTTTGCATAAAGTAATTTTTCCTAAGCATTCTAATCTAACCGACTAATAACGGTTTTAAAATCGAATTTGCTGAGCAAAATATTTATGAAACAGTTTCATCTGGAAATTCACTTTTTTTCATTTTAACAGACATCTTTAAAAATAGCGACTTTTTTTTCTTTACTGGTAGGTAAAGTAGACGAAATGCACTTCAAAGAATTAAAAATCACCGAAATATGCATTTTTTATGAGTCGTTTTTCTGTTTTTTTTTCAATGGTTTAAAAATCACCATAGCTGGGCATTAACTCGTTAATCGTTAATTAACGAAGTTAACATATCGACTAACGGATTAACTTTTAAGTTAACTTTTAAAACAGTTAACGAACTCGTTAACTTCCGTTAAATTTCCTCAAGTCCGTTAATCGTTAATCCTTTTTACCAAAAAAAATATTAAAAACACGTTCTGATGACAAGTACCTTCGGTGCTTTCGATCGTGTTCAATGAGAAGCTCAAGCATATCTCGGGTCACTACTACAGATAATTGCAACCAGGGTAGCCAGATAGCTTGGACGTGAAGTCGCCGATACGTACTTCTAAAGTCGCCACAAATCGCCACGCTTAAATTTGAAGTCGCCAGAATAATCGCCAAATAAAAATTCATAAAAAGGTAGACAAATAACAATTTTTCATTTCGTATTAGAAAATTGATGGAACGTGCTGAGGTTTTGAAATTAAAATTCCCAATTCTCACAATCAAAAGAACTTCAGGTTTGGTATGTTAAATTTTTTGTTAGGTTCTATTTTTGAAATTATGGAAATACACTTGTTTTGTCAGGCTTCTGCAAAATAGTTAACAATAACTAGGCAATTATATCTGAAATAAAAAAAACAAAATTTTTTGAAAGGAAAAAAAAATGTAAAGCATTAAATACATTAGGAATAAATTCAATATTTTATTTCAGTAAATCAAATATGCATTAGATGCATTTAGCATTACACGAAGTTAAAATTGCCATCATCAAAAAAGTTGATAGCACCTTCCAAACTGAAATCGCAATCTAGATTACTGTTACTTTCTGAGGCCACAGACTTTTCGTATATTTAAGAATTCAAAAATGCTGGAAACAATGTAAGTGCTGAAAGTCCTTTGTGCGGAAAAAATTTTGTTATTTCGAATTCGGAAATTAGAATAAACTTAAAAACGCGCTTTCGCTAATTATCGTCAAAGGAGACTCTGCGGTTTGCAGAAAAGGTGGAGGTTAGCTGATTCTGCGGTGCTAAAACAGCAAACAAACGGGTAACTTCTTACATGCGAGCTATAAAAACAAATTTAGAAGAATATTGAATTGGCGTTCCGTCAAAAACAGCTGTTAGCCTGTGGGATAAGGCAAAGCTTTTTAGGAAGCCAGGGAATCCAATATTTTGTTAACAGACCAAAAAATTGTGTGGATAACAGAAGTGGCTAAAGAAAGCCTCTGTTTAAATAAAATAATTTTGGGTATGGAGCTTTAAAAAAAATGAATATTATTTTTTATAACATATAATATACTAATATCATAATTATTAATACATAATAACTCTGGGTCGCTCCCCTCCATCCGGAGGGAGCAAAGGACCACTACCACAGCAAAATCAGCCGTTTCCACAACAACAGATTCTACAACAACAACAGCAGCAGTCGCAACAGCTACGAGAACAGCAGCAACAGAAAAGGCAAGAAGCTGATAAAATTAGCTCATCTGCCACAAAAGAAAATGGCTATTCAACTCAGATGGTAAATAATGTTTCAGTATTAGAACAAACTTCTACTGGCGAAGAAAATAAAAAAGTTCAAACAGGTATAGATCGTTATGTAACTTTGAACTCAAAGAGAAAGCTCAGCCCTCAAAAAGGGAATGTAGGAATCTCAAAGTTAAACAAAACAAAACAAATAAATTAACAACACCTTCAAATATATTATCTAGCAATCGATTTGCACCGTTAAGCGAACTTAACGAAAATAATGCTGGTGAGCCACACAAAACTTTTAAGACGCCTCCAATTTATTTGCGTGAGCGAAGTTCAAATGCTTTGGTATCAAAGCTAACACAGCTTATAAGGAAAGATACCTTTTTCATTGTCCCTTTAACCTTTGTGTCTACACCCACACACCCGGGTGTGTTTTTCATTTTCAAATTGATATATTTTGAGTTCTGAATGCCGTATCAACTTGAAATTTTGGGTAGCCTCCTAAAATATAGTTTTCTATGATATTTGAAAAAGAAAAAAAATCGTCGTTGGGGACCGAATTTACAGGCCGTTTTTGCGATTTACTCCTTCTATCTACAGCCAACACACCCGGGTATGTATAGAAAAATGTATGTAAATTATAAGTTAGAAATGAAGAAAAACATTTGGGTTTCATTATAAATAATTTTTATTTATGTGACATTACTTTTTTTGTATTTATGTATGGATACAAACAAGAATAACAATATATTATTAATAATATGTATTGTAAAAAAATAATTTTATAAAAAGAGTGATAATTTATGACCTGCATCTATTACATTGAGTGATATCTTTTGAGTGCTCAACACAAACTGGCTTGTGACATTCTTTGCAGATTTTTCTTGTTGTTCTTCTTTTGGACCATAAGAAGCAATTTCCCTTATGCTTGATTCTGCCAGAATTGTCACGCTGCTCTTGAGCGCTTACTGGAAGGCTTTCAATGGTTGGTGTAACTGGGCGGCCCAACATACTTTCGATTCCACTACGTGATGAAAAATTTCGCATTATTTGATCTAACCAAATTGTACCATCTCTAGGTGTATAATTATTTGCAGAAGTTTCTATTGGATCAACTTCCAATTCTTCATCCGAATCAGTTTCATCAGCAGGATTATATTCTGGTAAGTGTAGTTCCTCTGCATCTGAATCTTCAACATAAATATTATTGCCATCGCCCTCTTCACCTGCCAATATCTTGCTCATCTTCACTGTCTGCTTCCAAAAGCTCCTCCAATCTTTGGCTTATGTACAGTTCTCTGTTTTCAAAGATAAGTCCTTGCAATTGCCGGGGAGTAAGCCATTCGCCATCAGCCATGATATAATTTGTTGTATGATTATTATATTTTTATCAAATGCGTTGCATGAAAATTAATAGCGCCTTTTTTATTCAAATGCTGTACAGAAAAAAACTTGACAGAAAGTGACGACACTACTAGCTAAACATGTATATTTATATACCATTTTTATGCGCGAAATCACACAGAATTTTTGAATTTATTAGTTCTTGGATTTGACCGTTATAAAATTTATTTTTAAATATTTTCCGGAGATTTTTTTACTGTTCTTCGAAAATTCTCTCATTTGGTGCACCTGCGTTTTTTTTCCTAACGAAACTTTATGACTTACTGACAGAAAGAGGTAAACCTCTGTTTATGTGGACTACCTGTAAATATCTTCAGCAATGTTAAATCCTCCGAAAGGCGTTGACCTGTTTGTGGTTAATTTTATTACAACAATCGTCATTAGTGGGTTTTGTTTTTATTACACAAACCTTTATTGAAAAATTTCCCAATTTTTTAAAATATCAATCATAGAGTCAGAAAAATGACTTCATTCATTTCCACTGTTGGAGTTTTGTAACACCAGGTAGACTAATATTTATTTTTCAGACAATATTTGCTTAAGATTTTACCTGGACATTGTGAATTAACTCTGAATGGCTTATATTTCTTTCTTTTGTACCTGTGTTATGGTAAGTAATAACAAGTAGGAAGAGTGAAGGGGATTTCTCGAGATGCTATGTGATAGACCGGTTATCAAGGTTGAAGAATAACAGTACTAAGAGAGTTTTTTGGCTACTTCAATTATTTGACTTTTAAGCGGTTTTATCATACATACTCCTAAGTACAACAAATGAATTTACTACGAAACCACACCATCGAAAAATCCCTATACTTAAAAAAAAAACGATTGCAATATATGGAAAAAAAGAAAGGAACAAAATATGTAAAAAAATGTATAATGTATAGATACACTTGTCAATTTTCATAATCTATAATCGCTATAAATAGAAAAAACCGGTAACATCATAAAAAATTGAAAACGCTCATACAAAACGTATGGGATACCCGTGTGTGTTGGGTGTATGTTTACGTATAATTTTTTGGCTGTAGACACAAAGGTTAACTAGAGGTAATCTTCATGAAACGAAGATTCAAGTTAAAAGTGAGGAATATTTCCGCATTGTTGCAAACAATTTTAACGACAGTAAAAAATCTTATTATACATACCAGCTTAAAAGCAGCAAAGGTATTACTGTTGTTATTAAGGGAATTGAATCCACTGCTGACCCTGCTGAAATCAAAGAAGCTTTGGAGCTGAAAAATTTCAGCACTAAAGCAGTAATAAATATAGTTAACAAGGATAAGGTTCCCCAACCTATGTTTAAGGTTGACCTTCATCCTGATTCAACTAAATTAAAAAAGAATGAGGTTCACCCTATTTATAAACAAGAATTCTTGCTTCACCGTCGTGTGGTAGTAGAGGAACCCCATAAACGAAACGGTCCGGTACGGTGTAGTAACTGCCAAGAGTATGGGCACACAAAAGCTTACTGTACCCTCCAACCTGTATTTGTTGCTTGTGGAGAGCTTCACCACATTTCTAAATGCATTAACAAGTTGAAAAAAGATATTAATTTAAAAAAGTGCGCTAACTGTCAAGGAGATCACACTGCTAACTACAGGGGTTGTCCTATTTATAAAGAGCTCAAAGCTAAGATCTCTGAAAAAAGGCAAGTAAACCGAAACCCAAATCAAAATATATTTGCAACCCATAACTTTGTCCAGCAACAAAGTATCTAATCCAACTTTTTCATACGCAAGTGCGCTAAAATCAGGAGCAACAAATTCTCAACAAAATAGCTTGGAAAAACAAATAACAAGCTTAACTCAAACTTTGAATCAATATATGATCAATTAACTCTACAAGATCTAGCTAAAACGCAAAACCAATTATTTCAAATTTTGATTGTGCAAAAATAAATAAGCTAAAAATTTGTGTTTGGAATGCAAATGGCATAAGCCAAAATAAAAATGAAATTTTTCCTTACTTTACTCAAAGAAATATTGACTTAATGCTTATTTCAGAGACTCATCTAACAGACAAGCAAAATTTTCATATTCCAGGATATAAATTTTACAAAACCGATCATCCTGATGGCCAAGCTCACGGGGGCACAGGAATTTTAATTCGAAATCGCCTTCAACACTACTGCTTAGAACCCTTTTCAGAAAATTATCTCCAGGCTACCTGTATTTGCCTACAAAACCATTCCAAAAAACGTACTGTTTCGACTGTCTATTGCCCACGTCGATTCGCAATCAGTGAGACAAAATTCAAAGAATTTTTCGATTCCTTGGGAATTAGATTCTTAGCGGCTGGAGACTATAACTCCAAACATACATACATACCCTAAAGGCAAACAGTTATATAACATGGTAATGAGACATCACACCACGTTCGACTATGCTTCACCTGGTCAACCAATATATTGGCCAGCCGATCGAAGGAAAATCCCAGACCTCATTGACTTCGCTATCACAAGAGGTATCGATAGATCCTTATTAACATCCGATACAAAGTATGAGCTCTCCTCTGATCATTCTCCAATAATTTTTTGCCTTCTAGAAAAATCAGCTGATCTCAAGCCTCCTATGAGACTAACATTACCAATTGGCTTAAGTAAAAAAAGGACATAAGCTCACACATCCACTCAAACTATTCGATAAAACACAACGAGCATATTGACGATGTTGTTGCTGTTTTTAACTCAATACTGTATTCAGCAGCAGAGCACTCAACTTCTGATCAGGCTGTGAAAAATACAAAAAGCCGTTTCCTTACTAACAGTGAAATCGAAATCCTCGTAGCCGAAAAGCGTAGGTTAAGGCGAGAGTGGCAGGTCCATAGATCCCCAGCTTCTAATGCAATCCTAAAAATTGGTACAGATAAACTTAGGTCTGCGTTAAAAAACGACGTTAAAAAGACTTGGAGCAGCAAAAGTATTTCTCGAAACTCAATGGGAAAAAATCCTTGTGGAAAGCCAGCAAAAAAATAAAAGCCCCCACTGAAAATGAATCACCGATTAGAGACTCCCACGAAAATTGGGCTCGAAGTGATGATGAAAAAGCTGAGGCTTTTGCAAATCACTTAAGTACAGTTTTTCAACCAAATACGAACATTCAAGGTTTCATGCCTCCCCAACTGCCAATAAATAACGATACTATCCAAATGAGTTTCCACAGCAGCAACTTAATCAGTTTAATTCAAAAAATGTGTCCTAAAAAAGCCCCAGGGTATGATAACATCACTCCCAAAATGATTAAGGAATTGCCTTATTCAGGCATTATCTTTTTGACCCGACTTTTTAATACTATAATTCATTACGGATACTACCCAAAAGAATGGAAAAACTCTTTGATAACCATGATATCAAAACTTGGGAAAGATCGTACATTACCATCATCGTACAGACCCATAAGTCTTTTACCTTGCTTGTCAAAATTATTTGAGAAATTAATTCTAGCAAAATTAATTCCTTATGTAACCGATAACAATTTATTTCCTCCTCACCAATTCGGCTTCCGAAAACAACACGGCACAATCGAACAGGTTAATAGAATCACAAATGATATAAGAAAGACTTATGAGCGCAGTGCGTGAGGATGGAAGTCGACAGCCTTGTTTCCTTTTTCAGAAACCTATACAAACGATACAAACATGCGACGTAACCTCCGCGTATATTTTTATATACATATACTTTATTTCTTGTTTAACAGAATTTGAGTCTTCTGAGAACGTACAACTAGACAGAATAAATTATTTTTTATTTTCATTATTTAACTTTAAAATGAAAATTAATGTTTAAAGAATCATAAGACGCACATGTGAACAACTTATTGTTGAAGTTGGCATAAGAGCATAAAGCAGTAGTTAAGACACTAAGTTAAGATATCAAGTCATCTAGCACCACCAATTAAAACAGCTGACGTGGCAGACAAAAAGAATCAGCTGATGCAATCGACACTAGCAAGAGGTTGGGTGTTAAATGGAAACCAAAATTTTGGTCATTCAATCGGCGTCCGCCGCAGCGAGCAGTCAAGAGTCCAGCAACAGTGGTAATATTTACTAATCAAAATTCTTTTCTAAATTTCAGCTTTGACTTAACATGCAAGTACATTTTCGGTTTTCACTGAGGTACTTGAGTGTTAGAAAGTTAGCGTAGGAGTTGCGTGTGAAGGTTTCGGCTAACTTCAAACGCGTGAGTGTGTTTTCGGTTTTCACTGAGGCACTCATGCGCTAGAACGCAGTCAGTTTAAAATCGACATACGTACATTGTAGCTCAGCGGTCATACGGGCTGAGATTTATTTTTCCTAGTATAGGAGTTGCATGTGGAGGTTTCGGCTAATTTCAAACGCGTGAGTGCGCTTTCGGTTTTCAATGAGACACTCATGCGCTAGAACGCAGCCAGTTCTAAAACCGACGCGCGTACATTTTAGCTCAGCAGTCATACGAGCGACAGTAGAAAAGTAGAGGTAGCGCCACAAAACAAGTTAGAAGGCACCCCCCCTGATTGAACACGTGCAACAAGCGCAGAGCGGTATATGAGCAGAGCCGATAGTACCAGCGCCAGGGCGTGTTTTTTTATAAGTATCAAAGAAACTTTATTTATTTAAATTAAGACTTTAATCTATTTCTCCTAGTGAATAAACAAAAGATGTGTAAATATATAATTAAATTTACGTGCATTAAAAAAAAATGAATTAAAAATCTAAACCACCCGCGTTTTAAATAAAATTTGAAGAAATAGCCAACCTGCGAATATAAATATTCTGTAGCGGAACCTTGGACACCGGCGAGCCAAGACCTCGGCGGGAAGGTTCGTCACAAGTGAATACTGCACAGCAATATTTCTCGATGTCGCATAGGCGTTCGATAAAGTATGGCACGAAGGCCTTATCAATAAAATTAAACACTTATTGCCTCTCAATGTTCACAAAACATTTACTTCTTACCTCGAAAGCAGGCTCTTTAAAATAAAACACAGAGATTTTATTTCAACTCACTTCAATATAAGAGCAGGTGTCCATCAAGGTAGCGTACTAGGACCGTTTCTATATGTATTGTATACCTCAGACTTACCAATTAATGCTAACACGACCATCTCAACATTCACAGATTATACTTCAGTTTTAAGTTGTAACCGTTGCCCATTAGAAGGTTCTCGAAAGCTCCAGCTTCATTTAAAATCAATAGAAGAATGGCCAAAATGTTAGCAAGTTACTTTTACCCTTAGGCGTGGTGAATGCCCTCCAATTGTTCTAAATAATACTTCAGTCCCACAAAGTGAAATTGTAACATATCTAGGTATTCAATTAGATCGACGACTAATATGGCGTAGGCATATTGAAGCCAAAATAACTCAGTTAAAGTTAAAAACCTCCAGTCTTCACTGGCTAGTTAATCATCGTTCCCCTTTGAAGCTTGAATATAAAATCCTTTTATACAAAACAAATTTTTAAGCCAATTTGGTTATATGGTGTCCAACTTTGAGGTAACGCCAGCTCTTAAAACATAGAACTAATACAAAGGGCTCTGTTGGGTCACCGATTGGGAACCGCTGTACTTAGCGTTTAAATTTACTTATTTTCTTTATGCTTTGAATGCACTCATTTTTTTATATGCATTTATATAAACAAACATTTTATTTTAGTACTGTTTTTTCTTACATGTAAATTCATATGCATAAGTACATAACAAAATTAACTGTTAACAATTGTCTCACTAATGCACATATGCATAACTCTCATTTTTGTCTCTTATGCTTTATGCTATATTCTAATTTTGTAAGAACTATTTTTGTAAGCATTAGAGCTTTGGCAAACTAAATAAATTAGTTTACGATTGACCTTTAAATGAAAGACGTCCTCTTGATCATTTTTAATTGTTTTAACTTTAAATTTTTTCTGCACACTCATTGCCTGTAGATTTCTTTTGCTATTTCGGTAAAGTTCTTGCGGTTAGGAAAACTCTCCTGATCGTACATTTTTGGCGCCCAACGTGGGGCACGAGTGTTTAAATTTAATAAAGACATTCAAAAATATTATTAAAATAAATTTTTGGAAAAATTCGTGGTATTCGCGTCGCGTAAAAAAAAGGTTCCAGTTCAAAAGCTAACATAAAAAGTTATTGTTCATGTCTTATTTCCTGGTTCGTCGTTGGACTCATAAGCATTTTCATCTCGTCGTGGGACTTGGCTGTAAATCGCCTGTTAAGGGAGTACCAGAAAACATTGCTAAAAATATATGTAAAATACAGTTTCGTAAACTGTATCAACTTGGTAAGATCCCGCTGTCCCAAAAATCCCGCTATAGTGGTTGCGTAGCAACACGCAAAATTGCTACATTTTCGCTGCTAGCATCGCATCGTTTAAGCTGCAGCAATCGTAGCCGCTGCCGCTGCTTGCATTTTCGGCGCATCTTACTGCGTTTTTTGCCATTTGTCGTCGCCTTCGCTCTTGCCGTCGCAACTGTTTCTCACTGCTGCTCAATACTTTTGTCTTTGACTTGCTCGCCTATCGTGCGTGAGCATTGTCGTCTGCTGTTGCTATCGTTTACTGCAATCATAGCTGCAGCTACTCTTGAGTTCTTATTCTAACACATTTGTAAATTTGCTAATTGAACCTCGCTTCTTCTATCGCCGAATTCACTTCGTTTTTGTATTGTTGAACAATTAGCAATGTCGGTCACAATGACCATCGAAGAGCTTAAGCAGCAGAGAGCTAATACAAAGAAAAGTATTACGCGCATTAAAAATATCGTCGAAAGCAGTGGTAAAGGGGAAGGGAAAACTCTTTCCTCAGCCGAACTCAAATGTCACTTAGGCATACTTGAATCGTCTTTCAAGAAAATTCTCACTGTGCAAACGAGCATTGAAACAATTGATACAGATGATTCTTGTCGCTCTGACAATGTCGGATATCACCTGTTTCATGCCTATGCCGCATTCTAAATTACCACAGTTAAAACTGCCAACATTTAATGGCAAATATTCAGCTTATAAAAATTTCATTGTCTCTTCTACGCAAATTATTGATCGCGAATTGAATTTATCTAACATAGATCTAACATAGATAAATTCAATCATCTTCTCAATTGTCTCCAAGGCCCAGCATTGGAAACTGTTAAAGCTTTCCAAATAACAAATGAAAATTACCCTAAAGCTTTGGAAAGGCTTAAGGAACGCTACGATAACACAACTTTAATTTTCCTCGAAAATATTTCATCGCTTTTTGATTTGCCTTCAATTTCTAAACCTAGTGGTAGTCAGCTACGAAGTCTTGTCGACAACGCTTCGGCTCTACATATATGGTTCACTGCTGTCGTTAGGTTCGGAAAAAGAAATTTCTCAAGCCATGTTAATTTATTTGGTTTTGCAAAAAGTTGATGAGGAATCTAATAAAAAATGGAAGCAGTCACTAGAATTTAAAGAGTTGACAACTTGGAACAGTTGTAGAATGATTTTAGAGAGACATTGTCAGTATCTTGAATCAATTGAGGGTGCTAATTTTGTTGAGCCTAAAATTGATAAAATTTCTAAAAAACCACAACCAAATAGAAATCAAAATAGAGGCTATTCGTTTGCTTGCTCGTATCCAGTATGCTCTTTTTGTCCGTAGTTTTGAAAATGTAAAGAAACTTGGTCTTTGCATTAATTGTCTCTCCAAAGGGCATCAACTTTCAAATTGCTCCTCTGCACATAGATGTAGGACCTGTTCGCGTCAACATCACAGCTTATTGCATAAAACTAATCTCGTCAGCACTGTCGACAATATTTCTATTCCTAGCTATACACCAGCGCGGTCACCTGCACCTCAGTTGTCATCAACGACAACATCGTCATCATTGCCCTGTACTTCAAGAGAGGCTGCAGCTCATACGCACATGGAAAATTCGTCCACAGATAATGTGATTCTCGCCACTGCTATGGTTTTGGTTCTGGATGCTTCAGGTTGCTATAAACTTGGCAGAGCTTTGTTAGATTCGTGCTCGCAGGTTAATTTTATTACCGACGAATTTTCTCAAAAATTGCAATTGCCTCGTGGCAAACATATTATCGAAATTCATAGCGTTGGAAATTCCTTTACAAATATAAAATATAAAGCTTCAACAACTATTAAGTCTCGCTTAAACAATTTTAAAATTCCACTTTCATTTTGTGTGACGTCACATATCGCATATCAGCCAGAAGCTGAAATTGATGTCTCGTCATGGAATTTGCCACCGAGCGCTGAGCTCGCTGATGAACAATTTCACAAATCAAAACGTATCAATTTGCTTTTAGGCACAGAAAGTTTCTTCAATATTCTTTCTGTTGGCCAAATTCGTCTTGGCGAAAAATTACCTGTTTTGCAAAATACATTGCTAGGTTGGGTGGTTTCAGGTCGATATCAAAGGCCACTCAACACACAAATATCTACATGTTTGCTCACTTCTCATGACTCTATAGATGAAAAGTTAGAGCGTTTGTGGAAACTTGATGAAGTTTCAGCCACGGCGGAAGTGTGGACCCGTGAGCAGCACAGTTGTGAACTCGTGTACACTGAAGCAGTCTCAAGAAATCCTGAAGGCAGGATTGTCGTCAAATTGCCTTTTGAAGATGATCCAACTTGTCCTGGTCATTCTCACGCTATAGCATTGCAGAGGTTTGTAGCGCAAGAACGTCGTTTATCACGCTCACCCGAACTTAAAGCGCAATATGTTGCCTTTATGAATGAATATGAGCATTTGGGCCATATGAGTTTGGTAAAAAACCCAAATTTGAAAGAGGCTCACTTTTATATCCCACATCATTGTGTGCTTAAACCAACTAGCACTTCAACTAAATTAAGAGTTGTCTTTGACGCTTCGTGTCGAACCACTTCACAAAAATCTCTTAATGATATTCAAATGGTTGGTCCTACTCTTCAGAGCGAATTATTTATTTTACTTTTACGTTTTCGTCTCTATCGCTATGCCGTCACTGCTGACATCGTTAAAATGTACAGGAAGGTACTTGTCGAACCAAAAGATCGCAAGTATCAATATATTTTATGGAGAAATTCACCAGATCAAGAAATTGTCACATACCAGCTCAATACCTTGACGTATGGGATGGCTGCTGCGCCATATCTTGCCATGCGAAGTCTATTTTATTTGGCAGATCAACATGCTTCAGATTTTGCAATTGGCTCAGATGTCGTAAAATCGTCATTTTATGTTGACGACCTTTTATGTGGTGCAAATTCACTCAGTGAATTATCTCAGATAAAATATGAGGTGACAAAATTGTTGAAACTAGGCTGCTTTGAATTAGCAATGTGGCACTCGAATCATCCAGATTACAGAGACGATAATACGATTAAAAATTTAGATATTGAAGATGCAGCACTCACAAGTGCATTAGGACTAAAATGGGACCAGAAAAGTGACTCATTTTTATTTTCTTTTGAACCAAAGCAAAATAAACCCAACTGCGCTACAAAACGCACTATTATTTCGATTGCCTCATCATTACTTGATCTTCTTGGACTCTTAGCACTAGTAGTGATTATGGCTAAAATAATATTACAAGAACTATGGTTGCTCAAATTAGACTGGGACGAATCAGTACCGCAAAATTTGCACTTGGCATGGGATAATTTTCTAAAAAACTTATCATCACTCTCGCTTATCTCCATTCGAAGATATTGTTTGTCATCGAATGCACAATTAATTCAGATGCATGGATTTTGTGATTTTTTCATTCGCGCCTACGCAAAATTTGTGTTCGTCTTCTTATAGCAAAGTCACGAGTTGCACCGACCAAAAAACAATCACTACCAAAACTTGAATTATGTGGCGCTCTGCTTCTCTCCAGACTCTACAACAAAATAAAGTTAATTTTCGCAAATAATGATATTGATGTATATCTTTGGACAGATCAGCAAATTGTGCTACACTGGCTCAGGGTTCATTCAGCTACGCTATCTACCTTCGTTGGAAACAGAGTGTCTGAGATTCAAGATCTCACAACTTATGTCCATTGGAGGCATGTCCCAATGCAAAGTAATCCAGCTGACATTGTTTCTAGAGGCAGCACAGTGGAAGAGCTTCGCAATTCAATATGGTACACAGGCCCTTCGTTTTTAACCGAACACATGCACAATTGGCCGAAAAATAAATACGACAATTTAGATATGGATGAAATTAACAAAGAAAAGCGGAAGTCAGCATTCAAAATATCAGTTTTAAATAACAATATTCTTGATACTATTGAAAAGTACAGCTCTCACATGCGCAGTGTACGTGTCATCGCTTGGATGTTTCGTTTTTATCGCAGACTCACCAAAGACCTAAATAGCGACTTTGTGGCAGCTTCCCTTTCCTCTCAAGAATTGCAGCATGCGCAAAATTGCATTGTATGGAATATACAACAACAGAACTTCGCTGAAGAAATTCATTCACTTCAGAAAAATTTGGCAATAAAAGGCACGCTAAAATTCTTAAACCCATTTTTTGACGTCACTGGAGGATTCAATCTACTAAAAGTTGGTGGACGGCTCGAGTTATCAAACCTATCAGAGAGCCGAAAACATCCCATTTTGCAACCAGCTAAATCTAAATTCGTCTATGGCTACGTTCGTCATTTACATCTCAAGAATTATCACGCAGGACACAAAGCGTTGATAGCTCTCATTCGCTTGGAATTTTGGATTGTGAACGCGCGAGAAATTGCTCGGCGCGTAGTCAATAATTGTATCCACTGTGTTCTGTACAAGCCCAAATTGTTACAACAAATGATGGGGAATTTGACAGTTGAACGGCTAACTCCATCACGCCCCTTTGCTCGATGTGGCGTTGACTTTTTCGGCCCAATCAACACTTATCTCCGAATAAGAGGTAAGACGCCATATAAAACTTACCTCGCTATTTTCATTTGTTTGGCTACGAAAGCGGTTCACATCGAAGTCGTATCAGATTTGTCCACTGATGCCTTCTTAGCAGCACTTAAGCGGCTGATCGGCAGGAGAGGCTTGCCATCAGATATCTTTTGCGACAACGCAACAAATTTCGTTGGCGCCTGCAACAAGCTCGCTGAGCTGAAGGCGTTTCTCTTCAAAAAGGAGCATCAAGCTACAATCACTAAGTATTGCTCTAATGAATTTATTAATTTTCACTTTATTCCTCCCAGGGCTCCTCACTTTGGTGGAATTTGGGAGGCCGCTGTGAAATCGGCCAAAGGTCATCTCAATCGCAGTCTCATGAACGCAACACTCACATATGAAGAATTGACCACCCTTTTTGTCGAAATCGAATCGATTCTCAACTCTCGTCCTATATCGCCACTTTCGCCTGACCCGAGCGATTTTGAAGCATTGACTCCAGCCCACTTCATCATTGGCAGTTCGCTAAAATCGTTACCAGAACGTACTGCAACTTCTGACATCGATCATCTTCAAAAATGAGCTCTTGTTAGCGGCATCAAGGAACATTTTTGGAAACGATGAGTTCATGACTACATCAATGAACTTCAAATACGTTCGAAATGGACGAATGATCAACCTAACTTAAATAATGACACTATGGTCATTATCCATGAAGACAACGTGCCCCCACAGCGCTGGCAGTTAGGTCGTGTCCTCAATTGTATACCAGGCAGAGATTCACGCATCAGAGTCGTTGATGTTCGAACTTCGAGAGGAATTATTCGGCGCCCTATTCAGAAACTTGCAGTCCTACCTGCTTGAAAGTATGTCCTTTCAACGGGGCCGGGATGTTGGGTCACCGATTGGGAACCGCTGTTCTTAGCGTTTAAATTTACTTAATTTCTTTATGCTTTGAATGCCCTCATTTTTTTATATGCATTTATATAAACAAACATTTTATTTTAGTACTGTTTTTTCTTACATGTAAATTCATATGCATAAGTACATAACAAAATTAACTGTTAACAATTGTCACACTAATGCACATAGGCATAACTCTCATTTTTGTCTCTTATGCTTTATGCTATATTCTAATTTTGTAAGAACTAGTTTTGTAAGCATTAGAGTTTTGGCAAACTAAATAAATTAGTCTACGATTGACCTTTAAATGAAAGACGTCGCCCTAATCATTTTTAATTGTTTTAACTTTAAATTTTTTCTGCACACTCGTTGCCCGTAGATTTCTTTTGCTATTTCGGTAAAGTTCTTGCGGTTAGGAAAACTCTCCTGATCCTACAGGCTCAGTCCAAAATATTAAGAATAATTACAGGTGCACCATGGTACATAAGGAATGAAAATATTCAACGAGATCTATGCATCCCCTTGGAAAAAGATGAAATAAATAAAAATAAACAAACTTACGCCATAAGGTTGATGCATCATCCTAACCCATTGGCTCGTGATTTAATAAACATAGGGAATCACTCCAGACTGAAAACAAAGGATCGTCCTTCTATGGAAGTTGTGAATACTGCACAACACCGAACCGAACTTATCAGCTCTAACGTCATCGTGCAATCATCGTGAAGCAGATGAGGACTTTGTACCAGGACCTAGTTCGTCTCGGGAACAGTCCTCCAATGCAATCCGACCTCGGCAACTCTTCACAGCCATCTCCTCCTCCGATGAGGATGCGAGAACGAGACCTAGTTCGTCTTGGCTACTACCCCAAGAATGCCCTGGAAGCACTAAGTACCCCCAACGTGGACATCGCAGCCAGCTACACCACTATACAAAAAGTATAAGTCCCTGCTAACTTTTTGTTGTTGGAGACAAGTTCATTATTAAATTATATATTAATTATACATAATATTAATCTATAATAATGTTACTTAGTATAAGATTTTAAAACTTATTGTTAGTGTTTTGCGGCAAAGGTTAGTTTACCTGCCTATAACGCTAAAATAGTCCTGGCACTTGAACCAGTACTATTTAGGTTGTTTGATTGTTATTGCAGGCATATAAACCCACAATAACAGTGTTTAAATGAAAGCAAGGCACCTTACCAGTGGTCGGGGGTGTCTTGCTGTGTTGACCACTAAATATCAAAAAATGACAAAGAAAACCTTTAATATAAAATAGGTGTTGCTTTCCTTTTGAGTTGCTATGTAATGGCAAAATTTTATTTAATTTATGTCTATTATATACTTAATCGATAATTACAAATTGTGTACCAAATCATAATTTCATTAATTTGAAAATTGTGACCTACTTAAAATGCAGCCACCATAAACAAAATAAAAGCGAGCATTGACTTTAAAGAGTTGCAATGTTTGCATTTTGTCAATAAAGCAAAGCGAACATTGACTTCAAATAAATTGCAATGTTTTGCATTTTGTCATTACTAAACATTTTGATATGCTTAAGGGGTTGCATATGTGTAAAATATGTATGTGAGATTATAATTGAATAAGTGAAACTGAACATCCTCCCCCCGTTGAATATAATTCAACTGCTGTCGTCCAAATTGATAGCGAAGTCGGGTTTTTGCTGCACAGTCGAACGTGGCTGAGGTGTAGGCTTTGTTGTTGTAGATGTGAATCGTCTTACTATGTGCTTTATAGCGATGAATAATATTATTATGACTGCTAAAATTAATGCTGTGCTGGCATATACGGTGTTCCAAGTATTTTGATGTTGTAGCTTATGTTGTTAATAGCATATGCAATTCAGTAAGATTTTATATTTGGTCATCATAAAGGATACTAGTGTCATTTCTTAATACGGCTCTTATTTGCTCTGGATTGGATAACCTTTGAACACTTCCAAAACCAGTGTAGGAAGTGCGTATTGCGCTGGATATGAGATGGAATCCATCCAGTGTCAAAATGCTGTTTTTGGCAACACACTGGGGTGCAATTGTGAGAATCCCCGAACCTGCCAAAGATACCTGTTGTGAGTTCTGGTAACATACGATCGTCAACCGAGTAGGAAATTTTAACGCAAATATCCATTGGTTTCGTTGTTCCGTTTGAATCCAGGTTGAATTTTGTTCAATCTTTTCTAAATTGCAGATGTCAAGTGTTTCATTTTGGAGAAGCCCAAGTTCACAGGAACAAACTTGAGATTCTTTGTGGTACCTTGGACGAGTGATGCATACAACTTGATCCTGTTGAATGATAATACAGGATTTAATATCAGCTTGACTTAATGGTATGTACTGATCCATATGTTTGTCAATGGCAATTGTTTCCGCGCAAGGTGCAACAGTTATTAGTTTATTGTTAATTATGGTTGGAATAGGTGTCATTTTGGAAGTGAAATCTGAAATACTGCATTGTCATTCGTTACTCCTCCCTTGACTGTCATGATTTTATATAACTATATGGCGTCCTCATCTTTGACTGGTATATCCAAGTTGGCTGGCATGTGGGCCTTGATGTTTCTTAGCTCCTTGCGCAGTTGATTTACAGATAGTAAAGCTGGACTTATTTTTCCATGATGTGTGTCGGTCAATACGTCAAGGAGTGCAGCTTGCACCCGCTGTATGTTGATAATAATAAGTATCAGTTGATCTGATAAGGATGTCAAAGTTTGGAATAGAAGGAATTGGTATTCAGACGTTTCGATGTTTTCTATTGCCTTTGTGAGGAGATTTAATTGACCTTCCACTTGCTCGAATTTCAACTTAGTAGTGTTTCGGTCTACCTTTATTAAGTTAAGAGTGGAGTCTATGATTGATGTTTTGTTTCTTAACAATCTCAATAGATAATCTTCATTGTCTTTTACTTCCTCTATAGTATGTGACATTTTTTCTGCGTAATTGGAATCCAGTACACCAAAAAAGTGAATTTGCCACATTTCCTGCAAAATTTATGGCACCTCTTTTTACACGACTTGTCGGCAAAAAGGAATTGTCTGATTGAAGCACATCAGCCATATTTTGAAAATGAGATAAAGTGGTATTACAACTACATTGTCGATTTATTCTGCCACATATATTATGAAGGAATGAAATGAGGTTCCATTGGCTTGTAGCAAGTTTGAGTCTTCCAATCTCTTCAAAATGTATACCAATATCTGAGTTAAACTTCTGTATTTTAACGTTTTGTGCTAACGCTAATGGTAACATTAGAAGTGTAATCATAAGAGTGATCAATACGGTCTTGCTGCTGGCAACTGATGCCTTTCGTGCGCGTTTTTTTTGTAACTCATCTACCTTTGTAAATTCCTCAGTTGGTTCAATTGGTAATGGTGACAACTTATGTATAGTTCTTTTAAGAACCCCCGACGCTGTGCAAACATCTGCTACACGTACAGCTCCATCCTGACCATGAAAAATCTTTTCAATTCTTCCTAAAGGCCACCGCAATGTGGGAGAATTGTCATCTTTTATGATAACCATTTGACCAAGCTTTGCATTTGAACTTTGTTCTTTCCACTTGTGACGATACTGAAGTTCATTCAAATATTCCAGGGACCATCGTTTCCAGAACTCTTCTTTAATATGTGTCACCAGTTTCCATCTTGTTAGCAATGAGTTACTAGTGGGTGTGGAAACTGGATCAATTGATGAATTAATTGGTTCTCCATTCAAAAAATGACCTGGTGTAAGAGCTGTCATGTTATTAGGATCATTTGACATGGGAGTTAGAGGTCGTGAATTCAAAATGGCTTCTGCTTCAACCAACGTTGTTTCAAGTTCCTCATACGTAAGGGATGCCGATGTCAAGATTTTTATGAGTAAACCTTTTGCAGATTTAACAGCTGCTTCCCATAGGCCTCCAAAGTGAGGGGAACTTGGAGGTATGAATTTAAAAGTAATGCCTCTATTGTTGCATTCTGTGGTTATCTTTTCGTTAGCTCTTTGGGATTAAAAAATATTTTTTAATTCCTGTAATTTGTTACTGGCACCAATGAAGTTTGTTGCATTGTCGCAGTATATAGTTTGGCAATGACCTCTTCGGCCAATAAATCTTTTTAAAGCTCCTATGAAGGCATTTGTTGTGTGGTCGCTAACGAGCTCCAAGTGGACAGCCTTTGTAGTGAAGCAACAGAATACTGCTACATAAGCCTTTTGAGGACGTTTCCTCGAATTTTGTAATGTATCCAGACTGGTCGAAAGTAGTCAACACCGGTAATAATGAATGGTCGATTAGGTGTTATTCTGTCAGCAGGTAAGTTTCCCATTATTTGGGAGTACATCTTTGGTTTCGCCTTGCTACATTTAACGCACCGTTGGATGATTGCTCTAGCCATAATTTTTGCTTTGATTGGCCAAAATTTCTGTCTTGTGAATGATATGAGCGCTTGAGCTCCACAATGCATATTTTCCTTGTGTACCTTTTCCTTTAAAAGCTTCGTCAATGTGTCATTGTATGGAACTAAAATTTGATGCTTGGCGTCATAATTTAATGATGAGGCTTCCAGTCTTCCTCCAACACGAATGATACCTTGCTTGTCTAGGAACGGAGAAAAGGCTGCTAACGGACTTTGGGCCTTTACCGTTCTTTCTTTCTTTAATTCTTTGAGCTCATCGCTGAAATCATTTTTTTGAGTGACCTTGATGATTGTAACAAGAGCGTCATTTAGTTCCTGTGTGCTTAGCGTCAACTCATTGCATGTTATACCTTTCATGCGTCGTATAAATCGAAGTGTGTAACCTACTACTCGTTGAAGTGTGTTGAATGAGTTTCCATGATTGATTTTGTAAACCCAATCCCTTTTTGAGTCCAGTGCCACTGATGTTACATTGGATGTTGTTTGTTCATCTTTATTCATTGTTTCAGTAGCGTTGGAAGATTTTTGCTTCATTTCTGGACACTGTGGGTTATAAGTTAACTTTGTGAATTTAACTGGCCATTTATTTTCATTTCCATGCAAAAACAAAGGACCAAAGAACCACAAGTGACTGGCTGGCAATTTTGATGGCATTAATCCTCGTGACAGTGCATCTGGTGGGTTGTCCCTTGTTGAAACGTGGCGCCACTGATCTGCTACTGTCAATTCTTGGATCTGGCTGATCCTGTTTGCAACAAACATTTGAAGTGCAGATGATTTTGAGTTTATCCAATAGAGTACAATTTCCGAATCCGTCCAAAAGTGTATCTGTCCCTTATGATTAAGATCGTTCTTCACCCTTTTCATTAACGTTGTGCTGAGGACTGCTGCACATAACTCCAGGCGTGGAATTGTTTGTTTTTTCAGAGGTGCCACCCGGGATTTTGAACATAGTAGTCTTACGACTGTACGACCGTCTTTTAACGTTGCACGCACGAAAATTGCAGCTCCGTAGGCCTTTTCTGATGCATCACAAAAGGCATGAAGTTGAACAGATGATGCTACATGTTGTCCAAAAACGTGTCTTTCAAAGCCAAAATTGTTCAGTGCCTTTAAATCGTCTCGGAAGGAATGTAATTCGATTGGTATTGCCTGGTCCCAGGAAAGTTTTAATTGCCATAAGTCTTGTATGATGATCTTGGCTGTTACTATAACTGGGCCAAGTATCCCTAATGGATCAAATATTTTTGCAACTTCTGACGTGATTGTGCATTTCGTGATTTTGTTTGTTGCATGAGGCGTAGATCTGATGCAAAATTTATCCTGTTTTGGTTGCCAGACTAACCCAAGTGTTTTTATGGAGGTATTATCATCATTGCCAAAATCTGAATCAATTTCCTGATCATCCTTATCAATATCTTGTAATATTTGTAGGTGGTTTGCACACCACTTGCGAAGTTTAAAGCCAACAGGTTCTAATATGCGTTTCAGTTGACTCTGCATCTCCAATACCGTTGATAGTTTATTGGATCCACTGAGACAGTCATCTACGTAAAAATTATTTTTTAAGACTTGTGCTCCCAGTTCAAATTTTTCTGTATTTTCTTCTGCAAGCTGTTGCAGGCATCTTGTTGCTAAGTATGGGGCGGATCTGGTGCCATATGTCACTGTGTTTAACTGATAATGGTGCACTGAAATTTGTCGATACATTTTTTGAATATCGGTGCAAAAAACAAATCTTGGTAATCGGAAACGCAGAAGGATCGAAAACAGTTCACTCTGCACTGTTGGCCCAGTAAATAAAATGTCATTCAGTGATATGCCAGAACTAGTTTTACATGAGGCGTCAAACACTACTCTAAGTTTTGTACTGCTGCTATCTGGTTTCAGTACACAGTGATGCGGGATAACATAATGTGGTGTAGATTTGTTTTTAGTGGTTATCTGCTCCATATGTCCCAATTCTTCATACTTGTTCATAAATTGACGTACTGTTCTCTGAGGTTTTGATTCTTAGACAGTCTTTTCTCAAGGGAAAAGAATCTGGTCATTGCTATTGTTTCTGAATCTTTTAGGTTCTCAGGATCTTGTTGGAATGGTAGCCTTACCATGAAGCGTCCCAATGAGTCCCTTTGAGTGTTGTTTTGAAAATGTGTCTCGCATAATTCTTCTGCCATAGTTAACTTTGAATTTTTGGGTTCTGGATCATCCATCTGCCACAATCGTTGAATCATTTCATCTAAATCTTCCTCAGTTTTTGTACATATGCCACACGTTGCGGCACCCTCGTTCCTGTTATAGAGGTAGGAGTCGCCTACTTTTCCTGAAAAAATCCATCCAAAAACGGTATTTTGAAGTATAGGTAGATCACTTGATAGTTTGATTTGTCCAATGGTCAGCAATTGATGATAAAATTCTGCTCCCAAAAGGATGTCAATATTCGCCGCTTGGTTGAAGTAAGGGTCTGCTAGTTCAATATTTTTTGGAATTGACCATGATGATGTATCTAACGATTGCGAAGGCTGCAATGTAGTAATTTGTGGCAGAACGTATGCTTCCAATGGTTTTTGGTATCCATTTATACGGGACTGAATATTAATGTAGGTCCGCTGAGTTGAAACTTGTTTTTTCCTTCCAATTCCTTCTATGGACATTGAGGTCATCTGACCTGATACACCAAGGCATTTTGCAAACCTGCTAGTAATAATGTTGATTTGGGAACCAGAGTCCAACAGTACTCTGCAGGTTATCACATTTCCATTTGCTGTATTTACCTTAATTAAAGCTGTGCTAAGTAGCACGTAGCCTTTTTTTTGTGTGTTGTTGTAGGTTGTAAGGCTAACAGGAGAGTTTGAATTATGTTCATTAGAAGATGTTGCAGCTATGTTTAGACCGTCTTTTTCCTGATGTAACAATGTATTGTGTTTTTTCTGACATCTGGTGCAAGATCTGCTATGACAATTAGAGGTGCTGTGCCCACTTCAGAGACAATTTGTACAGAGTCGATTTTTGATCACATGATTCATCCTGTCTTTAACTGAAGCCTTCAAAAATTTGGCATATGTAAACAAAAAGTGTTCTTTTTCATGACAGAATTTACATTTTTGATGTACTGTTGTTGTTAGCACTCTCATAGGTTTTTGTTTTGCCCCAATAGCTTCCATCATTTGGAACTGGGCTTCCAAAAAAGTAAGAAATTCGTTTAATTTTGGAATTTCTTTATGATTT
The DNA here is from genome assembly GCA_963662105.1 of Meiosimyza platycephala. NCBI lineage: Eukaryota > Metazoa > Arthropoda > Insecta > Diptera > Lauxaniidae > Meiosimyza > Meiosimyza platycephala. The sequence continues at coordinate 58,382,681 of OY759211.1, read as the reverse complement.
GCAATAGTTTGCTCATATAAAATATGAGTTTCGCGATCCAACTTTTTTATTAAAATTGGAAGTAGTAGCGGATCCCATGAGTTCGTCACTACTCCCAGATTTTCCAATGCTAACAAGCATTCTTGTGTTGTATCATGCAGTTCCTTGATTGTTTTGGATGACGCTGCTACAGGAGTGTTTGTTAGGACTCTTTGGTTGTTGTACCGATCTTGAAGTAACGTCCAGGCTGTTGTATAATTCGCCTCACTCAATGAGAGATGTCGAATTAGCTTTTCTGCTTCTCCAGTGACGTTTGACTTCAAATACCACATCTTCTGCACATTTGGTAGCGCTTGGTTGTGAATCATTTGAAGAAATAAATCAAAAAATTGACGCCACTTCATGTAATCACCATCAAATTTTGGGAGAACAACCTTTGGCAGTGGTAGAGCTCCCTGCAGGCTTGCTGTGCTGACTTGCATTGTATCTGGATTGCTCCCTTGGTAGTTTTCCAGATCTTCAGTTAGAACGATTATCTTTTGTACCACCTCCTCTTCCAATTGGATGAACGTGGACAGGTTGTATCTTTTGGATGATGGGTCTTCCATTTGCTGCCAGATTTCATCGTTGATTTGTTCTATTTTTCCCCAAAGCTGTTTGATCGTGTTTAATTTCAACTCACTGGAGATACGTGAATGGTTTGTTTGTGTAGATTCAGCGTTGGCCAGGTGTCTTTTTAATGTTGACAGTTGGGCTTCAAATTTTCGAATAAGCCCCCTTTGCTGCTGGTCAGCATCATCTGTACGTGTGTTATCTGGACCTTGGATGTTCTGCGTATATAACTGACTGCATGCTGTAGTTGTATGCTGACTAACTGCAGATCTTTGTGCAATCACCGATTTCACTGAGTTAGTTGCGTCTATCTTTGCAGCTGCTTCCTCGAAGATTTTTGTGTAAGTTTCGACTACTTCGGCTATTTGGGTGTAATAGTCCTTTGAAAAGTAGTCGTGTTCCAATGGGAGGTCGTTCAATATGCGGATTTTTGTATCTGTTTCCTCAAACTTTTTCCATGCTTGGCTTATTCGCCGTAAACGCTCTTGAAAGTAGTCTGATGTCCCTTTCCGTTCTGAGAAATCCTTTTAAAAGTTCCTCACCCGCTTTGGATTTCTTCTCCAAGGGATTGTTGGATCTTTGCCAAGCCGTTGAACACCATCATGAATAGATGAAAAAGAGTTGTTTACTGGTTGATATTTATTGAATAAGTAGATGGCTGCTGTGTCCACCTTTGGATTAGTTAGGCTGGATTGTCTTGATGCAGACTGTATCCTGGCCAAAATGTGTCACCGTTTTACTGATGACTGTTGCATGATCAGATGGCTGCTGTGTCCACCTTATGCTGACTGTTGAATAATCAGATGGCTGCTGTGTCCACCTTATGCTGACTGTTGTATGATCTGATGGCTGCTGTGTCCACCTTATGCTGGAATCAGCTTCGGGGTCACCAATGTTTTGCGGCAAAGGTTAGTTTACCTGCCTATAACGCTAAAATAGTCCTGGCACTTGAACCAGTACTATTTAGGTTGTTTGATTGTTATTGCAGGCACATAAACCCACAATAACAGTGTTTAAATGAAAGCAAGGCACCTTACCAGTGGTCGGGGGTGTCTTGCTGTGTTGTCCACTAAATATCAAAAAATGACAAAGAAAACCTTTAATATAAAATAGGTGTTGCTTTCCTTTTGAGTTGCTATGTAATGGCAAAATTTTATTTAATTTATGTCTATTATATACTTAATCGATAATTACAAATTGTGTACCAAATCATAATTTCATTAATTTGAAAATTGTGACCTACTTAAAATGCAGCCACCATAAACAAAATAAAAGCGAGCATTGACTTTAAAGAAGTTGCAATGTTTGCATTTTGTCAATAAAGCAAAAGCGAACATTGACTTCAAATAAATTGCAATGTTTTGCATTTTGTCATTACTAAACATTTTGATATGCTTAAGGGGTTGCATATGTGTAAAATATGTATGTGAGATTATAATTGAATAAGTGAAACTGAACAGTTAGTCTCTTAAGAGAAGATTCAATCAAAAGAAATGAAGTTATAAAAAAAAAGAATTAAACAGTTTCAGAATGTTGTTCGAAAGTTCACAATTTGTGCACAATGTTGCGAATGGGAAAATGAATCCGTATTCGGAGAAGAGTGACCAACATGGGAACGCTCACGCAGTTCTAAGTTTGCTTTCACAATATGGGGAGAAATACGTCAAATGTCCTAGCGCGGTGTGCGAGCGCTAAATTCTGTTGTTTTCAACTCGTGCTGGTGGTACATAAATGTACCTACAAAAATTTTCCGACACATCATTTCGATGTATTTTTTCCTCAGCTTTCCAATGGTTTTGTCAGATTTCCCGAAATTTTCTATTTTCCTGGTGAAAAATCACAAAACGTGTTATATCTCAAAAACGGGGAATCGTAAACTATAAACTTTTTTCTGAAAAAAGTTTTCCCAAAAAACAGGTGGCAACCCACATTTGGGACGGGATTCGGCAAGGCAATTCTATATATTTTATTAGAGATCATCAAGGTCTATCATTTGACACACATTTCAAGCTGCAATCTTAAAACATAAACTTTTTCTGAAAAAAGTTTGCCCAAAGAACAGGTGGCAACGCACATTTGGGACGGGATTCGACAAGATAACTCGAAATAATTTTTTTAAGATTCATCAAGATCTATCATTTGACATTCATATGAAGCTGCAATCTTAAAGCATAAACATTTTTCTGAAAAAACTTTGGCCAAAAAACAAGTGGCAACCCATAATTGGGAAGGGATGCGGCAACACAATCCTATATATTATATTATGGCTCTTCAAGTTCTATCATTTGCCATACATTTCAAGCTGTAATCTTATACACTCGACTTTTCTGCAGCCGTCTCTTGGGCTAATATGATAAGATTTAAAATAGACATTGTAACAACTTACGTTTATTAACTGGAATCCGTAATAAAATAAACTCACTAATTATCTTTTAATACTTTATTGTATTTTAACTCTATTTAAAATATAACTTCATTCCTAGCAAAACCCAAGACTAACTAGCTGCCGGTGTTGCCGTTAACCCCTCTATTCCAACGGTTTTGCCGTTCTCCACATCCCTCCTGTATTTTTAAGTTTCAATTTTAGCTGAGGATTGGGTTCGGTAACTGCTGCATCTGACTCGGCCAGTACTGGAACACTTAAAGAGACTTCATCTGGATTATGTGAAGGTGGCTATCATTCCTTCTAAATATTTTTCCTTCCCCATAAATTTCGACTTCATTTCCAATTTTATTTTTAACTTTATTCCATTGTTATCATTCTAATTTTTGAAAAACCCAAGAATAGAGAGGTACCACTTACCCTTACAACTCCTTATACAAACTGGATTAATTACAAAAAATACATAAGCAGACATAACCACACAAATTATACAATAGGATGTAAACAGCATATTGATGATGCTGTTGATGCCTAAAAATTCAATTAGTAGAAGAAAAGATAGATTTTCTACTAATGCTGAAATAGAAAAAATTAGTTTCGGATAAGAGAAGGCTTAGACGGGAATGGCAGAAATATAGGTCCCTAGCATCAAAAATAAAACTTAGGGAAGCCGAAAAGAAGATAAGAGCTGCTCTTTCTAGAGAACAAAATAATCACCATTATAGTTTTATTCAAAACCATTTTCCAAACAAAACTAATAAATTGTCTCTATGGAAGTCTAGCCGCGTATTTAGAAATCCTATTGAGACCGAGCCTCCTATAAGGAATAGTAATGGTGATTGGGCACGAAGTGATGAGGAAAAGGCATATGTTTATGCACAACATCTAAGCCTAGTGTTTCAGCCCAATTGTGTCTCAAACAATACTGATCTGCCTCCGCAAATAATTAACACTCAAAATATTAACATGCATATTACTCCAACTGAAGTCGCTAACGTCATAAAAAATAAACTTATTTGTAGAAAAGCACTTGGCCATGACTCCATTACTCCCATAATGCTCAAAAATTCACCCCAAACAGCTGTAGTTTTCATCACCAGGCTCTTCAATGCTATAATTAATTTTGGCCACTATCCCGGTGAGTGGAAAAAATCAATAATTAAAATGATTTCGAAGCCCGGCAAAGATTCCACCTTACCATCTTCCATCTCAAAACTGTTTGAAAAAGTGTTCTTAGAAAAGGTTATGCCTTACCTTCAAGATCATCACCTCATTCTTTCACACCAGTTTGGTTTTAGGGAAAAACATGGAACCATTGAGCAAGTGAATAGAATAACAAACGAAATAAAAAATGCTTTTGAACACAGAGAATACTGTTCCGCCATATTTCTTGACGTTAAGCAAGCTTTTGATAAAGTATGGCATGAGGGCCTAATTTACAAAATCAGAAAACTCCTACCACAAAATATCCACGCAGTGCTAGTGTCATATTTGGCAAACAGGTGCTATAGTGTTAAATATCAAAGTTTTAATACAACTGAGTTCTCGATTGGCTCTGGAGTTCCACAGGGTAGTGTTCTTGGTCCGTTTTTATATATCTTATTCACTTCTGATGTTCCGACAAATGACCAGCTAGTTACCTCCACTTTTGCGGATGATATTTTAATGCTGTGGTTGCCACCAACCAGCTTCAAAATCATCTAGTTCTTATTGAAAATTGGTTATCAAAATGGCGTATCAAGGTGAACGAGCAAAAATGCCAAAATGTTACATTTACATTAAATAGAAACCCAACACCAAACATAAAATTAAATGGCATTCGAGTTCAAGAAGCAAATGAAGTAACTTATCTTGGCATTCACATAGATAAACGCTTAACTTGGCGTAAACACATCGAAGCCAAAAAGATGCAAATCAAACTCAAAGCTGCTAGCTTGTACTGGTTAATAAACAGTCACTCTCCTCTAAAATTGGAATATAAAGTTCTCCTATATAATAGTGTTATTAAGCCTATCTGGACCTATGGGATACAACTATATGGATTCGCTAGTTCATCAAATATTGAAATTCTTCAAAGGGCTCAAGCAAAGATACTAAGGACAATAACAGGAGCACCGTGGTTCATTAGAAATGAGCGTATCCATAGCGATAGAATTTGAAAGACTGAAGAGAAAATACCTCCTAAAACTGCAAAATCATATCAATCCATTAGCTACTCCACTTGCTAACACTTCAACACATTCGCGTTTAAAAAGGGCTGACCGCCCAGCTACTACAAATGGTTCTGCATAATGAACTCCGTAATAAATATCCATATCCATACATATATCCAAATATTATATCCATAATACAATTTCAGACCAGCAAAAAATATTTATTTTTATTTATTTTTGAGTCCCGCAGAGCTTTAAATTACTTATTGTAATAGATATATCACTTTATATATAATTTATAATTTGTAATAGTGTTAATTAGAATTAAGAGCTTACAACTTATTGTTAGTCTTTAAAATGTAAAGAGATCCAATAAATAAAAGAATGAAAAAAAAAAAAAATATATTGTTGGATTAAACGTCGGTGTAAGTTTATGTGGGAAAACCACATTCCGCAACAATACCTTGTCTCCGACTATCCGATTCTTTAGCTCTTCTCTTCCTGTACCCTTTCTCTTTTCCTTTTTGCTTGTTGATTATATCTAAATCTCTTGCCCCTGAATTCATCATATCTTCTGTTATATCTTGTATTCCAGGAATCTTGTCACGGATGACCCGATTAAACATCAATTCAGTTGGAGGGGTTCCAGTGGTACCGTGAGGTGTCACGTTATACATCAAAATAAATTTTTGGATTTCATCTTTGTAATCTTTGGTACAGCAATTTGGTATGAGCAATTTTAAGACGTTTTACTAATGATCGATTCATGTTTTCTACTTCGCCGTTAGCCTGCGGCCAATAAGGTGGTGTTGTTATCAAAACAATGTTATTTTCTTTTCAAAAGTTTTTAAACTCTACGCTCACATATTGTTTGCCATTATCTGCTCTGAGGGACTTAGGTATCCCCAACCTGCAGAAAATTTCTCGTAATAAGTTAATAATTGCTTCTGAAGTAATTTTTCTTAAAAATTTAACTTCTTGGTAACGTGAATAATAATCAATTAAAACAAATAAATACTCATTATTTGGCAATGGACGTAGTAGGTCTGAAGCGACACATTGCCATGATCCATTAGGAAAAGCGTGTCTCTCCATTGGAGCCGGATTGTTTGGTTTTGAAACCAATAAGCAATCCCAACAATTTTTAACAAAAACCACAACTTCTCGGTCAATTAAAGGCCACCATACTTTAGCTCTTATTCTCCGTTTCATAGCTGATTCACCTGGGTGACCTTCATGAGCGAGCTCCAATAGCTTAGTCCGTAAAGATATTGGTATAACGATGCGAGTACTTACTTACTTACCGGGTTACGGCCGACCTCAATTCAACGTTGAGGGGTTCTGTATCCGAGGCTTTTTTTTTTGGTTTTCATTGGAATCTTTTTTTTGCGTGGCAGGTACCAAACCCTGCGCACAACCCATTTTACTTCCAGGGAGGACGCACTGCACACATTCGCTCACTATCTCAGCGGATGCGGAGATAGCTACCCAGATGGAGCCAGCGGGGAGGCTGTGTGGCAACTTGCAAATGGTTGGCTCAGAGATCGCTCTGGCAATCCCCAGGTGGAAAGCAGTCAGAAACTTTACTCTGATCAACCAAAAGCCAATCCATCCAAACGATGCGAGTACCCCGCAATAAAATGTTACCAACTGCATGCATTTCGTAACGAAACGGATAACAGCTATTTGGCGTATCTGGCGGCCAAGAGTCATTTTTAATATATTCAATTGTGTTAACTATATCTTTGTCTTGCGAGCTCTTTTTGGCAATATCGGAAATACTGATGGATGATGGCGTAGCATTAGCAACTATGTGAAAAATATTCTGTTCTACGTTATCGTCAAATGATTGCGCATTGTCAAATTTGCATAATCTTGAAATAGAATCAGCAATATTTTCTTTTCCTGCACAATAAATGACTTTGAATTTAAAAGACTGTTATCTCAATAGCCATCTCTCGATCCTAGCAGGTGGTTTTGATGTTCGCTTAAAAATCGCTTCCAAAGGCTTATGATCATTGACCAATTCAAATTCTAGACCGATAAAACCTTTTGACAGCTCAAACTAGCGCTAAACTTTCTTTTTCTGTTTGTGAGTATCTCTTTTCTACATCAGAGAGGCTTTTACTAGCAAAAGATATTACTCGCGGATCATTTTTAATATCAAATTGAACTAGTACTGCACCTAAAGCTACTGGACTTGCATCTGCTATTATTCGAGTTCGATTTTGGACATTGAAATAATTTAATCTTGGTATTTCCGATAGTAACGACTTTAGTTTTTCGAAAGATTTTTGCTGATTTTGACCCCAATTAAATTTGCAGTTTAACTTTAACAAACATCTCAACGGCTCCGTAATATCTGCCAGATCTGGAATAAATTTACCTACATAAGTAACAAGACCTAGGAAACTCCTGATTTCTTCCTTGGTATGCGGAGCGTGAAATTCTCTAATAGTTTCGATTTTTTCTGGATCTAGAGAAATTCCCTCATCAGATAGCAAATGTCCCAAAAATCGAAGTTTTTTAACTTATTATAATTGAGCAATACATTGTTGTTTTTAGAAACTTCTAACACCTGCTTCAAAGCATCGTCGTGTTCTTGTTCCTTGCTCCCAAAAACGATCACGTCATCTATAAAATTCAAGGTATTAGTACATGGAGACAGAAATTCTTCCATAGGTTAGGTTAGGTTAGGTTAAAAGGGTTGCTTGCAAAGCAAGATTCACTCGGTGGCAGTTTGCCCATTGTGGTACCCTATATAAAAAATGTTCCCCTCCTTCTCCTTTAAAAAGTCCTACTGAATGGGGGTGAACCACCCAGAAGCCTTGGTGAAGTTGAGGATGCTGGTGAGTTCCAGCTCGGCTAGTTCCTCAAGACCAACAAAGAACGCAGAACCAAAATATTTGATTCGTCTCCTCATTAGCCCGGGGCATTCGCAGAGCAGGTGTTTAACCGTCTCATCCTCTTCTTCATCTCCACAGCTCCTGCAGAAGTCTCTGTAATTCCGCCAGTGGTATCTTAAGGTCTACCACTTGTTGATTCTCTGGTTGTTCTGATCCTATTCTGGCACATTCGTCAGCTTTCTCATTTCCGGAAATACCCGTATGACCGGGCACCCAGCAGAGTTCTATAGCATGCTGTCGGATTGAACGTAGTGATTCCCTGCAGTGTTCTGCCCACCTAGACTTTACTATTTTGGCATTCAGTGCTTTGATCGCTGCCTGACTGTCCACACATATGGTAATGATGGAGGGAGTAAGCTCCCTGTTCTGTATCACCTGTGCGGCTTGGTCTATGGTATAGATTTCAGCTTGAAAAACGCTGCAATAGTTGGGTAGTCTAAAAGACATCTCCATACTCATATTATCCGAGTACACACCCGCTCTTGCGCCGAACTCCATCTTGGACCCATCTGTGAAGATGGTTAGCCCCTTTCCTTGCAGAACGGTGCCTGAGTTCCAATCTTCTCTGGTTGGAAAGTTGATGTTGTAGGCAGTGTCAAAGTCAAGTATTGGTACTCGGTAGTCGCTTCCCGTGAGGCAGAGTTCCCGCTGCATATCTTGCAAAATAGACCCGTGACCATCAGAGTTTTGAAGCTTGTTGCATTCTTTTAACCTAAGAATCCCTTTTGCCGCTATATTCCTGATGTATAGGTCAATAGGCAGAAGATGCATTATAATCTCCAGGCCCGCCTGTGGTGTCGATCTCACCGCTCCTGTTATACCAAGGCAGGCCAGTCTCTGTACCTTACGAAGCTTGTCAAGTAGTGACTTGGTGTTGGCAGCCTTCCACCACACCAGCGCTCCGTGAGTTAAAATAGGTCTGATAACCGCCGTGTACATCCAGTGTACTATGTACGGTTTTGCACCCCATTTTTTCCCAAATGTTCTGTTACACGTGTAGAAAGCGCTCAATGCCTTTCTAGCCCTTTCATCCACGTTCCTCTTCCATAAAAGCTTGGAATCCAGAATTACTCCGAGATATTTTGCTTCTTTGGCGAGAGCCAGTGTGGTACCATTTAACGTTGGCAGTTTAAACACTGGTATTTTATATTTTCTTGTGAACAAAACAAGTTCGGTCTTGCTTGGATTGATACCAAGTCCGTTCCTATTTGCCCAGACTAGCAGTTTCATCAAAGCTGACTCCATCAGTTCACTGATCGTAGAAATAAACTTTCCCTTTATCAGTATGACGACATCATCTGCGTAGGCAACCACCTTAATCATCGATCTTTCCAGCGAGCATAAAATTTCATTAATGACAAGATTCCACAGGAGTGGTGATATAACACCGCCCTGTGGAGTACCTCTCTTAACTGCTTTCCTGCTCTTTGATGTCCCCAGGGTGGAGCTGATGACCCTGTGATTCAGCATGTTGTTGATCCACAGAGTTATTTTGCTATTTACCCCTATGCGTTCCAATGCGGTACTAATTGACCTTAATTCCACGTTGTTAAATGCACCCTCTATATCTGGAAAAGCACCTAAAACATATTCTTTTACATGTAAACCAGTTTCAACGAAGCTAACGACCTCATGCAAAGCAGAGTCTACAGACCTACCTTTCAGGTATTCGTGTTGGGCCTTACTGAAGTTATGCTCATTTAGAGTGCTTTCCACGTGCAGACCTACCAGTCTCTCCAGTGTTTTTAATAAAAATGATGATAGACTAATTGGCCTGTAGTCCTTGGCAGAATTATGATTCGCCTTTCCCGCCTTCGGAATAAAGACGACCCTAACCTCTCTCCATTCCCTAGGAATATACCCTAAGGCTATGCACCCTCTGAAGATCCTTGTCAACCAAGGAATGATGGTGGGCAAGGATTTTTGCAGCATTGCTGGTAGAATACCATCTGGTCCCGCGGATTTAAACGGTTTGAATGATTGTACTGCCCAGACAATTTTTGATTCGCTTGTTAATTCTTTGATAAACCCAGTTATGTGATTGTTGGTCATGCTCGAGTTTGGGATGGTTTCTGAACCACTCGAAGCCGCGTCCACACAATCAGGAAAGTGTGTCTTCATTAGGAGCTCAAGAGATTCACTGCTGCTTTCCGTGTATACACCATCCGGTTTTACCAAAAGACCGGGAGTGCTTGGACTCTTGGACAGAATTTTACGGAGCCTTGCGGCTTCACTCGTTTCCTCCATGCCCTCACAGAACTCAGCCCATGAGGCCCTTTTTGCCTTCCTAATTTCACTTTTGAAAGCGTTGAAACTTTGACGATATACATCCTAATCCGTACTTTCCCTAGTCACTTTCGCTCTATTAAAAAGCCTTCTAGTTTCAGTCCTCAACCGCCCAAGATTTGAAGTCCACCATGGTGTGTGGTTTCGTTTCTTGGAGCGACTTAAGGAACATGACTTCCGAAAAGCTTCATTCAGCTTGCCGGTGAGTTGGAATATTTCTGGTGCCGAACTTATTCCGAACATCAATCTTTTGTATCGAAAGAGTCCCTTATGAGTTATTAATGTGGTGATCTCACGACTAAGCTCATGAAGCTCTATTTGATGATAGGCCCATTTCAAATCTAACCTGGAAAAATATTTGGCACCTTTTAATTTAGTCATAAAAGTATCGAAAATTGGAAGTGAATAATTTTCACGGAGCACCGCTTTATTAGCTTGTCGCATGTCGACGCATAATCTCATTTCCCCATTTTCTTTCAAAACGACTACAATTGGAGAAATCCACGAACATGGACCTGATACAGGCTCTATAATGTCCTGAGCGAGTGCTTCCTTTAGATTGCTTTCAACTTTATTTTCGAGCGCAACAGGTATACGCCGTAGGGGTTGTTGCACAGGTCTTACATTGCAGTCTATTACTAATTTAATTTTAACATTTTTAATTTTAGGGAAAACACTTTCGGCCTCAATTCGATTTACATCTAGTCCTAATTTCAAAACTTTAAGTTGAAGGGCAGTGTCGCGTCCCAAGAGCGATTGATTTCCGTTTTCAATTGCATAGAATGTGGATATAATTTCCGAATCTCCTACTGCGATCGGAGCTTCAAAAATGTATATTACTTTTAGCAGTTTATTTGCCGCATACGCTTTAAATTGATTTTCTGAATGGGTACGGATATTCCACAATACTGCTTCACCGTTTCGAATCATTTCCCAATCGTCTTGGCTCAGAAGATTAAAACGCGTCCCTGAATCAATAATCATTGATACAAAACATCCTCCAATGCGACCAGGGTTGCCAGGTTGAAATCGAAGAATTAACGGCCTGCCAAAAAAAAAAATGTTTTCAATTCAATTCAATATTTATTCATTATTCTCATATTTACAAAACAATCAATAGCATATAATTTAGATTCACAATTTTATATAATAGAGAATAATAAGTGACATTTTTAATTTGTTAACATATAATACAATATAAAACAATAAAAAATATATATTAGTTAAATGTGTGGGGTAGACGGCACAAAAAAAAAGTGTGGCGAGGAATATAAAAAAATAAACATTGTACAAAATAAATGCATTTTAAAAAAAGAGAACAAAATAGAAAATTCATATATTAAAATTGTTATTCAAACCGATTTTTACAGTTCATACATGCGTAAATAAAAGTTATGACATTGAAAAACAAATTAAACAGAGTAACGCATCAAAGTTTGATTTGGTTGGTATCAAACTCAAAAAGCCAAACTTTAATTTTTTTCAAAAACACGGATTGGGTTCTTATGATTCTTAAATCCTCAGGGAGACAATTAAATAATTTACGAGATAGAATCGTGTAGGAGTTTCTAAATTGAACGGAGCGAAAACTTAGTAACGAAACAGCAGAGTTCAAGTTACTTCGCAAAGTGTAGATATCATTTATGGGACTTTGCATATAACCACCTCTCATATAAAATACTTTCAGAGCTTTGAGATAAAAAAGATGACGGACTGGCAGAATTTTTGTTTTTCTAAAAAGTTCCACGGAATGTGTAAAACGAGAGCAGTTACAAATTTTTCTTACAGCACTTTTTTGTAGTACAATTAATTGATGTATTTTATTTAGATAAGCACTACTCCAACAACTAATTCCATATTCCAGTTTAGAATGAAATATAGCATAGTACACTGTTTTTAAAGTCTTATCAGAAACATAATTTCTAAGGCGATAAAACATTCTATTAGACTGATGCCCGGTTTCACCAAAATCAATTAAAATCACTTCTAACTAGCAGGCTTTTAGAATTTATCAAGCTATTCAAATTAATTCTGTTTCACCAATATTAGAAATTATACTTTTAGCTAACAGCCTGTTAGCCGAATGACTGAAACAGAAATTCCTTACACAAATCTCTGATTGTATGCGAAAGAGTGAAACTAAAATAATTTTTGTTGATTGACATATGCCAAATAAATTAATGAATCATTCAAAATATTTTCAAAATATAAGCAAACTTTAAAAAATTTAACTGCAGCAAAACGGCTTGTTAGTTTAACAGGCTGTTAGCGCTAAAAGTGTTTGGTGAAACAAAATTAGGTTATTTTTACTTTTAACAGCCTGGTAAATTTTAAAATTGATTGGTGAAACCGGGCATGAAGCAGATATTTTTTTAAAATAGAAATATGTTCATTCCAATTCAACTTAGAATCAATTGTGATTCCTAGGTATTTATATACATATAGTTTTCAACCGTTTCAATTTCAAAGCAGCTATCATCACATAAGATATGGGCATTAAAGTATTTTTCAGCACAATTATTAACACAATTTTCATTATACAATACAAATTGATTGCAATTAGCTTCATGAAATTTTAATTTCAGATCTACCGATTTTTGAAAATTTTGGTGAAAGAACAGTAATTTTGTTTTTTTGCTGACAATAAGCTTATGTTCAGCAAACCAAGACCTTAGGAGGTGAACATCATGATTTATGTCTGCGACTAAGTTAAGATAGTCTGTTAAAACGTAAGCAATACCTAGATCATCTGCATATGCCTTGACTTTTCCTTTAAACGGTAGTGAAAATAAAGAATTCACATCAACTAAAAACAAAATTGAGCCTAGTACTGAACCCTGCGGTACACCTAAGTTTATGATCTTGGGATTTCTCACCAATTTTAACTTTCTGTATTCTATTATTTAAATAACTCTTAAACCAGCAGTAGATATGTCCGCGAAATCCAGCACAAAACAGTTTATTTAGGAGGCATTCGTGGTCTATCATGTCAAACGCTTTTGTGATGTCAACAAAAAGTCCACCACAGACATGTTTTGAATCCAGACCCTTATGCACAACACTACAAAAATCCAACAGAGCATCTTCAGTTGAACAGCCTTCTCTAAATCCAAACTGCAAAACTTTATTTTCTTTAAATAATTTAAAACTCTAATTTTCACAATTTTTTCAAAAATTTTAGAGATCGAGGGCAGAAGTGAAATAGGTCTATAATTGCACTTATCTTTTCTGTTGCCTTTTTTAAAAAGCGGTACAGTAGGTAACGGATATAAGCACAATTCATATAAGAAAGGAACGCTTATAAGAAACATTTTCGAAAGCACCGCGTTTTTTCCCAATGTTTTGAGGTAAAAAACAATCTATATAAGAAACTTCTTATAAGAAAAAAACGCATAAAAGAAAGCTTTTTCCAAGCACAAATATGAAAATCTTAAGAAAAAAATAACGCTTATAAGAGATTTTTTCAAATCGTAATTTTCGTTCTTTGGTCAAAATTGAAAATATGCGCCTTCATTATGTCATCATTCTTCGATCAAAATTGAACGAGCAAGTGTAACGATTGCAGTTGCTGAACGCACTTATTACTCACTGCTGAGATTTGTGCGACTCGGATATAAGAAATAAAGTTTCTTATATCAGTAGTACGTATATAAGAAATTTTTTTCTTATATTATATTTTATTTACGTATATAAGAAATTTTTTTCTTATATACGTGGTACTTCTATAAGAAAAAACTGATATAAGAATGAAATTTCCGGGATTTTTTGACTTTCTTATATCCGTTACCTACTGTATTACTATGGCGCATTTAAGATCATCCGGGAAGATGCCAGTATTAACGCTTAAATTAAAAATATGTTTCAATACGCCAAGAATATTGAAAATAATAGTTTTTAACATAATGTTAGAAATGCCATCACTGCCGTAAGAATAACTACTTTTCAAAGATTTTATTACTTGAAGGATCTCTATACCAGAAATCGGTTCAAAAAAGAAACTACCGCAGTATGTGTTATTACTTACAGAACCTATATAAGAGGAGCAGCTGCATGCATTAGAAAAATTAGAAGGAAATGATGAATGTTCAATATAAGCAAAATAGTCATTAAATTCATTAGCAGTTTCAGTAGGATCTGAAAAAACTCTGCCATTGCTTTCCAAAGTAATTGAACGATCCGAATAATTCATTTCCCTTTGAGCAATACTGTTTATAACTCCCCACTCATCTTTTAAATTACCCATTGCATCTCTAACTTTATTATGAAAATAATTTTTCTTCGAAGTCGAATTTTACTGTTAACACGGCTACACAACTGTTGAAATCTGGTCATCAAACGAATGTTATGATGATGTCTGTAGCATTTTAAGCGTAATTTATTTTTTAGCCTAATTTTTTTCAACATAGAATGTGAAATCCACGGTTTTAATCTCACTTCAGAAGATCTTCTATTTAACGTGTAAGTAGAGGATGTTATAAATTGCTTGAGTTTAGTTAGAAATAACTTTAGAACTTCTGAAACATTACGTTGATCGTAAACAGAATTCCAATCACAATTGCGTAATTTTGTATTTAACTGATCAAAATTAATTTTAGATACTTTTAGAACCGAAGTCCTTTGGTCTAGTTTTTTAACACAAAGGTTATCCAAAGCAATTCCTGTCATACAATGATCAATTATTTGAAAATCTAACTTAATTGCCGAGCAAATTTTGTGAGAAACGTTCGAAAAACGTCCTAGCACATGATCAAGACAAGAACCTGAAATGGGTCTTGTTGATTCGTTGACAAAAGAGTATAATCCATTTTCGGATAAGATAACATTATATAAATTTACTGATTCGCTTACGCTTAAAATATCTATATTGAAATCACCCAAAATAATTAGATTACCCGCTGATTCATTACCTAGTAAAATTGTAAATTCATCAAAAAAAGTTTGAAAAGTTTCCGAGTGAAACCTGTATACACAAATGAAGACAAAATTTATCTTGCATATGCAGCACGGAACTTTTATGATATCTGCACTTTTGAGGCTAAGGTACGAAATTACACCACAATCAATTTGATTATGCACAAAAACTCCTACACCACCTGACGGATACGAATCGTTAGCATTAGCGTAAAAAGTATAGTTCGGCAAACTATATTCATCGACTTCAAATGAGTATACCCAAATCTCAGATACAAAAATTAAATCTGGTAAGATATTAAATGCGTTAATATGTGTTATCAACAAGTCAAAATTCTGTCGAAGGCTACGAATGTTTTGATGAACCGCAAAAAAGGAATGGTAATTGGAACAGGATAAAAAATTCAAATCAGAAATACTACTTTTTGTTAATGTTGGAGAACCTTCAGTTATAATATCATTATGATAATTAATTAGATTATTAAACATAATTTAATACATAACATAATTAATACATATTTTGCACAGTGTTTAAATCACCAAATGATCTTATAACGAATACTTCTCCATTTTCAACTTTTCTCAACAGTATTTTAGAATTTTTTATCCACAAAAACTTAAATTTTTTCTCTATTTTGACTCCTTTCACTGCTTTAAATAGTTTTCTATTATATTTTGTGAGACGTTCGTTAACATAAATATTATTTTTTTTATCGCCACCAAATAGAGAAGCATTGAGTTTGTCTTTTGCATTTCTTTTGCTCGCCAAAATCTTTCTTTTTACATCAGTAGACGATAACTTAACAATAACAATGTTACTAAATTGTCGAATATGTTTTTTTTTATTTTCTTAACATAGCACTTCATATCAGCCGCAGGTACGGTAATATTTAGACCTGCACTCAATACACGTTGAATACACTCATCAACATTAGCGTTCTCCATGTTTGATACACCTACTATTTCAAGATCACTCTCAAGAAGTCTTTGCTCTCTAAAATTTAGTTTGCCTTCAAGATTATCAACTTGACGTTGCAAATTAGTATTTTCTGTCTTAAGGTCTTGAATTGTAGAGATTGTTCATTTTTTTTATATTAATTATTTCTTCATAAAGAAGTTGCAGAGTTACTGTAGTGTTACTATTATAATTAAAAAAAGCTGATGAATTTATCTCATGTTGTTTTTGTGTTTCTGTTACACTTCGATTACTTGTTGTGCTTGTTGAAGGCATAAGCTGTTGATCATCCAATATTGTAAGATGTTGCTGTTTCTCTTTATGGTGCTGCTGAGTTTGACGTTTTTCTATGGTCTGTGCATCTCGATTTTTAGTTGCTGGCAATGACGAAGGCTGTTGTAGCGATTTTCTCCGAAGTGAATTGCATTTGTCACATCTATATTTTACACCATAATCAAGCATATAATCGATATCTGATTTCGTTAACTTCACACACGAAAGATGAAAATAGCTCGCGCAGTCACCGCAATCCATCTTTTGCTTGCACACCGCGCAATTCATATTTAAAAATTTTAAATTAAACTTTTAGTAAGAGCTTTGATAAAAGACGTGCTTACCCCACAACACTCTCTCTCTGACCTTTTTTTTTTGGTCATCAAATATTTGAATGAGGTTGAATTTATAAAATTTTTTCATTTTTCATAACTTTAATATCTAAAACCTTTCGATAAAAATATTTTACCTCTTAAATTAACGGCCATTAACGGCTTTAGCCTCCAATTAACGGCTTAACGGCCTCCTCCACGGCCAACGGCTTTAGCATTTAATCAACGGCCTGGCCGCGTCATTAATGGCCACCTGGCAACCCTGAATGCGACACTTAGTCACTTCATCTACTGATAAGGTGTCATCAATTTTGAAACAATCAAATTCCCGAGTTTCCTTTTCTGAGTTTCCTTTTCTTTCTTCAATGCACCGAACTCTGGACAAGTTTACGCCGCCACGTCGTTATGAATTGTTATTATATTCATAACTATATAGTTTACGTTTATAGTTTTTAATTTTGCATTTACGAGCATAGTGACCAATCATATCACATTTACTGCACTTAGCCTTTCGCGCTGGACAATTAACGTCATCTCTTGAGTGTCCCATGTTGCCACATCTTCCACATTCTTCCCCATTACTTCTCGACCGTCGAGAGCTTGAAAAGATTCGTTGGACTGTTACGCTTTCTGGCTTTGAAAACATGCTTTGCGACTGTTTATTATTTTGTTCATGTATTTGACACACTTCGATAATTTCGTCTAAGCTCTGTTCTCTTTCTAGCAATTTTTTCTTCAATTCAACTGATGCCCATGTATCGATGATTTTGTCTTTTAAGCATTTCTCTTCAATCTCTGTTTGTGTTGAACCAAAACTGCATTTTGACATTTGATGTCTTAACCGCAATGTAAATTTATTAAAATCTTCACCGTCAAGAGGAACTAAGTTTCTAAATAAATGTCTCTCAAAAGTTGAGTTGCGCTTTGGAGAAAAATGAGAATTTAATTTTTCAATCAATACTTTAAAAACATAATTTTGCAATTGTGGGCCCCCCAGATGGAGCAACTTGTTTTTCCTATATCTTGTATCTGCTGCGCTCAGAGTTGCATGTGCGTACCGCACAGTCTCCGAAGCTGCTGTGCTAGTAATAAGTGGGGTTATCCCCATTGACCTACTAGCCAGCGAACGTAAAATGGTCTGGGAGGCAAAAAAGGAGGGAAACCTGATCATAAGCTTTGCAGACGCAAGGCAGGAAACCCTCTCTAAGTGGCAGGACAGGTATCGCTCAGAAGTCAGCGGCAGGTGGACAAAAAGACTGATCCCTTGCATAAGAAGATGGTTCGAGAGAGACTTTGGCGAAGTAAATTATTACCTCACTCAGTTTTTATCGGGCTATGGATACTTCCAGAAGTATCTACACCGTATGGGCAAAACAGAGCACCCTTTCTGTATATATGGAGACGCTGATGAAGATGACGCAGAGCACACCTTCTTCAACTGCAATCGATGGGACAACGAACCCGCATCCTTACAGGAATCAGTCGGCCAGTGCTCCGCTGACAACGTGATCAAAAGGATGCTGCGGAGCGAAGAAAACTGGAATGCAGTTGCAAGTTTTACTGAGGACGTTCTCAGAAAAAAGAAGTGGGATCTGGACGCAGGTATATGATTTGAGGACAAATCAAGGGACCTACCCCGAAGCAATGCTAACGCAGTCCCAGGGTAGGAGGCCTGGAGGTCAAAAAAGAGGTTGTGGGTTTTAGTGAAGTGACACACTCTGAAGCTATGACGGTAGCTTTAGGATAGTGAATTGGATGAATATTGCAGTACATTTACCACAACCTTCCCCACGAAAAAAAAAAACTACATCTTGTATTTCTTCAGATAAAAGGTATAAAGAGAATGATCTATACCATTTTTCCCACTCGCTTCGCAATATCAACTTATCAATGTTGTCGCAAAGGAATGGACGAATTTCACTCATTTTAATTTCAAATGTATGTGAAAGCGTTTTAGGTGTATCTGAAATGTGAAACCGAAATTTTATATTTTAACTATTTTCATAACTTGACACAATTTAATGCGCCTCACCCTTATTTCCAGTTAGCAATAGCTATTATTATTCTCAAATAACGTCTTTCTATTCAGGTACAATTTAATGTGCTCCAATTTAATGGAGTTAAACCAAATATGTATTATATAAAAGTCACAATTTAATGTGCTGCAATCTACAAGGCTCAATTGAATGCGCTTAAATTTAATGAAATATGTATGTTTACATAAGCCACAATCTAATGTGCTGCAATTGTAAAAAAATCAATTTTAGATAATATTAAATTCACAAAAGCCCTTCAAATCATACCTTATTTTTTTTAAACAAAAATTTAACTTTTAAGTCGATTAAATGTATTTTTGTTTTACGTCTTGTTCTTTCCAGTTTCTTTTTCTCACGTTCGTTTTACGCATACACAATATAATGTGCCTCAGTTTGACGTTTAATTGTTTCTCAATTTTGTTTTTATTTCAATGCGTACATACAAAATTTAATGTGTATCATGTGTATGTATATTTGCATGCACAATTCAATGTGCTTCGATATGTTTTTCTCAGAGAGTCTTTGATCTCTTGGAGTTTTTTTTTTACAAGAACTTTCGACTTCGCTTGTATACTATCGTTGTCTCGTTCTAGCAAACGAAAGTCCAATAGAAACAAAAAAAAATTAATTAAAATGGCAGCCCGATTTTTTTTTTCTTGAAACCAATTCGTCTGAAATAACATTTTAACACACAAACTACGAATCCCATCCTCGTCGCCAATGTAACAACTTACGTTTATTAACTGGAATCCGTAATAAAATAAACTCACTAATTAACATATTAAAAAGTGCAGTCAAACTAAAAAAACGTAAGCTGCTACACTGTGTTTTCACTCGTCGTGGGTTTGTGCACTCGAGTTCTCTCGATTCAGCAGCTTGATCCATTTGCTCTCACTGGAGAGGTTACCTCGGATTCTGCGGATGTGCAAAATTAGTTTTTTCGTGGAACCACGCCGGAGAATGACTGAAAGTGGTTTACACCCTCGTTTCGTATTACTCGCCATATTTATTATAATTTTCTGTAGTTTGTATTTATTTTATTGTAATTGGGGAAAGCTTTTTGTATTTTTTTACCTTCACACTGATATATATACGTACATATGTACTTACAAAAACATAAATTGCATGCGTTACTATCTCTACTGCACATCGTCTTATGATTTCAAATGATGAGGAATATTCTTCCCATGGCAGTTGTTATGAAATGATTCGCATTATAAATAAAAGGTACAAGGGGCTTAGTATTTGCCATATTAATGCGCAAAGCTTAGCCAAGAAAGTCGACGAGTTTCGTTACTTATTCGAAGCCTCAAATAAAGATGTTGTCTGTGTGTCATAAACGTGGTTTGCACCAAATTTTAATGATTCGTTACTTAAACTCGAAGGATACACAATTTTTAGAGCTGATAGGGAGAACCATGCTGGCGGAGTCTGCATTTATGTTAAAAACAATATTAAGTGCAGGATATGTTGTAGATCTGAATTTGGTAATTCTATGGAATATATTTTCTTAGAAATTTCTAATAAATTAGAAAGAGCACTCGTTGGATGTGTTTACAGACCCAACCCCAACGTCGATTTGGAGCCACTTATGGTAATTTTGGAAGGCTTACTGTTATCGTACACAAACATTATTGTAACAGGAGACTTCAACAGCAATATTCTTGTTGATAATAGTTTGTTAAACAAAATGTTTTCCATTGGTCTTCATCCTGCCAATACCAAGAATCCTACTCATTTCACTAAAACTTGTTTCACACTCTTAGATATGTTTTTCGTTTTTCGTATATCTAAAATATTACTTTAAGCTTAAAGCATCTGAAGAAACATTTAGCTATCGTGACTTTAAAAATATCAATTTCCAGTTATTGATTGATGCAATAAAAAGGGTTGATTGGACGCAGATATTTCAAATGGTAAATGTTGATGAACAAGTGGATTTTCTGCAAAGCAATATTTCTAATCTTTTCAATCATTTCGTACCTATGAAAGCTAAAATGATTCGATGTGACGAAAAATCTTGGTTTAGTATGGAAATAAAAAAACTTATTTTTGATCGAAGTTATGCATTTAACAAATGGAAAAGATATAAAACTCCTCGACTGTATGATAAATTCAAACAGCTCAGGGCTGTCATTGTAAAAAAAATAAAAATTGCTAAATCAAAATTTTACGAAAACAAGTTTAACTCTAAGCAAAAGTGGCAAAAAATCCGAAAAATTGAGATTGGCAATAATACCACCTCATCAGTTGACTATTCTGAATTTGGAATCAACGAAATAAATGAAAATTTTTTAAATATACCCATATCCTCAGCCTATATCACTGAAAATACGAGTAACTGTATCACTAACTGCTATAGAAACGTCAACAACTTATTTAGTTTTGCTTGCGTTGACCAGATAGAGGTTCTGCAAGCTTTAGTAGCGGTGAAATCAAACTCTGTGGGTTTTGACGAAATTCACCCCGTTTTCATAAAATCCTTGCTACCACTATTGTTGCCTTTTTTGACTTATATTTTTAATTCAATTCTCACCACTTCAGTTTTTTCTCAAACCTGGAAAGTAGCAAAAATTATTCCAATGCCTAAAGCCAATGGCGATCTTGAGATTTTACCATACATATGAAAAGTTCTAGAAAACATTGTACACAAGCAGATTAGCAGCTTTCTCACGCAAAATAATCTCATTACTGAAAGGCAATCCGGTTTCAGACAGAAACGTAGTTGCATGACAGCTCTTATTGATGTCTCGGAAGACATAAGATCTGCATTGGATTCAAATCGTGCATGTATTTTAACACTCTTAGACCACTCAAAAGCGTTTGATTCCGTCAATCATGACATTCTTTTTTCTAAGCTTGAAAACAACTTTGAGTTCTCTAAGGGTGCTATTGACTTGCTGAAATCATATCTTTCAAACAGATTCCAAGCAGTAAGTGTGAATGGTCTTATCTCTGCGTTGCTGTCTGTTCCCAAAGGTGTTCCTTAAGGGTCGGTGCTAGGCCCATTGATTTTCATCATGTACGTTAATGACCTACTAAAAGTTCTTAAGCACTGTAAAGTTCGCATATATGCGGACGATGTTCAACTTTACACGAATAGTGACTTCCGTTGCATCGATTCTTGTGTTGCAAATCTTAATGGAGACTTGGATCGAATTCGGAACTAGGCTCAAAATAATGATCTTTGCTTGAATCCTGCAAAATCTAAATGTATGTTAATCTACAAAAAAACTCTAGAACACGAAATTTTACCAAAAATTATCCTTAATGGCTCTGAACTCGAAGTGGTTAGAACAGCTAAAAATCTTGGTGTAATCTTCAGTAGTAACTTAGCTTAGAATGACCACATTTATAAAGCTATGGGTAAGGTCTATGGGATGTTACGAACTCTGTGGGTTACGCAATGTTATACTCCGCAAAAGATTCGTATATTGTTAGCCAAAAGTTATCTTGTTCCGACGTTGTTTTATGGATGTGAACTGTTTGCCAACTGTGATAGAATTTGTGCACAAAAACTAAATGTTCTTTTCAACAACATAGCCAGATACATCTATGGTAAAAGCCGCTCCGATCATATCTCTGACTGTTCGAAAAAAAATTTTGGTGTCTCTTTTACAAACATCTTGAAAATCCGTACACTGCTGCAACTACACAAAATTATCTACACCAAAGAACCAGAATATCTTTATTCACGGCTCAAATTTCTCCGCTCTGCTAGAGCTAAACAAATCGCTCAATTCAAACATAAAATCTTAACGTCGGACCGCCAGTTATATATCTATTCAATTCAACATGCTTTCATACTTTTAGTAATGCACAGCAATTTAAGTTTCAACTCCTGAATTATTTTTCCACTCACTAGTTTTTTTTTTATTAATTTTTTTAAGCCTTAGCTTCCCCCAAAACTTTTCGTTATAATTTGTATTTTAAGTTGACTTACTGACAGTTCATTTTATATTTTTCAACATACTTTTAAGTTTTATATTATTTAAAAATTATTAAATTAAATTATTATTTTCTGTGACTTTAAACTGTTTATGACTTAAGCTTGTCAAATTTAAGATGCTTTGTATCTCGTAGCTTAAGGATCCCTCAATATACTCAAATTTTTAATACTTTATTGTATTTTAACTCTATTTAAAATATAACTTCATTCCTAGCAAAACCCAAGACTAACTAGCAGCCGGTGTTGCCGTTAACCCCTCTATTCCAACGGTGTTGCCGTTCTCCACAGACATTTTTACAGGTGCTTATTTATAGAACAAAGTTAATCGCTCTGTTTTCAGCTTTTTGAAGAACTGATAGAAAAACTTATAGAATATTACTATTTATACCACTCAAATGAATATATTTCTTTACATTTTCCTTGAAATTAGATGAAAGCAAGCATACAATTTTTATTACCCCAAATAAATTTTTTTAAACTACCTTCCATAGGTAATCGAATTTTTAAAATGTTTCTACCTGTTAAAGAAAGCATAATATTCTTATTGCCCCGGATACGAACTACGTACTGTAACGAACCTTCGGCCGGGGGTCTTGACTCGCCGAAGTCCAGAGGTTCGGTCACAAAAATTTATAATTTGCGAGAAGTGGCTATTAAATGAATTTGGGGGGTTTGCACAGTTTTATGTGATTTCAAGAGTTTTTATTTCATTTTCAATAAAAATATATGTGTACATAAAATTAACAAATACAAACTAATTTTCCTCGATATTTGCCGTTGCGTCAGCGTACCCTGGTCGTCGTGTTTTCACTGCGCCGTTGTGTTCTTCGCCTTGTTATTGTAGTGAGGTCCGCGAGAAAAGGGTAGACTGAGTGTTATGCCTACGTGATGCCTAGCTGCACTTTCTATTTTACTCTCAGCTCCACCGTGACTAAGTGATACAGAAGCGCGAAAGTCACTGTGGAAACCTCAAGTCTACTCCTAACTGCTGCCGTGCTCTCAGCTCCACCGTGACTAACTGATACAGAAGCGTAAAAGTCACTGCGGAATCCTCAAGCTCGCTCTCAACCGCTGCCGTACACTCAGCCTCACCGTGACTAACTGATACAGAAGTGCAAAAGTCACTGCGAGAACCTCAAGTCAACACCTGACTGCTTCCGCGCTCTCAGCTCCACCGTGACTAACTGATACAGAAGCGCGAAAGTCACTGTGAGAACCTCATGTCTACTCCTAACTGCTGCCGTGCTCTCAGCTCCACCGTGACTAACTGATACAGAAGCGCGAAAGTCACTGCGGAAACCTCAAGCTCGCTCTCAACCGCTGCCGTACTCTCAGCCTCACCGTGACTAACTGATACAGAAGCGCGAAAGTCACTCCGAGAACCTCAAGTCTACACCTGACTGCTGCCGCGCTCTCAGCTCCACAGTGACTAACTGATACAGAAGCGCGAAAGTCACTGCGAGAACCTCAAGTCTACACCTGACTGCTGCCGCGCTCTCAGCTCCACCGTGACTAACTGATAGAGAAGCGCGAAAGTCACTGCGAGAGCCTCAAGACAACACCTAACTGCTGCCGCGCTCTCAGCTCCACCGTGACTAACTGATACAGAAGCGCGAAAGTTACTGCGAGAACCTCAAGTCTACTCCTAACTGCTGCCGTGCTCTCAGCTCCACCGTGACTAACTGATACAGAAGCGTGAAAGTCACTGCGGAAATCTCAAGCTCGCTATCAACCGATGCCGTACTCTCAGCCTCACCGTGACTAAGAAGCGCGAAAGTCACTATGAGAACTTCAAGTCTACTTCTAACTGCTGCCGTGCTCTCAGCTCCACCATAAATAACTGATACAGAAGCGCGAAAGTCACTGCGTAAACCTCAAGCTCGCTACCGACCGCTGCCTACTCAGTCACAACCTCTACTCACTACGGCCAAACTAACAACACTAACCTGCTTCCACGCTACTGCTACCGCTGCTACTGCTGCTACCACTGCTACTGTGCTTGCTGACTTGCTAGGACTTAGGTCCGCCTTCGCCGGCGACCCGGAACAACTCCCTGATTTTTGCTGGTGTTTCTCCTTTTATACCCTGTAGCTTTGTTTAATTTTCACCACCATGTGGCGGTAACAGCTGGGTTTCATTTTTCACCATTCCGTGGCTATAACAGCTGATTGGTGACATCGCTGGTACGTTGTCACTTCTGGTGTAGTGTCTCGTGTTGCCACCTGAGCATTCAATGCAACTTCCTTACGATTCTCACGCGATTCTACGCTGTTATAGACTTAATTATTGAAATTAAATGTATATTTGCTGCTGCTGTTGAAGTTGTGGGTGAAAACGAGACACTGTCGACTATCGTATTCACAGTACGCACTCATTAGGTGTCGAGTTTTTAAATTTTTTTTACCTGTGGAATTATAGCCTGTATAAAAAACAAGCCTAGAAAAAAAACTCCTTTACCTTTATTTTTTTCCTGCAGTGTAAATCATTATTAGAGTATTTTCACTTATTGCCTAATAAAAAATGTGTACTTCAGGCACATATTCTTAGCACCCTATAAATTGACGTTGGCATAACAAGGAAAAAATGCTTACAATGTTGATTTTTATATTATTTGTGTGTTTACAATAAAAATAATAATCCAAATATTCCAATCCGTTGAGTTATTATGAACTACATATTCAAAAATGCCAGAACACGCGCAATGCAAGTTCAACTGTAAGAGCATGAAAAAAGTCACAAGTTTCCTGATAAAAACCTTTTTAACTCATTTTCCCGTCGATACAATTTTTGCATTGTGTTAAGAATTATTCAAAAAATTTGGTTTTTATAGTCGAAACTTAAACTTTTGCGAACTTTTTTTTGAAAGTCCATTCGAAATTGAAAAAATGGGTAAAAATAGAGTCTCGGAAAATTACAGTCACCTCCTACATTTAAAAAAAATCGCTTCCTTTTATTGTTAGTTGTACAAAAACCTCTTATTCCATATATGCAAAAAAAAAAAATAAATTCTTTTTCATAACTTGCAGAAAAATTTGAACCTCATAACAAAAATAAAAAACTCGGAAAAACCATCAACTTTAACTAGCTCTACAAAGCGAACTATTTCTCCAAATAAATTAAAATTTTACATTCGCGGGCTTAGAGCAATTGTTTATCATACTACATCATTAGAATTGCGAATTTCCACCACACCAAAATTGATTTTCGCAACCACTTTTTAGAAATGTTGCCACTGTGCGGTGCAAACAGTTTGTTTCCCATTACAATTCATATGGAAAAAACGAAAGAGCAGAAAAACGAATGGCAGATTTTTTCTACGTTTTAGTTAAAGCATTGTTTTTTCCATATCTATCCATCTATCTACTATTATTAAACGAGCAATAATTGTATGTAAATATATAATTATATATGTGTATGTGGCTGAACTTTATTTCGAAAACAATTGCAGCGATTTTGATGAATCTAGGGGATTGGGTGCATATGTTAACAGAATTAAGATTACGTTAAGCTTTAAGTTTCTAAAATCTCTAACAGGGGCGTGGCACAGCTCTAAACTTAAATTGTGATAACTTTATGTCTCGTAAACCATTCAAGATATTGTAATGAAATAAATAAATATCTTAAATTCGGCCGAAAGTGGGCGGAATCAAAAAAGTGGGCGTGACACTTTTCAATAATTGAAAATTTTGATTTGATTTGATTACTCGAAAACGGCACCGACGATTTTCATAAAAATTTTAAATATAATACTACTAAAAGCATCATCATAACAAGGTATGTCACTATACTGGCAAAACTCGTTGAAGGGCATGGCATATCCCACAATATTTATAAACGTTATAATAGGAGAACTAAGAATGCAGCCGTTATAAAATATAACATGGTAGATAAACTTTCTATAAGGTATTTATTTATAAACGAAAATCGGCGCAATAGTACATGTGGGCGTGAAACATTATATGTTATATTTGACGTGCTATGAGAGTAATATTTTTAAAATTTGGTGTGGAGGTGTCGGTTACTATAAACTTTAAAATCAAACGACGTGATTGCACTAATGGGCGTGGCACCTCCCATATAAGCAAAAAACGTTAAATGTTGTATTTAGTGTACCTACTATACGAGTGATCTTAATAAAATTTGGTGCTAAGATGTCGGTTACTATAGCTTTAAAATTTTTTGGACTTCGATGGGATTGCATCAGTGGGTGTAGCTCGTCCCATTCAAGCAAAAAACGTTTTATATCATATTAAGTGTGCTATGAGAGTAATCTTTTTAAAATTTGGTATAGATGTCGGTTAGTAAAAAATTTGAAATTGAATGGATTTATAATATTTTTTGACTATTTCAACTTTTTCAACCTTCAACCTTTTTCAATAGAATTGAATTAATCAAAATCTTTAAATTTTTTTTAGAGGTTTTCAACTTCTTTCAACTTTTTTCGAATCTTTCAACCTCATTAAATTTTGTCGACTTTTTAAACCTTATCCAACTTTTTTCGGCTTTTTAAGCCTCATTCAACTTTTTTTCAGTTATACAACTTCTTTCAACGGTTTCAACATTTTCCATCCTCTTACAATTTTTTCAACATTTTCCATATTTTTCCGACTTTGTCAACATTATTCAAATATTCTCGGCTTTTCAACCTCATTCAACTTTTTTCGAGATTTCCAATTCATATATTGTCGAATTTATCCTCTCTCAACTTTTTTCAACATTTTTGATAATTTATTAACTTTTTCAGCCTCTTTCAATTTATTTGGACGTTTTCAACTTCATTGAGCTTTTTTCGAGTTTTTCAACCTCATTCAACTGTTTCAAGTGTCTTATAATATGTATGTTTTTTCGGCTCCTGCAGCTTTTTTCAATCTGTTTTATTTTGTTCCGACTTTTCCAACATTTTTCGGCTTTTTCAACGCATTTCAACATCGCCCATATTTTTTTAACCTGTTTTGTTTTTCAAAATTTTCCATATCTTATCAACCTCTTATAACTTTCTTAATTTCTTTTTCGGTTTTCAACCTTCTTAATATTTTTTAAGCGAAACTTCTTTAGTGGGGGTCATTTGAAAAATTTTAAACCCAACTCATGAAACACAAAACATTAATTGGGATCTAGAATAGCTACAGCAATGATTTATATATCATATCGCTCATTTATTTCAAGACTGCCATAACTCAAAAAACATGGTTTTTGAGTTAATGATGCAGAAATATCCGCCATTTCAATTTTTATTTAGTGTCAAAAACTCAGAAAGTTATCTTATAAACTCGTCTTGTGAGAAGAGTTTATGTAAACATACTATTTCGAATTTTCGTATAAAAAGCAACTTATTGAAAGCTTTAAATGCGTTTTTCTCCCACTTTGTTTTTTGAGTTATGCCAGTCTTGAAGTAAATGAGCGATATGTTTAGACATAAAATTATTCGATAGCAGGAAAGCTGATGAGAAAAACTATCAGTTTTTCAAAAGTGCAAATAGTATCCTGATGATGGCTTAAAACTTAACCCGAAATATTGATAATTAAAAATCTAAAACAGAAACATTAAACATTTTTTTATTTGTGTTTTTGAAACAATGTAAAATTTAATATGTATTTTACAGAGCTGTTTGTTCAGTAGTTTTAGTGCAAAAAACAACAAAAAATTACAATCGCAAAATGCATAAAAGGAACATAAAATGGGCAACGAGCTGCTTATACTAATTTCCATGACGCTATGTCACTTTATCAGTAAGCTTTGTTAGCCGACGTTTAATAGTCTGCAAGCACACTATATTTTATCTTCTGCATTGACCAGCTGAGAATCATAGCAAAACATAAAACACAGTACACACACACACATTCCTTCCTCTTTCACATGCAATTGCTTTTGCAACTTTTTTAATATTACACATTTCTTGACGAGCGCTCCGTTGAAAGCTTTTCTGGCGATACGAACGAAGTTGCAAGTGCTATATGTAAATATCGGTTTGCTCACCGAGAAGTAATTTCTTTATTTGTGTTTTTGGAACAATGTAAAATTTAATATGTATTTTACAGAGCTCTTTTATACATTTTGCGATTGTAATTTTTTGTTGTTTTTTGAACTAAAACTACTGAACAAACAGCTCTGTAAAATACATATTAAACATTTTTGTTTTATTACTACGGCCATAGCTCAATTTTTCACAAAAATTTTTTTTTTCATAAAATACTCCATTCCTCCTGCAATTTTCGACCATTTTCAAAATTTCTTAAAAAAGAGTAAATTTCTGAAAGAGAGTAAGAAGCTGAGAAAAATTCATTATTTTGATTTGGATGGAAATGGCGTTTTTTTGAAAAAATTTTCAATAGTTTTTCGATGTTTGACATTACAACCTGAAATGCGCTTAGCTTCGTAAAAAATGTTTTTCGTTCAAATCGGGAATATGTGTCCGTATATCCTCTAAAAGCCTACATACTTTATCAGTAACCGATTCCGCAATTTGAAGACAGTCAGACAGCATGATTTGAAATGGACAAATGGATTAGAAGGCCAATAGCTAAACTCTATAAGGTACTATTACTGGAAAATAAATCAGAGCTGTTGAGTGTACTAACTCTTCACCAGTTAGCAAAATATTAAACAAGTTATATAACAAACATCCTTAAAATATGTTAACTTATCTATACTTTATTTAATTGAATTCATATAATGAAATAATTTTACGTAAGTAACATTAAATTAAAATTTTGCAGGCTAGAAACTGAAACTCTCAACTTTGGGCGATCAATAGGAAAAAAAATGCTTACAATGTTTTTAAAAACAGGATCATTCTGGAAATATGAGGTATTTTTAAATTATTTTTCTTCTTTTCCAGGTTCAAATTCCAGCTCTCTCGATGTTAAAAAAAATAAATCATGATATTTTTTTTTTGATCTGAGGAACAGTTTTCACAATACATAGTTTCAAAATTATAATTAAGGGCATCTTCATTAAAACATCTCTGTAAAATTTTTGCTGGATTTAACAGAATATTTTTTTTATAATTTTTGGTGACAGGTAATTTACTTAAGTCTTTTAAGTGCATCATCAATAATATTTCAAATAATACATGTTTAAGTTCAAAAGTTAGAGACATATTTTAAGTAGGTGTAAAATATAATGACGAAATCACCATAACTTCTACTTTACATTTTCGATATTTCAAAGAAAGAAAAAGATATCAACATAATTCAAAATGGTTTTGAATGGAAAATGTTGAACTTTTCAGCTGTTTAGATAAATGCTTTCGGAAAATTCGTTTATCTAAAATAAATATACCAAGATGACTAAAATCGAAGATTTTGTCATATGCAGCCCCATATATATTATCTTGAAAATAAGGCCTGATGTGAAAACTTGGTTTACATATTCGTGTCCATCGGCCTGGAATTAGTACAATGGCATCTAATTTGTTTGAGAGAGACAAAATAAAATATTCGCAAACCAGTGTAGATCTGGATTAGGTAAATGCTACTACATACATGATTTGTTCTCTGCTTACGGGGAGCACAGCTGAGTGCTACCGGACGCGTCACAGGTCGCGGATAGTGATACTCCATAGATATGAGGAGTGTGCATTGGTAACTGCGGGCAACCAGCAGTTTTGCGTGAAGTCTCAAAGGGTTTCCGAATGCTGTCGGTCCTAAATTCTGAAAAAAAATGAGCCTAGAAGCGACATGGTGCGTAATTTGCACCATCTAAATCAGTGTAAGCCAAAACGTTGCTCGCGAGCAACGTCAAAACGCAAGCAGAGGCTGCGTGTTTGTATACATATGCGTCATAGCGAAATACGACTAATTATGCCACGAGAACTCATGCAAGCAACAACACGTCCCTCGGCTGTTTTTTTTTGTGTTTACATGGTAAAAATAAATTATTAAAAATGTTTCAATTAGATTGGGAGTTAAAATTTTTTTGTTCTCTTAATGCAAAAAAAAGAAGTACAATGTTTGCTGTGCGATCATATTACAGCTACAATTAGGAAATCCAATATTTAGAGACATTATATTTTATTTCATCGAAAGGAAATACGAAATAAAAAATAAATCAAATTTTTATATGTTTTTTCCTAATTTCTCCTGGTGTAGTTCATGCACACATTGATTGCTTGCATAGCGTTGGTAAAATGCTTTTGTGTAGGTTTGGCTTACACTGATCTAAATACACATAAAATAGCATCTGGTCACCTACCAGATTACATATAGACATTTTGAGATTTGTTGAAAAAACAAAAGCAAGAACTCCAACAACAACTAAAAGAATAACTACAGCAACAGTATCAACAATAACAACAATTAGAACTATAACATATTTGTTTGCGGTGGTATTTTTTACAAAAAAATAAAAATGTTTATAAAAAATTAAGCGATCCAATGTTTCAAGTAAATTCCTAGAGCTCGTTACTTTTCCATCCTTAGAAAATCTGGTTGGCCATGAAAAACCAACTCAGAATAGCATACCATTTGAAAGGGCATAAAATGCGCTTTCTTATGTATTAATAAAAATGTTTGTAAAATAAAAAAATTTCCAAAAAGATAACGGTTTTTTAAAAGAAAGTTGACCTGAAATTTAGATAAATTGTCATATTTTGAATACTTTCAAAAACTGTAGCTCAAATTTAAAATTTTTATGAACTTATATTATGGTTCATTAAATTATCTTTCATATGACATCCATATTATGAAAATTGATTCAGAGGTTCCCAAATTATGACGATTTCATTAAAAACTATATCCCCGACTTCCGATGGCTATATCTCGGAACTAGATGCGCAACATACTCGTGTTCATTATTGAAAGCCGACCACTGTTTAAAAATTATGTAAGCAATATTTAAAAAACTGTATTCAATTTTCTGAATAATAACATTTGTACCTATTATTTTTTCCAGCCAAAGGACATTCATTGGCGGTTCCATGGAAAATGAGTGCACATTCATACTTGAATAATATTGGTAAATTAAGTCCTGTTAGATAACGTTACTTTACAGTCAATTCCATTAAAAACAGATTTTAGCAGAAAAAATTATGCAATAATAAATAAATTGATGCGTTTGTCCCTATTATTTTTTCCAACACTGTATATACATATGTGTACGGTAGGGATGGCCAGCTGCGGTGCCCAAAAGTCGACAGCGCGCTGACGTTTACAACAAACATTTCGCGCTAGTATGTGTACAAATGTGTGAAGAAATTCCAGCGAAAAAAAATGAAAATAAATGTGTTTTGTCTTTTCCACGTATAGAAAAAATTACCCAGTAGAAATTCGTGCATCGCAGATGTTAATTAATAAAGATTAATGTTGGCATATAAAATAATTGTATTTTTATTTAACAACAAAAAAAAAAAAACATTTCATAAATCTTATACATATTATGTATACATATGTATGTTATACAAACATATTAACAGAGTTTACTTAAAATAAGACTTTCAATATATGGTTCAATATTGTGTGATGACACCAGACGCAATGTCGGTGACTATTTTTCCATGAAATTTAATTTTTTTACAACAATTAAATAATATTTCAGTAATACATGCTTAAAAAATTGCCTTTCGCATAAATAATGTTTTTCTTTGCATTTGTTTTGATTTTGCACGTTTGATTCCGACTGGGTTTTTCGCATATTCAATTTTCATGCGAATCAGAGCATAGAATTCAGCAACTGCACGGCGGGGCGAATGATGGCCCGCAACGGGCAATGTGACCGCGGGAGGGTAAATGGCCAACACTAGTGTACGGCATTTACTCCCTTTTATTTATCTTTTGAGTCTCTTATTTTATTTATTTACTTTTAAAAGTTTATTGGCCTAGTTTACTTAATGTGTAATTTTTTGCAACTAGGTCAATAAACTGACCTATTTTAGCTTACGATGCAAAAATGTGCAACGTAAATCGTAAGTCTATATACATATATATGTATATATATACGTCTTAAGCGTATGAATACAAATATATATGTTGTTATAAAAATCTATTAGAACAAAAAGATTTGTTCTGTTTGTAATATATTACCCATTTTTTGGGTTTAGTTTTAAAAATTTTTATTTTTAACTAAAATTCTTATTGTCTGCTATTTATGTGTACAATCTTTTATACAAATACTTATTTCGCATTTTTTTTCAAATTTTCCCCAGTTCGGAAATTCCCGTGTTCCAAAATCAAAATTCTTATTTTTCATTTAAATTTTGGTTTGGTATATGTTTGTATGCATTTGTTAAATCCATACAATCATATATTTTGCAATTTTTATTGTATCGCCCCAGCGATATCTTTAATTTTCCAAAGTTATCTTCAGCTTAAGTTGCTGTTAAATTG
The DNA here is from genome assembly GCA_963662105.1 of Meiosimyza platycephala. Taxonomy (NCBI): domain Eukaryota; kingdom Metazoa; phylum Arthropoda; class Insecta; order Diptera; family Lauxaniidae; genus Meiosimyza; species Meiosimyza platycephala. Next base: position 58,349,583 of record OY759211.1, on the reverse strand, counting down.
TTTCATTGTATTATGCAGAAATAAGGCAATGTTGTTATTTATTAATTAAAGCTGAGCTCTAGTTTGCATTGCTTTATGCATTGCAATGCTTTGTGTTTTTATTGTTATTATTTTTATTTCCAAAATTTTTTTCTTTACCTACTGTTGAGGTAGGTAAGTTATATGCGACCATGTGCGCTTATTTCGGCACACGTCGTTTCATATTTCTTGTATACAAACAAGTATTTATGTACATGTTTGTTTTTTACCATTTTTTTTTTCTTTTATTTAATTTTGCTGTATCAAATAATATGAGCGAATTATTCTAATTTAAAAGAAAAAGATTGTAATTTTTATTTTGGTTCATTAAATAATTTTAATAAATTATTATGCAACTTCTCTTTCTTTCCTTTTATCACAACATCTGTTGTAACAGGCCCCTTGACATTTGAAATTTCAAATGGGCCTATCCATATGGGAGAAAATTTATTTTTCCAAGTTTGATTTTTCATCAAAACTTTATCCCCTCGGGGTTTACTGAACCGTCATATTGTTTTTTAGACAATTGTTTTGCCTTTTCCTGGTTTTTTCTCACTTATTCGTGAGTTCTTTGTATTTGAAACTTTAGTATTTTTGCTTGGTCGTCCGTGTTATAAAGCGGTGAGCACTTTCGTTTCAAATTCGAAGGCATTTCAAAGTCTAAACCATACAAAGTCCGAAATGGAGTTTGTTTAGTAGAGGTGTGTGTTGTGTTGTTATGGACATGTATGGCTGCCGTCAGCCATTGGTCCCAATTCGACCCATCCTCTTTGGCAAAACCTCGCAAATATTCTGCTAGTGGTCTGTGGCTTCTTTCCAAAGAACCATTAGCCTGTGGATATTGTATCTGGCAATGATTTCGTCATAAAATTTCTTCGAAACCGTACTTGCTTCTGCATCTGGCATTGCAACACATGCCATATATTTTGAAAAATCATCCTGAAACGTCAACGACTGTAGTCTCAGGTAATGGGCCGACCATATCCATGTAAACTTTGTCAAAAGGTTTAGGTGGTGTATCTGTCAAAACCAAAGGCATTTTTGTAAGTTTCGAACTCTTATTAGTTTGACATTTGGCACACTTTTTAATGTACTCTTTTACATCTTTTTGCATCCCTGGCTATCTAAGTATATTGCTTCCGTATCTTCAGAAGTGTTTTTACTGCACCTTGATGCCCGCCTAGTGGTGTGCTATGAAAATCCCTTAATATTATTTTTATTTCTTTAGGATATTTAAGTATGTCCACTGTATTTCCTGTGTTGCTTTCAACCACCGTGTCTTTATCCACCTCGTTTGAAATATGCACTTTTGCCTTTTCAGAATTTTTAGACTTTGATCTGGATTGTACTACTGTTATCTGTTTATTTGTTTGCGGTAATCTACTTAAAGCGTCTGCATTTAAGTTTTTTTTCCCAGGCTTGTAAATTATTTCAAAATCATATTCTGATAGTTTATGTCGGAAACGTGCCAAGCGTGATGTTTGATCCTTAAGGTTGGATATACTACGTAACGGTTGGTGATCGGTGTATATTTTGAAATGTCTGCCAAGCAAATATGCTCTTAAATTTTTCGTTGCCCATACTATAGCGAGAAACTCTTTTTCAATGGTTGAATACCTTTTCTCGGTATCGCTTGGTGCTCTACTGGCAAATGCTATTGGATTGTCTTTATCGACTTCTCCTTGAGATATAATTAAACCAATTGCATCATTACTGGCATCCGTAGTTAACAAAAATTTTTGAGTAAAATCTGGATATGCCAATACAGGTGGTGAAATTATCGCCTTTTTTAATTCCTCAAATGATTTTTGGCATTCCGTTGACCATACGAACTTTGTATCTTTTCTCAATAATTTATTTATTGGTAAAGCTAATCTTGCCGAATCTTTAATGAATTTCCGGTAATAATTTGCCAGACCTAAAAATGCTTGTACTTCTTTTTTGTTTTTAGGTACTGGTATGTTTTTCACACATTCCACCTTGTCTGGGTCTGGTAGGGCTCCTTGATCTAAACATTTATGTCCTAAATACACAACTTCACGACGCAAAAAATTAATTAATTTTAGATTATGTTGTCTTAATACCGTGAACACATTATGTAGCCTTTCTTCATGCTCTCGTAAGTTTTTCCCGTATATGACAATGTCATCTAAATAAACCAAACACTCTAGACCTTGTAGTCCTGTGAGTATGTGCTTCATGATTCGTTGAAATGTTGCTGGAGCTCCTGTTAGACCAAACGGCATTCGGTTGAACTCAAAATGTCCCAATCCTGTACTAAATGCTGTTTTCTCTCTATCATCCTCATTCGCCAATACTTGGTGGTATCCACTTACTAGATCCAGCGTAGAAAAATATCTGCTATGTCCTAATTGATCTAAAATTTCATCAATTCGTGGTATGGGAAAAACTTGTTTAATTGTAGCTTCATTTAATTATCTGAAGTCTATAACTAATCTCCATTTTTTCTCACCAGCCTTACCACTTTTCTTTGGGACAAGTAATAAAGGTGAATTCCAAGGTGAGGTGCTTTGTGAAATAATCCTTTCATCTAACAGTTCTCCTACCTGTTTATTAATTTCCATTCTATAGGAATGGGGTAGTCTATACTGTTTTTGGTTTATTGGTGGTTGGCCCACCAAAGTAGGGATATCATGTTTTAATACTGGGGTATATGATAGACAATCCCCTTCTAATAAAAACATGTCATGGAATGAGGCACATATATTTTCCATGGAAGCTTTTTCTTCATTGCTTATGTGAGGATCTAAATTAATAGCTTCAAATAACTTGTTTAATCTTTCCCTCACATTTTGTTCCGATATCATATTTATTGCGAAACTTGTATTTATTTTGAATTCATTGTAGTTTGAAAATTCTGGTCTAAAATTTCTATCAATGATAACTACGTCTTCTGACGAGTATAAAATTGGCACATAAACTATGCCATCTTTCACTTTGCTGAGTACTTCTCCTACATAAGTAAACTCCTTGTGAAAGTTCTTGTTTGTGTATAACAACTTCTTTTAATGTCAGTCATCGACGGTCTTTCAATGCGTTCAGTCGACTTACAAATTCCTGTGTTTTCTCAAAAAATAATAATAAATAGTTTAAAAACAAAAAAAAAAAAAAAAAAAACGGTTATTTCTCCTCTCTCTTTCTTTTGACTCAATAATATTATTGTTTGGAGATTAATAGCTGCTTCAATCATTTCACTTAAACGTGGTCGTGTCGACTCATCTAGCGATGAGTTTTCAAATTCAATAAGTACAAAAATGCAAATAGTTTGCAACCCGTTAGCTACAATCGGTTTAGTGCCCTATTTGATGAAAATGAAGATGAGGGTCATGCATCCCCTCTTCCTGAGGCTCGCAACTCCTTCCCACCGATAAATATATTGAATAAAAATTCCATCTTTATAGATGAGCTTATGGCCAGTCTCAACATATCTAAATATTCTATCAAACATACATCTATCGGCTCAAAACTAATTTTAACCGATGAACTTAAAAAATCGTCAAAGATCTAAGATCGCTTGCGAGTGTTACTCTGCAATTTCTATACTCATGGTTTAAAATCAGAGAAACCTATGAAAGTAGTTTTGTCAGGTCTTCACGATATGGATACTGATCTACTTAAAAATGAACTTATTACGGAACATGACGTTAAAGTGATTCAAGTTAAAAAAATGACTATAAATAAGAAAAAATTTATAGATCAAGGCAATTACCTGATTTATATTGAACGTAAAACAACGAAAAAAAGATTAACGTAGTATTAAATCAATTCTTAGAACAATTGTGCACTGGAGTTATTACAAAAAACATTTCAACATGCTAACCCAATGTTATAACTGCCAACTGTATGGCCACGGTTCAGATCATTGCAATATTAATATTGCATGCTCGCACTGTGGTGAAAATCATCTAACAAAAGAGTGCAGTAAAACATCAACATCACCGAAGTGCATTAATTGCAATGGGGACCATAATGCTCGTGATCGGCAATGTCCAAAGAGAATGGAATATATTAAAATAAGAGAAAACATAGCCTCTCGTACTCAAAGACCAATTTCGAAGAAACATTTTTCGCACAATTCGTCTCTAACAATCATTTCCCACAATTACCAAGAATCAACAACAACATAAATCGGCATCTTCCTACTCTCAGAGCTTATAACCCCAATATCGCTCCAACTTTTAGTGCCGTCGTAAATAACAATAATAATTATCTCTTTTCTTATGATCAAATTACAGTTCTCACTAGAGAAATGATTAGCAATCTTCAGGTCTGCAAAAATAAATTTGAGCAATTCAATGTTATAACTGACCTTGTTTTTAAATACCTTTACAATAATGACAATAAATAAGTGTAAAATAATGCTATGGAATGCAATGGGCATTCAAAACAAAAAGTTTGAATTTTTCGATTTTATGAGTAATCAAAACATAGACGTAGCGCTCGTTAGCGAAACTTGGCTTAAAACTGAAACAAGGTTTTCTGATTTAAATTTTATTGTACATAAAATGGATCGAATTGGTCGCACTCGCGGTGGAGTAGCTATAATAGTTAAGAAGGGTCTCCCTCACCAACTTCAACCTCAAATTTCTTTATCGTTATTTGAGAATATATCTATTAAAATCAAACTTCTCGACAACACCACTATTCTATTCCCGGTGGAAACTGCAATCCCGTAAAACGTACTAAATGTAAGTCAGATTTATTGAAACTATGTAGACAAACAGAAAATTTCTTCATTTGTGGAGACTTTAATGCAAGACATCAAAATTGAGGGTGTACCAGAAGTAATCAATGGGGAAATATCTTGAACGATATCAGCATCTCAGAGCCAATTAGCATCCCGCATAGAACTAGAGCAAGTCCATCGGTACTCGACTTGGTTATCACCAACCAAAATTCAATAATCGAAAATCCACAATAATTTGTCATCTGACCACTTGCCGTTCACACGTGATATTAACGGGGTATGTCCGCCTACCAAAAAATTTTACTACAATTTCCATAAAGCAAACTGGCAAAAATATCAACAAATTATAAATGAGTCAATTAACTTGGCTGAAATTTCGCCCCATTCTATCGACTCATCAGAAAAAATCGATTCAATGATAAATAATTTTACTAATATTTTGGATTATGCAAAAATTTCTACGATTCCTTGCAGCTCTTCCATTAAAACAAACTATAGCCCTGTACCGCATCACATTAGAGTATCAATGAATTCCAGAAATTACTTTCGTCGCCAATGGATCAGATTAAGACAAATTTACCTTCAAAGGCATGTCAAGTACCTAAACCTCCCAAATTCGTGAACAACTTCTTATATTTCGCAATAAAAGTTGGCAAAAACTATTACAGTCCATTCGAAGGGAGGTAAAACATTATGGAAAACTGCCAAAATTTTAAAAAAGCGTAATAAAAATATTCCTCCTTTAAAAGTTAACAACCAAGTACTTGTCACCAACGAAGAGAAATGTAAGACACTTGCCAGTCACTTTGAAGACGTCCACAAAACTACAGCCAATCTCAGCAATTCAAATACTATCAATTTAGTTGAAAACACTGTTAAATCGTTCAACGAAACAAATCACAACGAATCACTAAATACATTTTTCATATGTCCTTCAAACATACGACTTGAATTAAGAAAATTAAAAAATAAAAAATCTCCCGGCTCTGACGAAATACATAATTCAATGCTGAAGTCAATTCCTAAAAAAGGAATTTTGTATCTTATGCACATCTATAACTCATGTATTAAACTTGGATATTTTCCACGAGTCTGGAAAATTGCTAATGTCATCCCATTGCTGAAACTGGGTAAGGATCCCACAAATATTTCAAGTTATAGGCCAATAAGTTTGCTCAACACACTTGGAAAAATTTTTGAAAGAATAATAAAAATTGCAATTCAAAACTTTGCACAAGAGAAAGGTATCATACCTTTGGACCAATATGCATTTACACCACATCGTTCAGCTACACACCAAATAAAACGAATCTCAGACGATATTCGCTCCACATTAAGCCAAAAAGAATCCTTAGCTATTGTAACTTTTGACATTGAAAAAGTATTTGATTGCGTTTGGCACAAAGCTCTTGTGTTTAAACTTATAAATTACAAATTTCCATCAGTAATAATTAAACTTATTCAAAGTTTCATGTGCAACCGTCAATTCTTTGTCTGCTACCATCAATGTAAATCAGGCAATCATTCAATATCAGCGGGAGTACCTCAAGGCGCTGTTTTGATATATACAAGCTCTAAAAATTGCCAAACTTTAATGGACACACTTCAAACCTCACTTTCAAAGTAACTACAATATTACTCCAAGTGGAAAATAAAAATTAATGCCTGTAAAACATCGGCTTCGTTTTTCACTCGCAAGAGAAGCTCATTAATCCTTCCACAACATAAGCTCACGATTGGCTCAACCGAAATTGAATGGGAGTGCAATATAAGATATCTTGGCGTTATTCTGGACAAAACTCTTACTTTTCAAAAGCACACACTAATCTCAATTGAAAAAGTTAACAAAATGATAAAAATTTTATATCCACTATTAAACAGGCGCTCCATATTGAATCAAGACAACAAGCTACTAATTTTCAAATCAATTTTTCTTCCAATTCTAACCTACGCATCTCCCGTTTGGATTAACTGTGCTGAAAAAGCTTCAAATTGCTCAAAAAAAAGTCTTAAAAATTATATTAAACCTGCCTTGGCACCATTCAACAAGTGATCTTCATCAACGCGCTCGTGTTAATACAATAAGAGCACAATGTTACAAAATCTATTTTAACTTCCATTCTAGTCATTATTAGTTTTAAGTTCAAACTCAGTGAGGTTTTTGCACACATTTTCCTCTAAAAATTTTCATATATGTACTTTCATAAACTTGTTAAACTTTAAAATATATTTTATAGCTGCAAGGAGTATAATTTCTCCCATTACTAAAACGTTAGTTATTATTAAGAACATGAAAATGTAATGAATTATATTCAATAAAATTATTACTGAAACTGAAAAAAAAACTTCTTTTAATGTTGTTTTTACACATAAAGGTACTATTTTTACAGTTCGAGCTTCTATTGCTGTTTCTGTATTGTATAGTACTCTGTTAAAGTCATTCATCGGCGTTAGCGTGAATGCTATTATTTTCTGACGTCTTTCATTGAAAACCGTTAATTTTTTATCTATAGCGTTTATGACAGTTCGGTTCCACAAATTGTCCCTACCTACTATTAAATCAGCTGGAACTCCTTGATCTAGTGACACTATGTGTAACTTTAAACTTAGATCTAGGTTCTGCTTGTGTTGAATAGTGGTTGTACCTAATGTGGTAAGCTGTCCGCCGAATGCTCCACTTAAATCTTTTCGATTATTTGTATCTAACTCTGGGAAATGCAACATTGCACTTTCTTTGACCAAACTTGTGTCGGCACCGAAATCTACCAACAAAATAACTTTTCCATATCTGGCTTCTTTACAGGGCACTTCTATGAACACGTCATTTTGATTTGCTTGGTAGAAATTCTCGTTATGCCTGCCATACAAGATGTGTCTTCCAGTTTCAGTATCTTTTGCGTTTGATATGCATTCTATGGGTTTTGCGAGGGACACCTCAACTATAATATTCTGTGTATGATTTGTTTTCCCCGCATTATATTGTTTTAAGTTATTACTCAAAACTTTATAATTTTTACTTCTAGTAGTTAACGTATCAACTGCACTTTGTTGTGGTTGATTTATTGTTACTACTTTGTTAAAATTATTTATAATTTCAGATGTAGTTAACGTATCAACTGCACTTTCTTGTAGCTGATTTACTGTTACTGTATCATCTTAAATATTTTCTGAAACTTTATTTGTTTCATAATTAGTAGATAACATACCAACTGCACTTTGTTGTGGTTGATTTACTGTTACTACTTTGTTTGGCCCAAATTTACTAAGTTTCTTGGGTTCCCAGACTATTGGACGGTCTTGGGCCCCCCTTAGTTTCCCAGAGACTTTTCAAATTTCTTTTTGGCAAAACAGTTTTCTATTGCATGCCCAGTTCTATCACAACAACTGCATTTACTGGAGGACTGTTGTCCCCCTTAATGGCGCTGAGAATTTGAATTATTATTTTTTACATTTTTCCCTATGTTCGTTTTGTTTTGTGAGCATTTTATGCTGGTCATGTGTCCATATTCTGAACACTTGTCACAGAAAGGTGTTTTTTTCCTAACATAGCAGTCCTCTCTTGTGTGACCTTTTATTACAAAATGAACAAATAATATTTCGTTTTTTGTTATAAGTACTATTTTTCATAAATCTTCCTGAGTTTTGTTGGAATGATTTATTTTGCCTTTCTCGATTTTGTCTACTCAAATTTTGTGGCTGTGTATCATTTCTATATGAACTATCCGGACTAGGTTGAACTATATTCGGTTGATAGGCGTTGATTCCTAGTACTGGTTCTATATCCTCCCGCAGATCATCTTCCGCAGAGATTGCTTCTTTGAGTAATTCTTCTAATGTACCCATATTCTTACTCATCATTAACACTTTGAGAATGGGATTCCTTAATCCCAATCTGAATGCTCTTACTACAGAATTTAGCAGTTTCTGTCTGTATACTCGATCTTCCGGAGCTGAATATCTCTTACTGAGGTTATCCATAATGGATGTCTGTAGTGATTTCAATCGCCTAGAGCATCGATTCTTAAACTGTGGTCCGCGGACCCCTGGGGGTCCGCGAAGCCATTCCAGGGGTCCGCGAAACAATTTTGATATCAATAATTTTACATCATCAAACTGTTCGCTTTATTTAAATAACTCATTTATTAAAAATTCTACAAGGACATGGCTTTTTGAATGATTGCACATATTTAAAAAAAAAAAAAAACTGTGCATTTACTTTTGTTCAAACAGTTAGATGCCCACTCCACTCTTCCCACTGTTTGACAACATCATAAATTTTTGTAAATTTTAATTTGAGCCTACAAGGTGCAGCTTCAAATAAATTTAAAGTTCAAGTTAAGAGCTAAACACAGTTGGGACGTGCGATATCGTTCATATTTTTCTTATACGTTAATAGTGCGTACAAAATTGACACTATAAAATTTATCGCAGAGGAATAGAACAAAATCTTTTTTTTCTTCTTTTCCCTGTTCTGATTCTGGCAACGACTGGATCAGGGATCCCTTCGACTTTAGTATTGCTAAGCAATAATCGATATTAGAGCAAGATATACTCGTGGCTATCCCTTGCTATTGAGACTAAAGTTCAATAAAATTGAACTAACTAACTTTTAGTTACTCCTAAAATCCGATTACTCTGCACTTGCGAATAAGGGCATCCAAAACTTGATGCCGTTTTGTACGAAGTAAGGAGTGCATTGAAAAATAAATATATCTCAATAACCACAGATTCAATTTTCAAAAAGATTATATTTTTTTAATGCAAATTTAATTCAAATACAGAAAATAATATTAAAAAAAAATATTAATTTTGAAGCGTAAAATTTTTTACTTTCTCTGGGACACCTCTTATTAGTGCTTTGATGGTATTTTTTTGGATTTTTTGGCCTGACGCGCACCACTTGCGTCTAAAATGAGTAGTGTCCTTACATGTCCCTTTTGTTGCCTTTAATTGCCTCTTCACTAGAACCTAATATCTCTCGATTGGCAGGAGTTGGTGGATTGGGTGGGTTCGCTTCTCTAGGAACAAAAGTAATGTTATTTTACTGGTACCACTCAAGAGCCGCTTTACTGTAGCATTCTATGATGAAGATTTCGATGTTCATTGTGCCTCTGGTCACGAAATTTTGGCTTCTTTTACCACAACTGTAAATTGCTCACCAAACAAGAAATTTTATGGGAACTTTTTTATTTATTTTGTGTTTTAAATTTTTTGGGACATGTCCACTAGCGTTGGCAAAATAAAATTCTTGGTCAGGAAACTGAAAAATGTCGGAAAGGACGAAAGTTTCGACATCCATAATGCCACATTCGAATTTGGACACAAAATCTTTTCTCAGTTTTTGAGCTCGTATTATTGCTTCGAAATTGTTTTCAGCATTCCGATCTGGCACTTTCTGAACTTTGTAGGTCTTCAGCCTAGCCTCCCCTTTCATTTTTCGCACAAATGATGCAGAGAAATCTGCTAGCTGAGCGATTTTTGTTCCTGAAAGGTTTGGAGTTTTTTTCAGCATGGTTACGACCTTCTTTGCGTTATTACGGTCACCACAACCTTTTTTCCAGAGCGTTCCCTGCTTTTTATTCATGCTAACGTCTGTTTTAAAAATTTTCATTACCAAAGATACCGAATTTATGTTAACTTTAGCATCCCTTGCAATCCTCTTGAAAGTATATTGCAGGTTATTTAAAAAAATTTTTAATTTTTTTTCACGCATTTCTATTTTGCTGCTCATGTATTCGCAAAGTAATAGAGGAGAATGCAAAGTGATATGAAATAGTATTTGACATGATTTCCTAAGCTAACCTGATCAAAATAATTTAATTTTTTTTTTATGAAAGAAGTTATAAGCAAAAACGTTTGCACGTTTGGTTAAAATGCAGAGAGATATATGGTATAAGTATCAATATTTATTCTAAAGTAGTGTCTGCATGCTTTTGAATTTCTGCATCTTCAAAAACTGGACATACATACATAACATACATAGTGTTGAAAAGACCTTTAAAATAAGACCGGAAAAATTAAAGCAAAATAAAAATTCTTTGTTCCTTAACCTCGTCAGATAACCGGACATTTTATGTCTGGTTTCGGTTGGCAAGCCTGAGTGTCTTTGTCATTATTGAGTCAGAAATTAAGCTTAGAACGACGTCAAATGTCTAGAGTTAGGATGGGGTCCGCACAAAAAAATTTAACTCGATAAGGGGTCCGCGGACTACATAAGTTTAAGAACCCCTGGCCTAGAGTATGCGCGCAAATCTTTAAAGGCCTCTTGACGAGCGTTACTTAATTCCTTCTGAACTGCTTCCAAGTGTTTTTCTCTTATGTAGGTTTCCCTTAAAACATGGTACAGGTCTTGCATTTTTAAAAAATGAGGCGCCCTGACCAACTCGTATGCGTCTCAATTGAGATAAAGTCTCACTTTAGAAATTAATTCTTCTTCATTAGCCGGGTCGGTGGTTCTCCTTTCTGACTCGCAAACCTCTATAAACCTATATAAATCTGCCTTGATAGTTGATGACTCTACACCGGAAAAATAAGGTACTGTGTCCCGTACCCATTTGGCTATTTGACCATAACTTCTAGTGTTAACTTGATTTGGTGTGCTTTCAGGCCGATGCGTTCGCTGTTCATTGTGGATTTCTGCACTTAATGTATAAACATTATTATTTTGAACCTCTCGTTGTTGATCTGCATATGACTGTCATTGTTGCGACAATAATTGGGCTGCCCTATTATTTTCTAAGGTGCCCAGCTTATTACTATAACACTTCGATAGATCGCAATAACTATTTTCTACCTTAGTGTAGAAATTCTTGGTGAAGTAGTCGTGCGTAGGGTAATCGGATCGGTATTCTTCAATAGCGTCATTGTTCGACGAAAAACTCGACCATAACCTTTCTAACTCTTAAATCCTTCTTGAAAAATATTCTATGGTTTCTCTTGCATTTGGAGTTTTCTTATAGTTTACACACATCTTCTGAATCTGTTCTGCGAGTGGCAGCTGCTTTTGGGTCAGCTCCAGAAATTTGGATTCTTCTGTCATAGTACTTACTGATATGTGGCCTTTGTTTGATAAATCAAAAGTCACCTTTTGTTCTTTTGTCCTTAATTTCTCGGCTTTAAGTTCCTTGGTCAAACGCTTGTTTGCGTTTTCCAGGTCCTGAACGCGATTCCTAAATTCTATTATAGACTGATTTTCCTTGTAGTGAAAAATTTAATTTCGATAAATTCCTTTCACTCAGTGTATCGTTTAGTTTACAATTTTCCTCCTCCAAATCTTTTATTTGCTCAGCGTTTAGTTTCAACTGAGTAATATGTTGGTCGTATCTTCTTTTAGGGCGTGGAATTCCTTCTCCCAGTTATCGGCTATCCCTTCGTCACCAAGTTACCTTTGTTCTATAAGGCTAAAAGTTTCATCTAAAATTACATCCGCTTTTTCGACCGCTGATAAATTATTGAAATTTTCAACTTTTTCTTGTATTAGAATAAGTTGTTCTTCGTTAATTGTAATTTCAAAATATTTCCACAATTTATCTGTAAATCTACACAACTCTCCTAACAATTTTTCGTGGGCGTATTTATTAAACTCTAAATCGTTCATTACCTCATTTAAAACACACAAAAAGCGGAGTCAGCAACTTTAAACGGTTGTTAACTCCAACAAAAAGCATGCGTTTTATGTTACGTGCTTTATATATGTTTCTTTTTGCTGTCCATATGCTCAAGGTTTCAAGTTATCATAAGTGAATGAACGACTTACTGTCTTAATAAATTTTTGCCTACAAATTTGTATACAGAATTTTGTGAGTTTTACACGACCTACCCCAAATTTCGTTTAAAAAAATCTTCGTAAATATACCACTGATTAGTTAGTGGTACGAAATGAAAATTGTTAAAATGTATTTTTTTGTTTGGAATACTTTAACCTTGATGGAAAACGGACCTTTGCAGAACAAGAACCTTTGGAATAGTTGAAAGTATTCCTCAGAAACAAAATAAAATTCTGCAAGGCTTATGCGAGACTTTATACAAGACTTTTTAATTACGTATAAAGCAAACGTTTTCCCGCGAAAATAACGTTTTTACATAAACAAACAAAACAAACTTTCCAAATTGGCAATAAACTTGTTCTTGTACAAGTTAAAAAAAAAATATAAAGTTCAAATTTCAATTAATTTCAAATTTATAAGTGTTTTTGTTTACTTTCCCAGTACAATTGTTACGAATTTGTACTAACTTTCAATAAAAAATCAGACCTTATATCAAAGCTTTAAAATTTCAACAAAATTTTAATTTTCCCATAAAATTTTTCAACGATTCCAAATTATTTAAAAACAAAAAAAAAAAAAATAATTCTCAATTTAAACTAACTGAAGTCAATTAATTTCAAAAAAAATTATATTGTACAATATGTACTTGTCCTTAAGGAAATTACTAATTTGTAAACTTCCAATAAGTTTACAAATTATACAAAAATTGCTAAAACCTTAAAAAATTCTTTCAAAATTTAAAACTTTTCAATAAAATATTCAACAATTGAATTGTCAAAATTATTCAAAAGTACTGTCAAAATTTTAAAAATTTTTCCATAAAATTTAATTAAAACAAAATTTATTATTTTCTAAACTTCCCATAAGTTTACAAAATTAGTTCAATGAAACCTAATTCCCTAATCAATGATGCAGAACATGGCCTATGAGGATCGCTCATAGTTCATGCTCCCAAGTTCGTTTTGAAGATACCAATATATGGCAGTGTCTAAAAAATGGCTGAGCACCAAACTTTTTAGAATTTTATGGTTAGTGATAAAGAGGATACTTACTATTTGACTCCTTTTTTCGTCCTGTCGACTTCAAAGTCCTTCCGAGTGTGGCTCGGATACCGGCTGCGCCAAATGTTACAAGTATTTTTCCCGTCCTGGGAAAACACTTTGTAATCTGGTTGTTGAGACTCGAATCTGAAAATAGGGATTATGGTTAGCAATATGGGTATACTGACCTTCCTTTACTTCCTTTTTCCTTTTGTAAATAAATTAAACCGAACGTCATTCAATCTTAAATTCAGAACTAAATCTGATTTTATTAAAAAATCTTAAATACCTTAACACCTTGCTTAATAAAAATTACACTAACGATTCATACAAAAATATTTACACATAATTACAATAACAAAACTTATTCTACTTAATTCAACTTTGTTGACCACATTTAGTTGGCTTTTGCTTTGGGTTTTGTTGTTGCATTTAAGATCATGGTGTTCTCATTCTTGTTAATTGTTAACAAGCAGAATTTGCCCATGACAAATAAATGACCAACAAAATGACAACAGCCCGCAAGTATGCTGTACTTTTGCAACAATAATTTACTATTATTGGATAAATTGCATTATTCAATAATGCAGTTTTAATGTTATAGAATGATGTTAATCATCTTCCTAAAAGTATATATATTATGCTAGTTATGTTAATAACATATTATATTGTGCGGTAAGAACCCACAACAGTATGCAGAATGCAAGCAGGATTTGCAAAAAGTAATTTGGAATGTTGCTGTTGTTATTTGCTTTGAAAATAGTACCGTAGAGTGGCTTGGCAATGATGAAAAAAAATTGGCATTTTCATTTTGGGGGAAAAAATCTCCTGACCTCAATTGCGGGTTAACAGGCATTAAACTCATGTCATTTCTTTATCATAGTAATACAAATAAGCAATAAAATTTTAAGCGAAAAAAATTGGGGTTTTTGACAAAATTAGCCTTGTCTTTTGTCATAAAAAGCGCTATAACTCCGCCAATTTTCAACAATTTTCAAAATTTCTTAAAGATTCTGACAGAAAATCAGAAGTTCTATTAGAATCAAAAAACAAAAGTTAATTATTTTGATTTGGATGAAAATGCGACTATTTTGAAACAATTTTCAACGATTTTTCAAGCTCTGACACTAAAACTTTAAATGGGCATAACTTCGTAAAAAATAATTTTCAATCAAATCGGGGAACGGCAACCAATTCCGCAATTTGAAGTCTCTCCGACTGCATGGTTTGAGATGGATTGGGTCTATAGTTTATGTTTCAATTTGTGAAAGATCGTAGCGATTAAAAATTAATAAAAATACATATGAATTTGAATATCAAGCATTGCAAAACCGCCAGGCGGCGCAAGATAGATATGTCAGCCACGTTAGCGATTAAATATGAGTTTGAGCGCTGGCGCATATTGGGAAAAACATAGTCAAAACGCGCGCATTGCCTGTTTAAGGCGATAACTTTTACACTGGAAAATGTGCAGGCAGAGCCACAAGTCAAGCTAAAACTAAATGAAATCATAACAAAAAACGATACTTGAGATTTATTTCACATACATGTACAGCACATTCTCACAGAAACTAATATGCGAAAAAGTAAAGGCTACGGAATCTAGTGCAGCAAGTTTATCGCTATTTCTTCCGAATGCAACGGATGCTAGATTTAGATCATATTCAGATTTGCATTGATCTGAATGCGAAGGCTTAGATGTGATCATGACAGCAAGCAAAAAAGTTTATCTCTTATCGATAGCCAAGTTCAAAGTTGTTAATGAGTTAATCGCAAAATTATTATTAAAAAACTAGATAAGCTTAAACTGATAAAAAAAAGATTATAATATACAAAAAACAATTTTTTTAAATTTTTTCATATACATACATACATACATACATACATTAGAGCGGTTCAGAAAAAAAACTTTTTGTTTTTCACGATGTGTCAATTAGGATTACAATAGTTAGACAAAGCTGCTCATAAGGATTTTCATCAATAATGAAAACTTTATTGGAATTCCCTTGTTTTAAGTTGCCTACCTATTTTAGAAAATATTGATTTAAAAAATCCAATTTTCCAACAAAGTGGGTATGGTTTTCGTGCTATTATCAATCGAGGAATTCGAAACCGTGGTTAGTTTTTCTTCTTCTTCTTTTTTTCTTATAAAAAAATTGAAAATTGACCGGAAAACAATGAAAAATACCGATTTTCCATTTTCAAGTTGCAAAATCGCCCCATATTATTTTACCACCGATCCCGTGGTACAATATTTTCAATGTACTTTTATTTGTTTAACAAAATGTCGTGAACCAAATATCATTATCTTATTTCAAAACGAAGATATCTGCATTTTTCTAAATTACCATACCTTACATCTTTAAATCGGAGTCGACAAATGCCATATATATATTAAGGTTATTCAAAACTTTTTTTTTGTTTCAAGTAGCTATTATCGACAGAGGAATTCAAACCTGTGATTAAATTTTCTTCTTCTTCTTTTTTTCTAATAAAAAATTGAAAATTTATCGAAAAAATGAGAAATACCGAATTTCTAATTTCAAGTTTTAAAATCGGCCAATATTATTTTACCGCCGATACCGTGATACAAGTAAGTGCCAATGCCAGCGCGTTGTTTGAAATCGTTAAAGACGTATTCCTTCCTTATGATTAGCCGTTGAATAAAATCAGAGTCAGTGCTACGACGGTGCAGCAAACGTTTCAGGCCAAATTTTAGGACTGCAAACTCATTTACGTGAAGAGGAGCCTAGGGCTTGGTTTGTTCACTGAATTATAAAAAGTTGTGGAGGCTAAAAACATCGTTGGTTTGGCAAAAGACCTCTTCAATTTCGTCCGGAATTCACCAAAACGTCGTGGATTTTTCAAAAATTTGCAGTCGAGATCAGAGGGTAAAAGCCTTGCAGCCTATTGTCCAACTAGGTAATCGGGATTTTTATTTTATTAAAAAAATTTATATCGATTCAATTTTCTACAGAAAGGTCATGCAAATAAGCTCGCTTAAATCTCTAAAAGATAATTATGAAGTTCTCATGGAAAACATTAGCGAAATCTTCTGGTCTTTTCAACAAATTAGATTCGTTTGAATTAATTTTTCTTTTAAAGTCGATAATTGAAATCTTTGACCACATCGAAGTTTTAAATTCAAATCTCCAAAAAGCCGAACTAAGTGTAATTGATTCAATGAAAAAATTTAAGCTGTAGCTTATTGTATAAAGTCAGCTCGCGAATCAAAATTAAACAAAGTTTGGACAAAATGTAATGAAGACGTCGAAAAACTTTCAATTGAGAAGCCTAAGCTACCGCAACAGCGAAAAATTCCCAAAAACCTACAATCAAGCAACTTCGAAAATCAATTTTTGAAAACTGAAAATTACTATCGGAAAATGCATTTTCAAATTATTGACCAAGTTATTGGATCATTAAACAATCGCTTCGATACAGATTCTTCTAATTTTTTCAAATTGCTTATGCCAAATGGCAACACTAATTTCGTCATCTGAAAATATCTCGCCACTCGCCTTCAGATGGCGTTTATCTAAATAGATTAAGTACTAAATAGACTTCGTATTTTCTTGTAATTTTGACCTAAGTTTTTATCAAGGTGATTTATCGGTCACTTTGCTGTTATTCCTCAAACCGCTAACACTAAGCGTAAGTCCTGTAATTTTTGGTAAGATTGCTATTTTGCACAATAAAACTCAGAAAAATTTCTAATCCTAACCATTTTGTTTTATTTCCTAATATAAAATCTCAAACTTTTCCGAACTTGAGATTTTATAATTATTTCAGTTGGTTTTCTTCGCCCCAATAAACTAGGCTTCTTCCAGCAAACCAACACCCCAAGATCCCCCACATTCATTTTGGTCCTTCAAGCCGGAGCGCAAGGAGAAGATTCCAAAGAAAACCAGTTCTTTATTAATTGAAGTCATCAAAAGTTCATCAGCAATCAAATTCAATTTCAACACGCATATACTTGCACAAATCAATTGCTCTCCAGATTACATCGATCTTCACCAAGGTACGTTTGCATTTTTCATTTCGTATCAATTTAGTTCTTGAGAGACCAGTGCGTAGGTTACCCCCACGTTTTTTCAACTCGTCAAAAAACGAAAATCGGTAAAAGTGAGAAACGGTAGAAAAAATATAAAGAAAAAAGCTAAAATAAAACCCCAAAAATCAAAGCTTTATATTATAAATTAAAAAATAAAAAAAGGTTTTGAAAATAGTGAAAAAAGGAATTTAGTGTTCAGATTAAAAATTTATTGAAAAAATAGTGAAAATAGAAAAAAACCCAAAAAAATCATAATAAGTACAGCTTGTAGGAGATTAAAAAGATAGGAGTAGTGTGCAAGAAGCTCGGAATATCAGTCTTAAAAAGAAGAAAAGGTGTTTGATTTTAATTAAATATATAAAGTTTAAAAGCGTTTAAATGGAAAAACGCAGCGTTAAACATAAAAAAGTTTATAAAAAAAAAAAACATTAAAAACAGTGCAAAGAAAGAAAATAAAGAATTGTGGAAAATTAATTAATTTTCATTTAAACAAAAAGTTTCTAAAAAAGGTGTAATTTTAATTTTAAAAAAGTTAATAATCTTTTGTCATAACGCTGCACTTTTTTGCGCCGTTTTTAACATATACATCCATACAAAAAAATGGCTGCTTAAGTCAAATTTCACATTGAAATATGCTAAGGGTTAAAGATAAAAATTTTAAATAAATTTTTTAAATTTGTTTATCCTGTTGCAAACCGATTTGAAGGGCGTCGCATTTGATTTTTTTTTTAAATAAAATTTCACATTGAAATAGGCCGAGTAAGAGTTAAAGATAAAAATTTTAAATAAACTTTTTAAATGTTTTTATCCTGTTTCGAACCGATTTGGGGGGCGTCGCATTTGATTTTCGCTTGAGTCAAATTTCACATTGAAATAGGGTCGGTAAGGGTTAAAGATAAAAATTTTAAATTAACTTTTTAAATTTTTTTATCTTGTTTCGAAGCGATTGGGGGGCTCGTACTTGATTTTCACTTAAGTCAAATTTCATTTTGAAATAGGCCGAGTAAGGGTTAAAGATAAAAATTTTAAATAAGTTTTTTAATGTTTTTATCCTGTTTCGAACCGATTTGGGGGGCGTCGCAATTGATTTTCGCAAAAAAAAACAAATAAGAATCACCCTAATATACATACATGCATACGTCAAAGAGAATAAATAATAAAAAGAGATTTCATGGATGAGTCTAAACATAAAAGGTTGCGATTGTGCGACATGGTAGTGATTAAGTCGAAAACTTTGCAGTGAAATCAAGATCCACAGGAGAATTTTTACTCAAAAAAGTCGAATATGTATACATATGTATTCATATTCGACATATGAGCGAAATTGAAAAAACAGAATTAACTACACTCGTTTGTTTGCAATCGTTTTCATTTTCGTACGTATTGTATTTTGTATTACATTTCGTATGCTGCATAGAAATTTAACGTACGTCATTATGGGAATTTGACAACAATGCTAAATCATTGAAACGAAGTGTTTTCATCTAATTAACTTATGTTGTTTTATTTTTGGTTGATATCTTTACTTTTTTTTTTTGGGAATTTAAGTAATATGTACAATTAAATGATAAATTATGAAAAATATAATATGCGGGTCCGTTATGGACCCGCGAGCCGGACTCGTTTTTTTAACTAAAACGGATCCGTTACAGTTCCGGAATAAATAGATCCGTTACGGAATCGTTTTTTTAGCTAAAACGGATCCGTTACGAACTCCTTTTTTTAAATAAAACGGATGCGAGCCGGACTCATTTTTTTAAACTAAATCGGATCCGTTACGGACTGGAAACAGACTTCTTATACGGATCGTTTCCGGACTCCTTTTAGGTGAACAAAATGGATCCGTTTCGGATTGGTTTTTTGTTAATAAAACGGATCCATTCCAGATTCCGATACTGATCTGATTCGGATGCAAAATCGTGGGTGATTTGCCTGCAAACACCGGAAAGGATCGTCCGCGTTGTCGGATCCGTTTCAAAGTCGTTTTTTGTAAATAAAACGGATCCGTTACGGACTCTTTTTAAGACATACTAAGATGATGTCGTTAAACTGCGCATGCAACAAGCATTGTCTAATCAGGGAAGCTTCGGTTCAAATCCCGGCGACGACATAATTTTTTTTTTATTTTTTAATTTAAAAGTATTTAAAAAACAAAAAAAGAAGTAGAGAACCGTAATGGATCCGTTTTTTTTAATAAAACGGATTCGATCCGGACTCGTTTTTCATTATTAATATAAAAGCCAGTTTTCAAGATATTTTCAATATATTCATGTATAGTTCCTTATTTTGTTTTTTAAATACTTTCAAATTAAAAAATAAAAAATTTAAAAAAAAAAAAATTCTGTCGTCGCCGGGATTTGAACCGAAGCATCCCTGATTAGACAATGGTTGTTGCATGCGCACTTCAACGACATCATTTTAGTAGGTCTTAAAAATGCTGTCGGTAGCTGAGTTGGGTGAGATGAGCATCTTGGAACAGTGGCATGACGTAGGACGCGCAGGTTCAATTCTGTGATCGGGTGACAGGTAAAAAAAATTTTATTTCTCCTTTGAAGTTTTAAAAACGTATTAATTAATTAATAAACTATAAGTAACAACAACAGCATTAGAAAAATAGATGGAAAGTAAATAATCAAAAAAGAAAAATGTTTTTTTAATTGCGTTTATTTGATACAGTAAAATCCGTTTTATTTAGAAAAACGAGTCTGAAACGGATCCTTATATCCGAGTTCGAAACGGATCCGACAACGCAGACGATCCTTCCCGCTGTTTGGAGGCGAATCACCCACGATTTCGCATCCGAATCGTATCAGAATCGGAATCCGTTTCGGATAAATAATACGATGAAGCGGATCCTAAACGAATCCGAAACCGTTTGGCACTGTTGACTAGTAATTTTCCCGTCCTGGGAAAACACTTAGTGCTGGGTGAAAGCTGTATCTGAAATACAAAGTAAATTTGGGTTAATAATATGAGGATACTTACCTTCTGGACTCGTAGCTACTCCTTTTAAATAAGAAACACCAAACTTCATTTAGTCTTAAGTTCAGAACTAACTCTGGTTTTAATTTTTAATTTCATTTCACTTAACACCTAGCTTAATAAAAATTACACTAACAATTCATACAAAAATATTTACACATAATTACAATAACAAAACTTAATTTAAACTTGCTGACTAAATTTAGTGGGGCGAAATGTTTTCCGGGTTGCACAAGTTGGCTTTTGCTTTGGGTTTTGTTGTTGCATTTAAGTTCATGGTGTTCTCATTCTTGTTAATTGCTAACAAACAGAATTTGCCCATGGTAACATAAATGACCAAAAAACGACAACAGCCCGCAAGTATGCTGCACTTTTGCAACAATAATTTACTATTATTGGATAAATTGCATTATTCAATAATGCAGTTTTAATGTTATAGAATGATGCTAATCATCATCCTAAAAGTATATATAATATGCTATTTATGTTAATAACATATTATATTGTGCGGTTAGAACCCACAACATTCCTCCCCCCTTGGGATAAGAAAAAATTATGATTAAGAATAATTTTTTCTTAACATATTACTATATATTATAATTTTTATCTTTAATGTTTTCCTTAGTGGAAATTCATGTATAGTGTTTGAAGTGTGAAAAATATTGATAATTCTAAAGTTATATTGATAAAAATAAGTAAGTTAAATTGTAAAGTAATCTCTTGTTTTTTTTTTTTTTTTTCTTTCAAATAACCTACCTACTTCATGGCCCTAGTCTCCTCCGTTACTGCTTGTCCCCCTTGGTCGGAACTGCTTCAGCTCAATGCTCAACTTTAACTGACTTCTTAGGCCGTACTTAAGATTCGGTGGGCGAGGTTACTGGTTATTCTGTTTTCCGGTCTTGTGCGACTTGGCACATCGAAATTCGGCATCCTATCGTATTCCGCTTGTTATACCTGTGGTTACCGTTATTGGTGGAACGGCATATGCCACAGTTTTCATTTCATCAAGGGAGGCTTTACGCTTTACTTGTTGCCCCCTCCCTTCCTTTATTTTGGTTGTTTCCATATACGGATTGACAACCATAATTCTTTAGCTAATAATGCTGGATATTTCGGTTATAATTCTTGAAATATTCTTCAGCTTAGCTTTAGTAAAAATATGCTTTTCTCTTGTCTTCTCTGCCTGAATCTTTGAATTTATGAAGCGTGGATTAAAGTTTGTTTCCCGCTTTTGTATAAAATATAATAGCCCGTATGCCTTATTAGGTTGTTTGAATCGTCAACGTGGAGTGTATTTAGTCAACTCCGACTCTGCTACTGCTTAACTGCCTCAGTATAGGACCATGATTATAAATTGAAATTAAATTAAAAATCTATTTTTCCCTATCACCAAAAATATACTTTTTCATTAAATCTTACTATAAATTTTAATTTTGATATTATTAAAAAAAAATTTTTTCAATATATTCATACCTTATTTAATATATGAAATTAAGTGTAAATGGTATATATGTGCATGCATTCTTATGTAATGCATACAAATATATATGTATTTACGGCATTTACTCCGTTTTGTTTATTTAAATTTATTTAAGTTTGTGTAACTGTTATATATGTGCATGCATTTTTATAATGCATATATATATATATATATATACGGCATTTACTCCGTTTTATCTACTTTTAAAGTTTATTGGCCTAGTTTACCAATATTAAATTTTGCAATTAGGCAAAAACATTTAAGTCTTAAAATTTAAACATGTCAACAAACTGACTTGTTTTGCTTACGATGCAAAAATGTGCAACGTAAATCATAAATCTATATATGTATATACATACGTCTCAAGCGTATGAATACAAATATATATTATTATTCTATAGTAACTAATTTCTTGCTTTTATTTTAAAGCTATTTATTTTATCAGAACAAAATAGTTTTGCTCTGTTTTTTGTTTTTAAAAATCAATTCTAATTTCAAAGTACCCAACATTATTATTTTTAATTCTTTTGAGATTTAATTTTTAAAATTTTAGTTTTTCTTAAATTTGTAACTAAAATTCAAATGTATGCTATATATGTGTATACATCTCTTGAATGTATACAAATACATATTTCGCTGTTTTGAGTTCAAATTTTATTTTTTCTTATCCTTCCCAGCCTTCTATTTCAAAACAATATAACTTAAAGTTATCTTCATATACATTTCAGCCAAATGCTGTTATTTATTAATACAAAGCTGAGCTCTAGTTGCACTTGCTTTTTATTATTTGCATTTCGTTCTATTTGATCGAAATGCATCGCTTTATATTTCTTTTACGTTTTTTACGTTATTAAGAATTTTTTTGTTTCTTTACCTACTTTAATGTAAAGAAGTTATATACGAGGCGTGTGCTTATTGCGTCTCATATTTCTTGTTAACAAGCAAGTATTAATGTTTGTGTATGTAGTACAAGTATCTTGCGTTTATTTTATATTTTGTTTATTTTGATTTCATTTGATCAAATTTCATATGGTTACGTTAAATAAATTTGCTCAAATTTGCATTGCCGAATGCAATGCAATGCTTTGCGTTCTTATTATTATTTTTTTTTTTTTTTATCTTCAAAATTTTTTCCTTTACCTACTGTTGAGGTAGGTAAGTTATATGCGACCATGTGCGCTTATTTCGGCACACGTCGTTTCTTATTTCTTGTTTATAAACAAGTATTTATGTACATATGTTTTTATTTAATTTTGCTGTATTAAATAATATGAGCAAACTATTCTAATTTAAAAAGAAAAAGAAAAAGCTTTTAATTTTATTTCGGTTCATTAAATAATTTTAATAAATTATTATGCAACTTCTTTTTCTTTCCTTTTATTACAACTTCTGTTGTAACAGGCCCCTTAACATTTGAAACTTCAAATGGGCCTATCCATATGGGAGAAAATTTATTTTTTCGAGTTTGATTTTTCATCAAAACTTTATCCCCTTGTTTAAATATAACGGGGTTTACTGAACCGTCATATTGTTTTTTAGACAATTTTTTTGCCTTTTCCTGGTTTTTTCTCACTAACTCGTGAGTTCTTTGTAGTTGAAACTTTAATACTTTTGATTGGTCCTCCGCGTTATAGAGCGGTGAAAATTTTTGTTTTAAATTCGTAGGCATTTCGAATTCAAAACCGTACAAAGTTCGGAAAGGAGTTTGCTTAGTAGAAGTATGTATCGTATTGTTATGGACATGCATGGCTGCCGTCAACCATTGGTCCCAATTCGAACCATCTTCTTTAGCAAAACTTCTCAAGTATTCTGCTAGTGGTCTGTGGCTTCTTTCCAAAGAACCATTAGCCTGCGGATGATATGGCGTTATATGCAATTTCCTAATACCCAACATTTTGCAAGTATCTGAGAATAATTTTGCGATAAAATTTGTACCATTATCAGTAATCAATACTTTCGGTATATTGTATCTGGCAATAATTTCGTCATAAAATTTTTTCGATACTGTACTTGCTTCCGCGTCGGGCATTGCAGCACATGCCATATATTTTGAAAAATCATCCTGAAATGTTAGTATATACTTATTTCCTGATACAGTTTCAGGTAATGGACCGACAATGTCCATATATACTTTATCAAAAGGCCTGCTTGGTGTATCTGTTACCACCATCGGTCTTGAGCTCTTGTTGGTCTGACATTTGGTACATTTTTTAATATACTCTTTTATATCCCTTTGCATACCTGGCCATCTATACTGCTTTCTTATCCTTAGAAGTGTTTTGATAGCCCCTTGATGCCCACCAAGTGGTGTGCTATGAAAGTCCCTTAATATTGTTTCTATTTCTTTAGGATCTTTCAGTATGACCACTGTTTTTCCGGTGTTGTTTTCAACCACCGTGTCCTTATCCACCTCTTTTGAAATGTTCCCTTTTTCCTTTTCAGAATTTTTAGATTTTAATCTGGTTTGTACCACTGTTATTTGTTTATTTGTATGTGGTAATCTACTTAAAGCGTCTGCATTTAAGTTTCTTTTCCCAGGCTTGTAAATGATTTCAAAATCATATTCCGATAGTTTATGCCGGAAACGCGCCAAGCGTGACGTTTGATCCTTAAGGTTTGATATCCCACGTAGTGGTTGATGATCGGTGTAAATTTTAAAATGTCTGCCAAGCAAATATGCTCTAAAATTTTTTGTTGCCCACACTATAGCGAGAAATTCCTTTTCAATGGTCGAATACCTTTTCTCGGTATCGCTTAGTGCTCTAATGGCAAATGCTATTTGATTATCTTTACCGACTTCTCCTTGAGATAATATTGCACCAATTGCATCATTACTGGCATCCGTAGTTAACAAAAATTGTTGACTAAAATCTGGATATGCCAATACAGGTGGTGTCATTATTGCCTTTTTTAATTCCTCAAATGAATTTTGGCATTCTGTTGACCATACGAACTTTGCGTCTTTTCTCAATAATTTATTTATTGGTAAAGCTAATCTTGCCGTATCTTTAATGAATTTTCGGTAATAGTTTACCAGACCTAAAAATGCTTGTACTTCTTTTTTGTTTTTAGGTACTGGTATGTATTTTACACATTCTACCTTTTCTGGGTCTGGCAGGGCTCCGTGTTCTGAACATTTATGACCTAAATACACAACTTCACGACGCAAAAAATTGCATTTTTTCGTGTTTAATTTCAGATTATGTTGTCTTAATACCGTGAACACATTACGTAGCCTTTCTTCATGCTCTCGTAAGTTTTTCCCGTATATGACAATGTCATCTAAATAAACAAAACACTCTAGACCTTGTAGTCCTGTGAGTATGTGATTCATGATGCGTTGAAATGTTGCTGGGGCTCCTGTTAGACCAAACGGCATTCGGTTGAACTCAAAATGTCCCAGTCCTGTACTAAATGCTGTTTTTTCTCTATCATCTTCATTCACCAATACTTGGTGATATCCACTTGCTAGATCTAGCGTGGAAAAATATCTGCTATGTCCCAATTGATCTAAAATTTCATCAATTCGGGGTATGGGGAAAACTGGCTTGATTGTAGCTTCATTTAATTTTCTGAAGTCTATAACTAATCTCCACTTTTTCTCGCCGTCTTTACCACTTTTCTTTGGGACAAGCAATAGTGGTGAATTCCAAGGTGAGGTGCTTGGTGAAATAATCCCTTCATCTAACAGTTCACCTACCTGCTTATTAATTTCCATTCTATGAGAATGGGGTAGTCTGTACTGTTTTTGGTTTATTGGTGGTTGATCCACCAAAGTAGGGATATCATGCTTCAATACTGGAGTATATGATAAGCAATCTCCTTCTAACAAAAATATGTCATGGAAGGATGCACATATATTTTCCATGGAAGCCTTCTCGTCTTTGCTTATGTGAGGATCTAAATTAATAGATCCAAATAGCTTATCTAATCTTCCCCTCACGTTTTGTTCCGATATTATATTTATTGCGGAACTTATGTTTATTTTAAATTCATTGTAATTTGAAAATTCCGGTTTGAACTTTCTATCAGTGATAAATTTGTCTTCTGACGAATTTAAAATTGGCACATAAACTATGCCATCTTTCACTTCGCTGAGTACTTCACGTAAGTAAACTCCTTGTGAAAGTTCTTGTTTGTGTATAACAACTTCTTTTAATGTTGTTTTAACACATAAAGGTACTATTTTTACAGTTCGAGCTTCTATTGCTGTTTCTGTATTGTATAGTACTCTGTTAAAGTCATTCATCGGCTTAAGCGTGAATGCTATTATTTTCTGACGTTTTTCATTGAAAAACGTTAATTTTTTATCTATAGCGTTTATGACAGTTCGGTTCCACAAATTGTCCCTACCTACTATTCCATCAGCTGGAACTCCTTGATCTAGTGACACTATTAAACTTAGATCTGGGTTCTGTTGGTGTTTAATAGTGGTTGTACCTAATGTGGTAACCTGTCCGCCAAATGCTCCACTTAAATCTTTTCGATTTTTTTGTATCTGATTCTGGGAAATGCAACATTGCACTTTCTTTGACCAAACTTGTGTCAGCCCCGGAATCTACCAACAAAATAAGTTTTCTGGCCTCTTTACAGGGCACTTCTATGAACACGTCATTTTGATTTGCTTGGTAGAAATTCTCATTATGCCTGCCATACAAGATGTGTTTCCCAGTTTCAGTATCTTTTGCATTTGATACGCATTCTGTGGGTTTTGCGAGGGAAGCCTCAACTACAGTATTCTGTGTATGATTTGTTTTCCCCGCATTACCTTGCTTTAAGTTATTACTCAAAACTTTATAATTTTTACTACTAGTAGGTAACGTATCAACTGCTCTTTGTTGTGGTTGATTTACTGTTACTACTTTGTCAAAATTATTTATGATTTCAGATGTAGTTAACGTATCAGCTGCATTTTCTTGTAGCTGATTTACTGTTACTAATTCATCTGAAATATTTTCTGAAACTTCATTTGTTTCATAATTAGTAGATAACGTACCAACTGCACTTTGTTGTGGTTGGTTTACTGTTACCACTTTATTAAAATTATTTGTAATTTTAGATGTAGTTAACGTATCAGCTGCACTTTCTTGTAGCTGATTTACTGTTACTACTTCTTTTGGCCCTAATTTACTAAGTTTTTTGGGTCCCCAGACTATTGGCCGGTCTTGGGCCCCCCTTAGTTTCCCTGAGCCTTTTCGTAGTCTCTTTTAGCAAAACAATTTCCTATTGTATGCCCAGTTCTATTACACCAACTACATTTACTGGAGGACTGTTGTCCCCCTTGATGCCGCTGTGAATTTGAATTATTATCTTTTACGTTTTTCCCGATATCCGTTGTGTTTTGTGAACATTTTACGTTGGTCATGTGTCCATATTCTAAACACTTGTCACAGAAAGGTGTGTTTTTCCTAACATAACAGTCCCCTCTTGTGTGACCCTTTTTATTACAATATGAGCACTTAATTGGCAGCTTTCTGGCGAAATATTTATTTGTACCCTCTTGCTCTCTCAGTGGAAATATTTCTTTTTCTAAAGAATGTTTCGTAATACTTGATTTCACTGGGAGTGCTTCTTCATTGCCAGACTGCACTACGTTAACTACAGATAATAATCCTAAATCTCCTTGTATGACATCTTCCATTTTGATTGTTTCCTGTAACAATTTATCCAAGCTGTTTGTGTCCTCCCTTAACATCAATATCTTAAGCATTTTATTACGTAATCCTAACTTAAATGCTGTAATCACTGACTTATTCAATTCTTCTCTGAATATTACATCAGATAAATCTTTATAAGTTAATTTTATTGTTTCTAAGGCTTCGTTTCTTAGCGTATTTATTCGTCTCGCGAATGTACGCAGTTCTTCTTCAGGAAGTTGGCGGGCGTTTCTTATTTGTTCTTGAATTAAATCAATAGATTTGGCTTTGATGTATGTTATTTTTAACAATTTATGTAGCTCTTCTAATGACTTTAGCTCATGAGATCTGATTAACTCAAATGCATCACCATGTAAATGAAGCCTAACGCTTGCTATGAGTTCAGGTTCTTCTTCAGCTTTAATAACTTTCCGCACTGCCTCACATCCTTCTATGAACCTATATAGATCCGATTTCAACGTTGGTGAACTAGCCCCTGAAAAATAGGGTACTATATTTTTCACTAACTTCGAGATTTCTAGGAAACCCATTATAGAGATAAATAAAACTTAATTAGTTTTCTGTTATGCTTAAGATTTCCGTTATATGTAAATCTACACAATTTTCCTAACAATTTTCCGTGGGCGTGTTTATTAAATTCTAAATCATTACCTCATAAAAAGCTAAGTCAGCAACTTTAAACGGTTGTTAACTTTAACAAAAAGCAAACGTTTTATTTTACGTGCTCTTTTTTTATGTATTTTTCTTTTGCTGTACAAATGCTCTACGTTTCAAATTTCCATAAGTGAATGAATTTGTATACAGAATTTTTGTGAGTTTACGCGACCTATCCCAACTTTGTTTAGAAAAGTGTATATACCACTCATTAATTAGTGATACGAAATGCAAATCGTTAAACTTTATTTACTCCTTGTTTGGAATAATTTATACCTAATGACACACGGACCTCTGCAGAACACGAATCTTTGGAATATTTGAAAGTATTCCTCAGAACCAACAATAAAATTCTGCAAGGTTACTTACGATTTAGGACGAAAGGAAGTTAAAATTATTTACGAATACGCGAGTCTATGTAGAATAAACGGATCCTCAGAATTTGAAATATTCCTCGGAACCAAAAATAAGTTCTACAAGACTTTCACTAAAACAAACAAATAACAAACGTTTTCCCGCGAAAATAACGTTTTTACAAAAACAAACAAAACAAACTTTCTAAATTGGCTATAAACTTGTTTTTGTACAAGTTAAAAAAAAATAAAAAGTTTGTTTACTTTCCCAGTACAATTGTTATGAATTTGTATTAACTTTCAATAAACAATCGGACCTTCTTTCAACAAAATTTAAATTTTCCCATAAAATTTCAACAATTGAGAAAAGTACTACTAAAAAAAAAATTATTATATTGGAAAATTATTTATAAAAACGCGAGTCTATATTGAATAACTGATCCTTAAGATACAAAATCTTTTTGGAACCCGATATACATTCAACAAGACAGAACCAAACTTTTATCGCGAAAATAATATCAAATTTCTCCCTAAAGATTCAATGGAGAAAAATAAAACAAACAACAATGTTGTACTCGTAATTTTCCCAAAAAAATTACTATTTTGTAAACTTCCTATAAGTTTACAAAATTATTTCAACAATCCTATCAATTCAATTTGAAGAAAAATTAATTTTTAATTAAAATAAATTTTTAATTATATAAAAAAAAAAATTATTATTTCAACAATCCTATCAATTCAATTTGAAGAAAAATTAATTTTTAATTAAAATAAATTTTTAATTAAATAAAAAAAAAATTATTATTTCAACAATCCTATCAATTCAATTTGAAGAAAAATTAAAAAAAAATATTATTTTGTTAACTTCCAATAAGTTCACAAAATTATTTTAATGAAACCTACTTCCCTAATCAATGATGCAGAACATGGACTATGAGGATCGCTCATAGTTCATGCTCCCAAGTTCGTTTGGATATTGCCTACAAATAGGCTGTACTGAAATTGTGATAGGCCTAAGCCGACATGTTTTTTTTTTTTAAAGAAATTTATGATTAGTAATATGTTTCTACAAGGATACTCACCAATTTATTTTCCAATTCCAATGTCGTACTGCTACTGCTGTTTTGGTCCCTATACTGGTTGCTGTTGCTGTACTGCTCCTATGGTTCGTTAATCCGGCTGCGCCAATGTTGTCTGCTGCGTAGAAGTGCGAATCCTACCGGCTGCGCCAATGTTGACTAGTAATTTTCCCGTCCTGGGAAAACACTTAGTGCTGGGTGAAAGCTGTATCTGAAAAACAAAGTAAATTTGGGTTAATAATATGAGGATACTTACCTTCTGGATTCGTAGCTACTCCTTTTAAATAAGAAACACCAAACCAAACTTCATTTAGTCTTAAGTTCAGAACTAACTCTGGTTTTAATTTTTAATTTCATTTCACTTAACACCTAGCTTAATAAAAATTACACTAACAATTCATACAAAAATATTTACACATAATTACAATAACAAAACTTAATTTAAACTTGCTGACTAAATTTAGTGGGGCGAAATGTTTTCCGGGTTGCACAAGTTGGCTTTTGCTTTGGGTTTTGTTGTTGCATTTAAGTTCATGGTGTTCTCATTCTTGTTAATTGCTAACCAACAGAATTTGCCCATGGTAACATAAATGACCAAAAAACGACAACAGCCCGCAAGTATGCTGCACTTTTGCAACAATAATTTACTATTATTGGATAAATTGCATTATTCAATAATGCAGTTTTAATGTTATAGAATGATGTTAATCATCATCCTAAAAGTATATATAATATGCTATTTATGTTAATAACATATTATATTGTGCGGTTAGAACCCACAACAGCACTCTGGGTGAATACAAAATCATCCCTTATTTTGAAAAGCTTCGTCGCATATGTGAAGTCATTTTCTGAATTCGGCATTAATATTGAAATTTATATTTGACTTTATATATGTATTATTATTATTGAAAATTAGAAAAGTTCAATACAAATTTTACTAAATGATAGTACTTTAGTAATTAGTTATTGATTTAAATTTTTCATGGAACTATTGAAATTATTAAAAAATCCAAAAATTCAAAACAAATTCGGTTGAATTATAGTGTTTAGGAAATTTTGTTTTCCTCGAGTTGAGCAAGGACAATTTTTAGTTTGATGCTGCTACGCCTTCCGTTGTGCGCCTTAATATATGTTCAATGTACATTGTACATACATACAGACATGTGAAAAATAATAGGGACACTTACATTGAAATAGTTCAAACACACCTCTGCTTCTATTTGAATAAATTGAGATGAAATGTTATATTACATTAATTGCTGGGACATCAACGCAGTAAAGAACCGTTATCAGAGTAAAAATATTTTTCGGCGTTTCGAAGTTGTTGATAGTATTGTGAAGTGAGCTCAGTTTAGCCTGTGCGAAATAATAGGGACACGAACATAAAGTAAGTTATATTTTTGAAACTTTTTGGTTTTTAAACATTTATAAGTTATAACCGTATTGTATATGAGATGATTTAAAATTATAATTTGAAAAAATAATCAAATAATGTAATTTAGTGATTCAGAATGGGGAGAAGTCGACATTGCACCGTCCAGCTTCGTAGAGACATAAACAACCTTCACGATAACGGATTTTCATAACGAAAAATATCCAGAATGTTGAATTGCTCCAAGAGAATGGTAAAAAATGTAATAAAATATACGCCACAGAAGGAAACGAGTGGACAAAAGTCAAAAATATCGCCAATTCTTGAAAGGACTTTATTGAGATTTGTGAGACAGAACCACTTTGCATCTTCTAATGAAGTAAAAAAAGAGCTTTCCATGGATGTCAGCACTTCGACTATTCGGAAAAGGCTAATTAATAATAATTTAAACGCAAAGAGATCCAGAAAAGTACCTTTCCTGTCCAAACAGGACGTCTGTAAAACGTTACTTTTCGCTGAGGAGCATGTCATTTGGCCAGTGAAGAAATGGCGCAATATCATGTGGTCAGATCAGGGAAAAGTAACGTAAGCGTTGTAAGGACCTTATTGACTCTATTCCACGTCGATGCAAAGTCGTAATGAAGAAAAAAGCGTTTTTCTTTGAAAAGAAACATTTCATTATTTTGTGAAGGGGAAAGAAAATATTTTTTTGATGTTGAAGAATTAAAGTTAAAAAAAAGTTTTGTGCACTGATAAAAAAAATTTATGCAAAATATATTCAAATGCAAAATTCTAAATTCTTGATTGCATGCATTAATTTTACACTGTGCGAAAAAATTTTAAATAAAAAAATATTTTTTTTATCCAAATTCTGAATAAGGAATTTTTTGTTTTCTTTTTTCTTTAATTTTATCCAAAAAATCAAATTTCTAAAATTAATTTCTGTTCCAAATAATCTAAGTCAGTCAAGTGTGCTGCTTGGTTTTTTGAAGTACGATTTATTTTTCCACGTATTTTGTTAAATCCGTTCGCGAAAGGTTTTATTAAAAAAAATAGTGCAGTTCGTCATTCGCTATTTTTTTTCTCGTTGTACAAGGTATTCGTAATGATATTTTGAATTTTTTAATTTTACGGATCCGCAGAATATTGTAGCGATTTCTCAGCTTTATATTTCCTTTCCGACTAGTTTTACGAATTCGTGGAATATTCTCGCGATTTTTATAAAAACAGCCTACAAATAAATAGACTTAATTTGTAAAGATTCGCGGAATATTCTAACGATTTATCTTATACATATTTTGACTTGCATACAATTTTAATATTTTAAAAATTGTTTTGCCTTTTATAACAACAGTCTTTACTAATAAATAAATTTTATGTGGTAAAGAATTTCTTAATTTTACGATCATTTTGTCGAAATTCATTTTTCCTAAGAATTTCTTACTCGTATTTATTTATTCCTTTTTTCATCGTTTTTTGCTTCTTTTTGTCTGTTGCTTAATCTACTTCTCAATTATGTAGATTCATTTCTTTGCAATTTTCGAAAGTTTTGGAAACTGCCCTTGAATTTTTTCCTAATTTTTATAAATTCTTTATAAAGTCGATAATTTTCTGCGGCTGTCAAAATGTCCAAGTTAGAAACATTTATTCTAACTACTGATAGCTTGGTTGAATTCGAAAATGATTTTTCGGAAATACCAGCAAAAGATTTTTCCACCCTTATTCTGGAAGCTCATCGAGAGGAGCTGAAATCTATTTGGAGCAATGTCAAAGTTGCTTACAACTCTTGTCTGCGTGAAGTGAACATGCTTGGAGTAGATGATGACGAGGATACTAGCGGTGAACTTGCTTCAATCAAAAGTCGGTATCGCAAGACATATCACGCATATCTGCGTTGCGTTGGGAAAATCGGCGAGCTTATCCAACAGCTTGCCATGACAGATTCAAAACCAGCAGAATTCAGTTCTCCAGATAATCGAGGCAGCAATTTTCGATTACCACCATTCGACATGGAAGCTTTTAATGGAGATTATCTTGTTTATATGTTTACAACGATATACGTGAACAATTCCAGGTTAAGTCTAGTGGAAAAGTTATTCCACCTGAACCAGAAAACGCGAGGTGAAGCACGTGATATCGTCAAAAAATCCCCATTGACCAACGATGGTTTTCTTATAGCCTGGAAGAATTTGCAAGATAGATTCGAAAACAAAAAAATTCTAGTAAATAGTCAACTTAGGATTTTATTCAGTCTTAACCCAGTGACTATCGAATCCGGAAGTGCCCTGAAGATACTTCAGCGCGATGTACAAGGTTGTATATCTGCGCTCCAACTTTACAATATTAAAATGGAAAATTGGGATCCCATATTTGTTTTCCTTTGCAAAACAGATCTACAATCCTGGGACGCACTCGATGCATTCTAGACTAGTCGATATCAAACCCTTGAGACGGTTTCCGACATCAAGTGTTCGATAAAGTCAAAATCTGTCACTGAAAAGCCAACTTTTTCAAAATATATTTCAAACGCCAATAATCGTAATTCATTACGAAAACTAAATACCTACCACAATAATATGTCAAGTTCAAAGTGCAAGATATGCACAAAAGAACAACATACCATTCGCAATTGTCCACAGTTTTTGCGAATGAATACAACTGAGCGATTGTGTTCCGTGCAAAAGCTTGGGCTTTGTATTAATTGTTTTGCGCATTCCCATTCTGCTAAAAATTCAAAAGAAAACACAATTGCTTTAAGTGTAACAAGAGACACAATACTCTATTGCACCATGAGACTTTTGCGGTCAACTCGACCCCCCTTAATCCTAGCTCTCCTCCTTTTTACAACAATTCTAGTACTCAAAGTTCTCATGCTCTACAACTACAGTCCACTCAAATCTCCAATGTTGAAGAAACAGTGCAAACATGTTTTGCATCCAGTTTCAAAAGTGTCCTCTTGGGTACAACAATTGTTCAAATTTGCCACTTAGGCATTAAAATATTCTGCACGTGCATTAATTGATCCAGGATCTGAAAAACTTTTTAATCATCTTAAGCTTCCATTTAGATCCGTACAAGCCCAAGTATCTGGCCTTAATAATGCTGTGTCAGCAAAGGCACAAAAAATTTGTTAATTTGTATTACGTTCTCCAGCTAATTCTTCAATTCAAATTGAAACTTCTGCTCTTGTCTGCCTCACCTGACTGGCAGTCTTCCAACTCATACGGCAGACCCTGCAATTATGAACAAACTTCCTAATATAAAACTCGCAGACAGTGAGTTCTATAGAAGTTCACCCGTCGATATTCCACATCATGCAGTTAAAAAGCCCGAGAGCACAACTACAAAAATACGTGTAGTGTTCAATGCCTCTAGCCCTGCATCCAATTGTGTGAGTTTAAACGATATCTTACACACAGGACTAGTGTTGCAATCTGACTTAACACTGCTAATTTTAAAATGGCGATTCTATCGCTTTGTATTTAATAGCGATATCCGAAAGATGTATCGCCAGATTCTTGTGGATCCGAGTCATACTCCATTTCAAAGAATTCTATTTCGTGACTCAACACAACACGAACTCCAAGACTTCGAGCTCCTTACTGTAACTTTCGGTGTCAATTGCGCTCCATATTTGACAATTCGTACATTACTACAGTTAGCAAAGAATGTTCATGAATCTTTTCTTTTAGCCAGCAAAATTTTACGTGATTCCATGTACGTTGATGATGCATTGGCTGGAGGCCATGATTTGTCCACTTCTATTCGCGTACGAGATGAGCTGATTGCTGCTCTTGCTTCAGCAGGATTTTCGTTGCAAAAGTGGACATCGAATTATCAGGATATTCTTGAAGGCCTTCCACGTGAACATCTCCTAAGTGAAAACTTTCTTCAGTTAGATGATTGCAGCAATGCCTAAACACTAGGCGTGAAATGGAATGCGTAGTCCGATGAATTTTATTTTTTGACCAAGGCTCTTAACCACAAGACAGACTTTACTAAACGTGAAGTTTTGTCACAAATTTCTAAACTTTTTGATCCAGCTGGTTGGCTGGCTCCCTGCATTGCTTTGGCAAAAATCTTGATGCAACAAATTTGGCTATCAAAGATTGAGTGGGACCAGACCTTACCAGAAAACTGTCTTCAGATGTGGCAAAAATTTCTTAATAGTTACCCACATATTAATCGCATTAAAATTCCTCGATGGGTTAATTTTTCTCCTGACTCTGATGTTCAATTTCACGTATTTTGTGATGCATCAGAAAAAGCGTATGCCGCCACTATATATGTTCGAATCCGTACAAAATCTATTTCCATATTCACTAATTTATTGGTGGCCAAAACAAAGGTAGCGCCAGTAAAAACAATCTCAATTCCAAGGCTTGAGTTGTGCGGAGCTGTCCTGTTAGCAGAAATGGTCGACGCTATAATTCCTCTTCTAGAAGTTGAAAAATATAATATTTACTTTTGGATAGATTCCACCATAGTACTCGCTTGGCTCCAAAAACCGCCATGCCAATGGCAAACATTTGTAGCTAATCGAGTTTCTGAAATTGTTCAGTTGGTTGGCCTTGCAAATTGGTTTCATGTTAACTCGCAAGCTAATCCAGCTGACCTCGGAAGTCGATGTCTTTTACCACAAGAGCTTGAATGCAACGAACTCTGGTGGCATGGTCCAAAATGGCTCAAACACGAACCAACACATTGGCCAAGCCCTCACGATCAATCTCAGCATGAAACCAATATTGAAATCAAGGCAATTAATTCCAATTTTGCTTTCTTTGAAGAATTTGACGATACCTTAGATAGGTTCTCTTCTTTTTCTAAAGCAATGAAAGTAATTGCATACGTATTTCGATTTTTCCATCGCACTCATCCTGTGCACCACAACATCCATTATGATTCTGACGAAGTTACTAGTACTGAAATCAGAAGCGTTAGAGATCGTTTGATAGTCCTTAGCCAAAAAGTTTCGTACCCATCGGAATAGAAAGCGTTATTAGCCAAGAAACATATTTCGTCATCGAGTAGTCTGCTAAATTTGAATCGATTTCTGGATCCTTCTGAAATCCTTCGAGTTTGCGGTCGACTAATTTCATCTCCTGTGTTGTCTTATAATGAGCGGCATCCAATTATTTTACCGTACAATTGCTCCCTTAGTCGATTACTTGTGCAGTTCACGCATCAAATTTTTCTTCACGGAGGAAACCAATTGGTACTCAGACTAATTCGTACACAATTTTAGATTCCGAGGGCTAAAAATCTTATCAAAACAACAATTAATAATTGCAAGGCTGGCGTTATTCATAAGAAACGTGTACGAACTCAGTTGATGGGGACTTTGCCTCTCGAAAGGACAACTTTGTCACGTCCATTCGAACATACAGGCTTAGACTTTGCTGGGCCGTTCGAAATAACAAATTACACTGGCAGAGCTTGTTTGCTTACAAAGGGCTATGTATGTGTCTTTGTGTGTTTCTCCACAAAAGCCATACACTTGGAAGCTACAAGCACACTTTCCACTTCTGCGTTCCTAGCTGCGCTTAACAGATTTATTTCACGGCGTGGCTGCCTTTTGCATCTTTACTTCGATAATGGTAAAACCTTTGTCGGAGCGTCTAAGAAATTTGAACGAGATTTTTTCCAAGTTTCTCAATCGTCAATAGTGTCAAATTTTAGTCTCTTTCATGTAACGTGGCATTTTATTCCACCCGGCGCGCCACATATGAGTGGCCTTTGAGAAGCGGGCATCAAAAGCTTAAAGACGCACTTCAAAAAGGTTGCAGGTTAATTCAAATATACTTTTGAAGAGCTGTCAACTTTATTGTCTCGAATTGAAGCATGCCTTAATTCAAGGCCAATTTCTTCAATATCCAACTGATTCTGTTGCCCTAACTCCGGGTCATTTCCTTATTGATAATCGAAATCGTGTGTCGTGGGGTGCGGACGTACTTTTTTGAGCTCTTGTTAAAGTTTAAAATAATACATAATGAACTGTTTTGTGTGCAACCGAAAAATAGAACGCAATAATTCTTACATTTCCTGTAGTGATTGTAATGAATCTTTTCACGTTGCTTGTGCTAACTTAAGTGAAAATGATGTAAACTTTTTAACAAGCAATAAATCAAAATATAGATGCGACAAATGCAGTGCGCTAAATCCGTACAACAACAATCATTACCAGTGTCAGAGGTAATGAGTCATATACCAGCAACTCAACAGCAAAAAGAAAAAAGTCCCCAAAATAGAGAAACAACTAAACAGCGAGTGACAGAAAATATAACTAAGGAACAACAACAAAATCAGCGACAGTTACCAGCAATACAAATAGCAACTACATCTCAAACAAAGAGTACTCTTTCAAACGAAGTGCGCGATAATGTTACTATCCAACGTCTCTATGAAGAAATCCTAAGCATAAAAAAAATGCAAAGTGACTTTCTCACCATGGCTCAGGCGATCAAAGTGGAAAATGAAACCTTAAAACAAAAAGTAAATAAATTAGAGAGGAGGCTAACTTGGAGAGAACAAAAGCTTCTTGAAACTGAGTTGGAAATAGTAGGATGGCCTAATGTAAGCAATGAAAATGCTAAAGAGTGTGTTGAAAAAATTCTAAGAGAGTCTTTAAACATCACTGGCTCTTCTAATGATATTGTTAAATGCTACGTTAAAAAAATCAAATAAAAAAGATACCTCGAATGTAAGCATTGTTTGTGTAAAATTCTATTCAGTTGAAACAAAGAATAAAGTTATGCTTCTGAAAAGGAAAAATAAGCATAAATTAAATGCATCTGTTTTAGACGGTGACAAAAAGAAAAATATTTTTATCAATGATCGCTTTACAAGATTAACAGCAGCTTTATTTATGAAAACGAAACAAATAAAAAAGGAAAAAAATTTGAAGTACTTGTGGTTTAAGAACTCTAAGATTCTTTTAAGAAAGGTTGATGATGGAGAGGTTATGGTAATAAAATCATTTGATGACCTTAGTTCAATTTAATCAACTGAACAATCTTGACTTTTTGAAAAATAGTATTAATTTATCTACGAATGTTTTTATAAAAAAAAATGCTGAACATAGGTTAAAGCCTTGAATAAGTAAGTCCTTACTGAATAGAATTAGATTAAAAAATAAGCTTAGACAGAAGTGCTATAAACATCCACAAAATACTGAAATTAAGGCCCGTTTTCGGCAATTGTGTAAGCGCTTAAATAATGAAATTCGTGACAGTCGCGATAATTTCTATTTTAATAAAATAAGAAGTTCTCAGGGAAACCTTAAGAAAGAGTGGAAATTATTAATAGTATAGTCGATAAAAAGTGTAATAACAATGACGTCTCAATTATCTGATCCCAAAGAAATTGCGAACACATTTAATAATTATTTTGTATCAATTGGGAGTTCAGTTATAACTTCCAATGTATTCTCGCTGTGCAATGAATGTCGAAAACTTGGTCTTATTGAAGAAGTTTTCTATAGAAACAGCTTATTTTTTGAACCTATCTCTGGATTAGAAGTGCTTAAAAGCATAAAGTCTCTTAAGAATTCAATCTCAAGTGGAAATGATGGTATATCGAACCTTACTCTAAAGCGAATTGCTTTTAATATTGTGGATATTAACCTGCATTTTTAACCAAATTATTTTTCTGGTGACGTGCCAATGGAACTAAAATGTGCAAACGTAATTCCTTTATTTAAAAAAGGATCTAAAAAAGATAAGACTAATTACAGACCCATTTCTCTCCTGTCATCATTCTCAAAAGTCCTAGAAAAAATAATTAATGGTAGGCTGTTGTCCTATCTTAATAAAATTAAATTTTTTAGTCCGCTACAGTTTGGTTTCAGGGAGGGTTGTTCTACAGAGGATGCTCTGTTAGATTTTTGTACTGTTTTACACTCTGGTCTCGACAAAAAACAAGTGTGTGCTGATCTTTTTGTCGACATTACTAAGGCCTTCGATATGGTTGCCCATAGCATTCTCTTAAATAAACTGTTCAATTTAGGTGTTCGTGGTTTTCTATATGTATGGTTTGTATCCTATTTAAAAAATCGAGCCCAAAAAGTAAAAGTATCTGGAAGCTTTAGCGATCCCATGGTTTTAAGCTTAGGTGTACCTCAGGGGTCTGTGCTAGGTCCTTTACTGTTTTTAGTTTATATTAATTCCTTATTTTTACAATCATTTAAGGGAAAAATCACAGCCTTTGCGGATGATCTTGGTATCGCTTATAGTTCAACAGATCCATTAAACTTGATTGCTGATATAAATCATGATATACATATACTTCGATCCTGGTTTGTGAAACATAAACTTGTCGTAAGCAATAAAACCAAAATAGTGTTTTTTAATTCAAAAATGCAGGAATCAGTAGACTTAAATATCACATTTCATAGTGAATTCTGCAAGCGATATTTTTTATACAGTAATAACTGCTTACACCAATGCACTTCTACTTCTTTCAGCTGTGACGCCAATTGTGATGAAAATTGCTTTATAATTGAGAAAGTAGATCAATTTAAATACTTAGGCGTAACAATTGATAATCGACTCAGCTGGAATGAACACATTGCTAACTTGAAGAATTATCTACTTTCGTCCCTTCGGAGTTTTTATCGACTAAAAAAAATTGTGTCTAACAATACACTAAAAACTATTTAATATGCTATTTTTCACTCCAAATTAGAATATGGGTTAAGCTGTTGGGGAGGCGCATATTTCAATAAATTACAACAATTAATCGTGTTGCAAAAAAGTGAAATAAGAAAAATTTGCAATGGTTCACGCTTAGCCTGCTCTATGGTATTATTTAGAAAATTAAAAATTCTATCAGTTCGGCACTTGTTTTATTTCAAGGTACTAAAAATATTTTTTATCAGAGGGGGATACTTGCAGAATCCAATATACAATGCACATACCCTACGAAGTAATGTTAGCTCGGTCGTTTTAGTGCTTGTCTTTCACACGACTTTGTATAGAAATTCCTACACTATAATTTCATGTAAGCTTTTCAATAGCATTCCTGAAATTCTGCGAGGAATAAGATCATTGCCTGTGTTTTTGAAAAAAATTACTGTGGCTTCTTGAATACAGTGCCAACCAAGTTGAAAATTTGATGCAACACGTTGTTTGAGGATAACACAACATATACAAGAAACATAACTTTTATTCCACAAGGGTTTTTTTTTATATTTTTAAATCTTTGTCATCCATACCAAATATTTTGTTTGCATTCCGGTGTTTCATTTTGATTTTTGATTCTAGGCAATATTTAAGATTTTTTTTTTCTAATTTTGTATGCTATATTTTAATTTTTTTAAACATTAACAATTCATTAATATCTCACCCCACCTTATTAATTTATAAACATATGTAACTATTTAAAAATTATGATGTGACATTTATCA
Organism: Meiosimyza platycephala; assembly: GCA_963662105.1. Taxonomy (NCBI): domain Eukaryota; kingdom Metazoa; phylum Arthropoda; class Insecta; order Diptera; family Lauxaniidae; genus Meiosimyza; species Meiosimyza platycephala. Next base: position 58,309,014 of record OY759211.1, on the reverse strand, counting down.
CTATTTTTGCTATAAAAATAAAAATGCCACTAACTATTCTCAATATTACTTGTAACGTTAAAATGAATAAAATTTATATTCATAAGAGAATAAAGAAAATAATGAAATGAAATGAAAATGAAGTCCACTTTTAGCGCCAATATAACCACAGATTGAGGAGCAGCCTCTTTCAATTATAAAGAGACGACAGCGGCTTACTGCTATTCACCAACATTTTTGTGCTCGTTGGAAAAACGAGTACCTAAAGGAATTGCACAAACGCAACAAATGAAAAAGGCCCCAAGAAAACATAAAAATTAATTCTATCGTAATAGTTCGCAACGAAAATCTGCCTCCAAACGAATGGCGTTTAGGTCGCGTTTCAAAGGTTCACTACGGTCAAGACAATCTAGCCTGCGTTGCTGGTTCAATAGCTCGTCCGATAGTTAAACTCGTTCTTCTCCCAACGAATCAATAATTTTTCCGATATCCAACCATTACCTTATTTTATGTTCTCCAAATCCATTTTCAGCTTTATCATGCCCCGTGTAGTAAAAAACAAGGAGATCGTGAGTAGCGTTCAAGCACGGTAGCAAAACACTATCAATGCCGTGTTTGTAGCGGTCATCATGCACTACGAACGTGCTCAAAATTTTTAAAAATGAACACGGAGCAACGAATGCGTGCAGTACTCCTCCATAAGTACTGTGCAAATTGTCTAGCGCATCAACACTCTGAGGGTTCTTGCTGAAGCAAAGATGGTTGCCACTACTGCCATCAAAATCACCATACGTTGCTACATATGAGCGCCCGCGGAACTGCGATTCCGCAGGAGCTCTATCCCTAGAACGCTAGTGACAGTAGAGTCAATATTAGCGCAGCATGTTACTTCATTGTTTCCAACAGCGCTCGTTCGAATCCAAGCCAACGGCCGACTACATTATGCCAGATCGCTCCTAGATCCTTGCATAGCTGTAAGTCGCATTTTGAGCAGCTTCGTTGAACATCTGCGTATTCCAATTACAAAAATTGGTGATGATCGCGTCTGCTCTTTAATTATCCGAGCTCATTCTTATGCTCATGTAAGAATTGAAACATTCCTCATAACCAATCGAATTTCCATAAAAAGACCGTCTAAATCCTTAGACGCCAAGGTTAGAGAAAAGTTCTCTAACATAATCTTAGCCAATCCTGATTTTGATCGGTCAGCTCCAATATCATTGGTTTTATGTGCTGATGTGTACCCAAAAACTATTTTATCTGGAATCCTTCCAAGTTCGAGTGGGCTTCCAGTTGCCCAATACACAGTCTTTGGATGGGTCCTTTCCGGGTCCTGCTCTACGTAAAAAAAAACCAATCCTGTCTTAAATGAATAAATGAACTCTCAAGAATTAAAATGAATTATAAATGCAAACGTACTAGCTTGTAGATTACTTTATTTTCTAAACTATATTGAACTTTTTATACATATTTATTTTGAAAAAAATTAAATTGAATTACTTATATTTAATCCATATTTTTTATTCATAGCATTTCTTTTTGCAGCTATACTGCAAGGCGGGCGGCGATGTTTATGCCAGATGGCAACACTAATTTCGTCATCTGAAAATATCTTGCCACTCGCCTTCAGATGGCGTTTATCTAAATAGATTAAGTACTAAATAGACTTCGTATTATTCTCGTAATTTTGACCTAAGTTTTTACCAAGGTGATTTCTCGGTCACTTTGCTGTTATTCGGTATGTGAAAATGTTGTGTCTGTGGGCATGTCGATTGTCAATAATATTCTTCCTACATGCTTCTCTTGTAATGCCAATCCCAGCCACTTAGATTATTTTATTGTATCTGATCTGTCATCTGTGTTATTATTTGATCAAATTGGTTTCTTGTCGGATCATGATATGTTATTTTATACTTTTGATGTTAACTTGTCTCGCAATGACAACTCAGATATTTTTTATTACCGTGACTTCAAATCCATTAATTTTTGTGACTTGTCTAATGATCTTCGTCTTACATCATGGAGTGATGTTTGGTTTGGTGAAACTGTCGATGATAAGTTACGTATATTTACTGATGCATAACTCAAGCTATTTGATAAACATGTCCCAACTCGACAAATTAAAGTAAAAAATACGTCATGCCCATGGTTTACTTCACGTGTTCAACTGGCTATTAAAACAAGAAATAAATAATACCGATTGTGGAAAAAAAATCCAACTGCTGATAACTGGGAACATTGTAGAGATGCCAGAAATGTGTCAGTTTTTATTACAAGGCAAGCTAAGCAAAAATATTGTTTGACAAAACTCAATGCATCACTCCCCTCTAAAATATTGTGGAGAAACTTAAAGTCATTTGGCTTTGGCAAAAAATGCAGTGTTAAATGCAATGCTGATCCTGATGAACTAAATAACTTCTTCCTTTCCAATTCTTATATTTCTAATAGTGGAAGTGTGGACTTTTCAAGTTATGCTGCTCAACATAGATTTCAATTTTCTGCAAATCAACTTTCTGAAAATCGATAATGATCGAATGGATGGTTTTTCTTTGAAATTTATTAAGCTTATTCTCTCCTATATTTTAAGTCCACTCTCTCCTCTTATAAATCACTGCTTTACTACATCGTCTTTTCCCCAATCATGGAAGGTAAGTTTCTGTGGTTATGCCTGTAGCCAAGAAAACCTTGACAAGTGAACCAAGTGACTTTAGGCCTATCAGTATCTTGCCTTGCTTGTCCAAAGTGTGTGAAGCTCTGATGGCAAAACAAGTCTCGGACTTCCTTAGTAAGAATAACCTTCTGTCTCAGTTGCAGTCTGGTTTTAGAGCTGGCCACAGTTGCGCTACTGCTACAGTAAAAATGACTGATGACATAAGATTATCATATGATGAAGACTTGTTAACACTTTTATTTCTTATTGATTTTTCGAAAGCATTCGGCACAGTAAACCATTTCTTACTTTGTCAGAAGCTCAAATTTATGTATGGTTACTGTTTTAGTGCTGTAAATCTCTTAAAAAATTATCTGACAAATACAGTTCAAAGAGTGAAGGTGGGAAACAAATTTTCTGAATATAAAATTGTCTGCAGTGGCGTTTCTCAAGTCTCAGTTCTTGGCCCTTTATTGTTCACTATATTTGTCAATGACATATTTTGGTTTGCAAACATTCATCTATGCATGCCTATGCGGACAATATTCAGCTATACATCTCCAGAAGAGTTGGTCTTTTGGATGTTCTTACATACAGATTAAATGAGGATCTTGATAAGCAAATGGGCCATCAGTAACTGTCTTCAGCTCAATGTAAAAAGATCTTTCGTATTGCTCATTTCAAAAAATGAAATTTTCTTTGAAGACATTCCCTCTCTGCTCATAAGAAATGAGAAGCTTAGGTTAGGTGATAACATAAAAAGTCTAGGTTTTCATTTGAACTGGTCTTTTACGTGTTCTGACCACATAAATAGTGTAGTTGGCAACACTTTATTTATTATACGTTACCATAGGCCGTCAGCTGAATACACACCTATTGACACAAGGTGTAAGCTTGTGCTACAATTAATTGTCCCAATCATTACATATGGAGAACTAGTATATAGTAAAGTAGACTGAAATTCTCAACTGAAATTGGCACTTTAATCATGCCATACGGTAGGGATGGCCAGCTGCGGTGCTTAAAAGTCGACAGCGCGCTAACGTTTACAACAAACATTTCGCGCTAGTATGTGTACAAATGTGTGAAGAAATTCCAGCGAAAAAAAAATGAAAATAAAATTGTTTTGTCTTTTCCACGTATAGAAAAAATGACCCAGTAGAAATTCGTAAATCATTGATGTTAATAAATAAAGATAAATGTTGGCATATAAAATAATTGTATTTTTATTTAACAACAAAAAGAAAACATTTCATAAATCTTATACATATTATGTATACATATGTATGTTATATTAACAGAGTTTACTTAAAATAAGACTTTCAATATCTGGTTTAATATTTTGTGATGATGCCAGACGCAATATCGGTGTCTATTTTTCCATGAAATTTAATTTTTTTTACAACAATTAAATAATATTTCAGTAACGCATGCTTAAAAAATTGCCTTTCGCATAAATAATGTATTTGTTTGCATTTGTTTGGTTTTTGTACGTTTTGTTCCGACTGGGTTTCTCGCATATTCAATTTTCATGCGAATCAGCGCATAGAAATCAGCAGCTACACGGCGAGCCGAATGATGGCCCGCAACGGGCAATGTGACCGCGGGAGGGTAAATGGCCAACACTACCATACGGTATGTCTATGGCTTGCGTAAATTTGACCACATCTCCTAGTTCAATAAAAGTATTCTTGGCTGTAACTTCATAAGCTATCTCAATTTCAGAAATCGCATTTTTTTATATAAGCTTATGCATTTAAAAATACCTCTATATCTATTTGATAAATTGCAATTTAGTATATCGCAAAGGAGTCATATTCTTACTGTCGCAACATAGCTGTCTAAACTCTACACGAATGTTTTTCATCAACGCTGTTAGATTGTGGAACTTTCTGCCAAATCACATTAAAACCATTGTTGGGATAAGAAAATTTAGACTTTCCGCATTTGAATATTTTGCCAAATAAATGAGCAACCTCTTCCCTAATTTCTAATTTATTATATCTTCTAATTATTCTGTTTATTCTCTTCTAACTTACTTTTGTTCTTTTATTCTCTATACTCTGGATAAGTCATATAATATTCTGATACTACTTTTTAATAATCAGCGCATATACTTATGTTATTTATATTTTGTTATTATTTAAGTTGTTTTCTTACTTATATTCTAAGTTTTATTTTATATTCATGCTTGCCAACTCTGTTGTACTCAAAAGAAATTGATTCTCAATGTACTATGAAATTATAACAGTATAATGTTCAACGTGATCAACCAAATTTTAAAATTAATCAACACTTAATATATAGGCCAATTAATAAGTTTTCTTTTACAGTAGTTTCTGAAACCGATGTTATTAAATGTTTTGCAGCCTTAAAGTCCAATTCTGCTGGTAATGATGGTATTAGCTTAAGATTTTTAAAACTTCTACTCCCATACATAATTCCCTCGATTGTTCATATTATTAATTTTTCTATAACTGCTTCAGTATTTCCAGGCGTTTGGAAAATAGAAAAAATAATGCTGGTTCCTAAAACACCTGCTGCCATGATGCGAATGGACTTTCGTCCAATTAGTATTTTGCATACTTTGTCAAAAATTTATGAAAAACTCTTAACCGCCCAAATAGCGGAACACTTTAACTCTAACAATCTCTTGACCGACTTTCAATCGGGCTTTACAGCTGGTCACAGCTGTGCAACTGCCTTTCTTAAAATTATAGAAGACATAAGACCTGGGGTGAAATTACAATTCTGTTATTGCTGGATTTTTCAAAACCATTCGACACCGTAGATCACACCATACTTCAGATAAAACTCAAAAATTATTTCGGCTTCTCTGAAATTGCAATCAAACTTTTAAATAGTTATCTTTGCAATCGTTCTCAATTTGTTCAGTGCATTAATAAACAGTCACTATCTGGCTCTGGAGTGCCACAAGGATCTATTCTTGACCCCATTTTATTTAGTATTTTTATAAATGACATTGTTATAAGTTGTAAAAGTGTATTTGTACATCTATATGCTGACGATGTCCAGATTTATTGTTCGAGACCTATTGGGCTTTGTGAAGACCTAATTTTTAGAATTAATGAAGATCTTGAAGAGATCTCCTTGTGGTCCCACCAAAGTAATTTAAAGCTTAATGCCAGCAAGACTAAATTGATAATTATTGCACACCATCGCGTTGATTGCGAATCTATTCCTTCTCTGTTTCTGGGAAGTATTCCTATTAGATATGAGGATCCAGTTACTAGCTTGGGATATAAATTAAATTCAAATCTGAGCCGCGTTTCGTATATTAATTCTACTGTAAGTAAAATTTATATTATGCTCAGAAAACTATGGTCGTAGGTTTCATTATTACCGCAGAATGTGAAACAACGATTAGTGAAGTACCTCTCATCTCTTTTAGTGAGCTTGTGTGCTGTCATATAGATTAGTGTTGGCCATTTACCCTCCCGCAGTCACATTCATTGAAACGGGCCATCATTCGTCCCGCCATGCAGTTGCTATGCACTGATTCGCTTCAAAATTGAATATGCGAGAAACCCAGTCGGAATCAAACGTGCAAAAACAAAACCAATGCAAACAAAAACATTATTTATGCGGAAGGCAATTTTTTAAGCATGTATTATTGAAATATTATTTAATTGTTGTAAAAAATTCAATTTCATGGAAAAATAGTTCCATTATTGATTTTTACAAACAATTAGATTAAGAAAAATTTCCAAATATACGAATTTTTGCAGCGAGTTTCGTTGCTATGTTTGGAACTACGTATTCTTGTGAAAAGTTTTTTTCAAGACTAAAACTCAACAAGTCGCGCATAAGGAATCGCATTTAAGAGACTAATTTGTCACCGATATTGCGTCTTGCGTCATCACAAAATATTAAATCAGATATTGAAAGTCTTATTTTAAGTAAACTCTGTTAATATGTTTGTATAACGTACATATGTATACATAATATGTATAAGATTTATGAAATGTTTTCTTTTTGTTGTTAAATAAAAATACAATTATTTTATATGCCAACATTTATCTTTATTTATTAACGTCAGTGATGTACAAATTTCTACTGGGTAATTTTTTGATTACGTGGAAAAGACAAAACACATTTATTTTCATTTTTTTTGTTCGTTTGAGTTCCTTCTCACATTTGTACACATACTAGCAAGAAATGTGTGTTGTAAACGTCAGCGCGCTGTCGACTTTTGGGCACCGCAGGTGGCCATCTCTAATCTAGATTACTCATCTTTTCAAAAGTTGCAAAAAGCAGTCAACAACTCGGTTAGATATGTATATAATGAGGGCAGATTACGACAGAATACGTAAGCTAATATTCTTCCATAAGCTTATTCACTTTAAATAACCTAGTTATTTATTTACCAAATTGCAGAGTTCGGAAAAATTCATTCATGAACGCTCACGAGCACGAACGTGTACGTCTTAATTTTTCCTGTATCGTTCATATTCATGTGCGATAAGATGCGAAAATTTGCATTCGTTCGCTTACATGAACGGTTGGAAATTTTTTTTTTGTCATCTTCCGCAAACGAATGTATGTATCCTTTTTTTTCACTAGCCTACTTTCATGAACGACTGGAAGCAACATTTTTTCTATAGTTCTTACATGAACGCTGCGATGTTAGCCTTCGTTCATAAATGAGCGTGAATACTGCGAGATGATGAGGGATGATTCAATAATTAAAAATTTTGTTTTCCCATTCCAATTTTTTTAAGCATCTTACATGTTAAGAAGCAAACAGAAAATTTTTTAACGTTTGGTAAAATATTGAGCTATACCTGTAAATCAGAGCTTGAAATAAACTTTTTAAAAAATTTTTATTTTAGGTAAAAGTTAACTTACTGCACGAATCGATGAGAAAAGGCCGAAAATGGATTTTGAAAGTGACAGGGGTGGTCCCCGACCCAACTAATGGGGTGTTTTGGACCCATTTTTCGAAAAAAAATTTATTGCACGATTCGATGAGAAAATGCCGAAAATGGATTTTGGAAGTGACAGGAGAGGTCTCTGACCTTCCTAAAAGGGTGTTATTGACCCATTTTTCGAAAAAATTTTTATTGCACGAATCGATGGGAAAAGGCCGAAATGGATTTTGGAAGTGACAGGGGTGGTCCCCGACCCTCCTAAAGGGGTGTTTTTGACCCATTTTTCGAAAAAAATTTTACTGCGCAAATCGATGGGAAAAGGCCGAAAATGGATTTTGGAAGTGGCAAGGGTGATCCCCGATCCTCCTAAACGGGTTTTTGGGAAAATATGGATTTTTATTGAAGGCTCACATCAGTTCAGTTGAGAGAATTGTATGATATTTTCCAGAGTTATTACGGAAATTTCAATTTAAAAGAAGATCATTCTTAGGATTGTTTGAAGAATAACGTATGTTTTAACAAATCAAATGAAAAAAACTTTTGAAAAAGATTTAGATTTTTTAAAATTTGAAATTGAAGATGCTACTGAAATAGAGGATTGTGTCAACAATTTTTAATAAGTTTTATAAATCCAAATTTTGAAATTAACAATTGAAGGTGAAATACCAAGTCATAAATCAAAATGTTACTTACATAAATCTTTATTTGTTATTAACTTATTATGAGAAACTTCTTGAAACTTTTGCTCAATAAAAAACCTTTTACTAGTTTTAAATTTTGGTTATTTTCATTACATATATACATACATAAATCATTATATCAATTATATTCCTTATACAATATTATTCGTTAAGCTAATTAATTGCTTGAGTGTGCATTTGAGTTAGTTCTACAATAACACTTTATACTTGCATCTTTTCATGATATTTGATAAGCTGCATTTTGCATAAAGTAAATTTTCCTAAGCAGTCTTTGATTTGTCGGTTTTAAAATCGAATTTGCTGATCAAAATATTTATGAAACAGTTTCATCTGGAAATTCAACTTTTTGAAGTGAAACTTCTTTAGCGGGGGTCATTTGAAAAATTTGTAACGCAACGCAAAATTTGAAACGCAAAACATGAAATCATGAAACGCCCTTTTTAAGGATATAGAATATCAATAGCAATAAATTATATATCAAATTAAAGTACTCATCAAGCAGAGTGTGCTGAAACTATCAGCTTTGAAATCGGGTAACCAAAAGCTGAGATATAATATTTTCTATTTTTTCAATTTTGTCAAGCAATGCACTGATCAATTACCAAAGCCTTGCTATAGCGAGGAAAATTACGGTGATTTATTTCTATTACTATGTTTATGCGACAGCTTCGTTCGTTTTACCGAGTACCGACCGGAAATCGTGTAAGAGTCGACACACTTCGTGCGTTCAAAGAACTTTGAATCAAATGCCGTCGCATAAGCTTATTTTATGTTTATTGCGTGGACTAACATAAATGCAGTGAAAAAACAAAAATAGACGAAATTAAATAGAATAAAAAAAAAAACTAAGAAAACTAAACTGCTGTAGAATGCGACGAAAATGTTTATTAAAATGATAAATTGGACGGCATCTAGAATATCTACAGCAGTAAATGATATATCAAATTATTGGCTTTGTGGCACTAGCGATAATATTCGACTCCTTTATTTCAACGCTCTCCCCAATGCCACGCCGCTTGGAATTTTTCGAACATGTAACTCACGTTTCTAGTCATCAACGGTCCAATTTATGTAACTTATGCATAATGCGAGTCACGTCTTTATGTACTGCTGACTCGAAACCAATTCTGTTTAATGTCTTTGCGCACGATCCATTCGCTGACGATCTTATTTAATGCTTCTGCAGCCATGCTTGGAGTAACTTCTTATCGTTTTGCCTTATTACATGGCCCAGTTTTATTGACAAAAGTGCTTCCAATGATGATGAAAAAGTGCTTCAACAAGATGGTGACATGAAGCACACCAGCAAAATAGTTATAGAATGAATGTCTTTGCAAAAAATGGCTGTTTTTTCAAATATTTAGGGTAATAAACTGGCCTGGGCAAAGTCCTGATCTCAATCCAATTAAGGATTTGCGTGCAATAATCAAAAGACGATTGGGGAAATACGAGATAGCACCTGAAAACCTAAATAAGCGTCCAAGCTAAATGGAACAAAAATACCTAGCGAAATTATTGAAAGGCTTGTAGAAAATATGCCTAATCGCATAATAACCGTATAAAAAAATATAGGAATATGGACCAAATACTGAACAATTGCAGCTTTTAATGCGGTTCGTGCAAAACTGAGCAAATATGGATATCCTTACAATTACTTGTTTAATTAAAAAAACAAATTTTGTTTTGAAATGTTACATTTTGCATTTTCTTTGATAAATAATAATCACCCCTATCATGAATGTCCGAAGGAACTCTGGGGCCCTATCATGATTCGCGAAAACGCAAATAAATTCTGCGAATTCGAACAGTTAGTATTTTGTTTGCGAAACGCAACCGTGATAGTTGCGACTTTCGCATCTCATTTTTGCCCTGTTCGAATTTGCGTACTCGTGACATTTTGTTTCGCGTTTTCATCTGTCAAAATCGTTCGAATTTCGCAAATTTCATTCGACACCAAAATAGCAATCGAACAGTACCGACGCCAAACAAAAATGTAAGTTTAAAAATTATTTTTCAACTTTTAAATAAATATTTAATATTTGCTTCAGGGACAAGAAGAAGGAGCAAACAACGTCAGTCCAGTTCAATGTGGAATTTATGGTTCTTAGTGGAATTTATGGTAGAGCACTCGGAACTATCAAAAAACCGAGTTAAATCTTTGGACGCAAAGCAGTCGTCGAATTGCTTATGGGATCGGCTTACAGCAAAGCTGAATGAAATGGCCCTCCAATGCGTTCAATGAAAGACTGGAAAAAAGTAAGTAAAAACACATTCACAAATTTGGAGGTAATTTTAAAACTAATAATTAATAGGTATGGGCCGACTACAAAACACACCTCAAATCAAAAATGAGGAAAAATAAAAATAATATGGCGGGAACTGGCGGAGGACCATCTCGTTATGTGCCCCTTTCGCCATTGGAGGAAAGAGCCTCACAGCTGCTAAGCCTTGATGAAGCAATTGAGGGCTTGCCAGCAATGTCGTTTGGTGCGCCGTCAAAGGAAATAGTCCATTCCATCAGTGCGCCGATAACAGAAATATTGTCAGCCCATGTCTCCACTGACAAAGATAGTGTCATCGTTGTCACTGATGCGACGCAAACGCAGTCAACTTTGACTGAAAAGCAGCGACCTTCGCTATCTGCTCCTTCAAAAAAAACCAACATGTCGTTGTGTGAAAAACAAGTGGAAAATCAAATTCAATACCACAAAAGCTCCATAGCAGTTTTAACTGAAATAAACAATAATTTAGTTACGATGAACCAAAATATGCGAAAGAGCTACAAACTAAAACGAATGTCGTACAGTTTGGAGAAACAAAAATTGGATTTGGCAAAGAAAAAATTTGCTTTGAAAAGGAAGCGACTGGCGAAATTGTGATATATGAATCTTAATTTTTAAGAAAATGTGATTTTTAGATTTAAAGACTGAAGTTCCTTTTTTGATTTTTTTTATCTTGGTTATAAGTGAAGCCTTTTTTTTATTTATAACATATGTACATACATAGACTGAAGTATATTTTTTATTTTATTTTTTATCTTATTTTAAGTGAAGTTTTTTATATACATATGCAAACATTTTATTTTAAATAAGTAATAAAAGTGAATTCAACGTAAATTTCTTTTTATTTCATTTCTTAATGTTACAGCAAGGTTTTGATAGTTGCCCGTAAAATTATTTAATGTATTTACAGCGAAATTCAAATCAGGTTCATCGTCAATGATTGGCGTTGGCTCAGGAACTTTGAAGTCCAAGCAAACATTGTGCAAAGCACAGCAAGCATTCAAAATTTTAATAACTTTAAGGGGACTGTAGTGCAACTCACGAGCAGCTAGCAGACATCTAAAACGACCTTTTAGGACCCCAATCATCCGCTCTATAATAGATCTTCCTTTGCAAAATTTTTTATCAAAAAGTGACTCTGCGGAATTTTCTTGAGCATTTCTGTATGGTGTCAAGATCCATAGCTGAAGAGGATAGCCAGAGTCTCCTAAAAATAAAACTTTAATAAAAGCTGTTAAATTTCTGTTGCTCAGTCTTACCTATCAGCCAAGAAGACCGTTCACCATTGTCAAATAAATCTTTTAAGTACTGTCTCTCTGCAGAAAGGTTCCATACGTGAGAGTCGTGTGATGACCCTCCATATCGAGCGTTTACTGCCCGTATTCGCATTTCATCATCACATATCTTTAATAATGTTACAAATTAATACGATTATTTTGATAAAAATAAAGTAATTTGAATTACCACCATGGCGTTGACGCTGTGTTTGAGCTTCCTGTTGAAATAAAAATGCTCGTTTGATGTTGGTCGCACCATTTGGATATGCGTGCCATCTACAGCTCCAATAATACCGGGTATCCCAGTCTTTCTAAAAAAATTGTGTTTTGCGCGCTTATTTTCTGCATCCGTCATGTCGAAGTTTATGTGTTTTCGACACAGTACTTTTTCGATTGCAGAACATACCTCTGTTAGGCATGAAGACACAGTTGATTGCGCCAATCCAGTGTTACGGTCTTCACCGATTTGATGTTGATAGCCGCCTTGCCCAAGAAATTTTAATGTCGTTGCTAGTTTGATTTCGGCAGTAATAGCATGTGACCGTATTGATGGTGCTAGCTCGCTTAAAATTTCATTCAGCACATAGGTAAAAGCCTCTTTTGAAAGCCGGAAATTTTTAACAAAGCTGAAAAAAACTAAGGTTACTAATGCTTGTTTAAAAAATGTCGGTGGTTCACACCTTTCATCGCTAAGGCTGAAAATATTTGTTGATTGACGCATCATCCGTCTAGCAATTCCTTCATCTTGAACGGGAGAATCCTCCAACCAAAGTGCGACAAAATCCATTTCTATTTTTTATTTATAAAATTTTTCACTTTCCACTTTCCGCTTTTGTTTACACTTTTTACGTTTTTAAAATTGTGTTGCCACTTTGCCTTCAAACTTTGACGTTTATTGCAAGTAATGCCTACCAACGTAGAATTCCCTCACTTACAAAAACAGGATAAAAATGCAGATGTTTGAACGAGTTCGAACGAATTACAAAATACCATTTTGCTTTCGATTCGCATCTCACTTTCGTAACGCATCTGCCTTCGATTCGCGAATCATGATAGGGCCCCTGTTCATTCGGAATTTTTTTTTTTCTGAGAGTAATTTTTGCAATCATGAATAATTTCGGATTGTAAAACTTCGTTTCCCGTCAGTGCTACCAAAATATTTCCAATTACTTCCAATCAGCCAGTAATGCTACTTTGATTTTGCATATTTGACATTAGCTTATCTGTAATTTCGCATATTTGATATTAGCTTATCTGTCAGCTGATCAATTTTATAAATAAAAATGAAATGCAAAGAATAAATTCAAATAATTAAAAAAAATTTGAGCAGAAAAATTGTGAAATTTTATTTACAATACCAAAAAAAATAACCTAAAATAGAGAATAGAATAGCATAGCTTCATAGTTTGCCATCTATTCCTTTCTGTGAAGCATTTGGCGACATTCGAATTGGACCAATATCTATAATTGCTCTTTATTTGTGTTGTTAGATCTTGTATATATGTATGTTAAAAAATCTTTTTATCAAATTAAATTACAAAATATTGCTTACATTGATTTTTTCCTCATTCAGTTCCTTACTACAAAGTTGGATAAAAAAAACTTGCGAAAAACGTCAAAAATTCTCCCTCAAATATTATTGCCGATAGCTAATTTTCCAGGGAATTTTGTCTCATTCCCCAAAAACTTCCACGATTGCAAAACAGGGAATTGGGGAAAAAAGTCGAAGGATTGTTTATTCATGATAGGGGTGAATAAATAATTCCTGAAAGTTTCGTTTGATTTGGTTAAGTATTAAAATTTTTACAGAATCAGACATGCGGCAAAGGTAATCATTTTCTCGGTTATGCTCGCCACTGTAGGCACATGCATACACGAACGCTGATCATAACACACAAGTACGAACAATTTTTTAATCATCTCTCATCATACAATATGAACAAAGGCTAACATCGCCGCGTTCATTTAAGAACGATAGAAAAAATGTCGTTCGTGTACAGAAGATGACAAAAGAAATTTCCAACCGCTTATGTAAGCTAGGGTTAGCCATTTACCCTCCCTCGGTCACGAGCTATGAAATGTGCCATCATTCGTCCCGCCGTGCAGTTGCTGATTTCTATGCGCTGATTCGTTTGAAAAATAAATATGCAAGAGACCCAGTCGGAATCAAACTTGCAAAAACAAAACAAATGCGCGCAAATGAATTGCGCAATGCCAGTTGGGTCAGAATTTACAAACTGGGCCACTTTTAAAAAAAAAAATTTTATTTTTTAAAGAAATTTTGTTATTTAGATAGTGGTATGTGCTAGAAATTAAAATATGAAGTAATTTTTTTTTTTAAATGTTTTTGTTGTTATAGGCAATTGAAATTCGGGAACAAAATTATATCAAAAGCTTATAACTTTTGAACGGATTCAACGATTTTTATAAACGGTGTTCGAGTCGTATTGAAATAGAGTATAAGTGAGATTTTTTTCAATTTTAAATAATGTATTTTTCAATGTTTAAAACATGTTTATTTTTTAATATAGAAATAGTTTATTGAGTAGAGAATAAAACGTTACAAAAAATATCGTATCGCACAATTTACAGATATATGGTACATTAACCTTAATTCTAAAACATCTTATATTTGATTTTATCACAGATTTAGATTTTTTTTTTTGAGGAAAAATTTATTTTTACGAAGGAAAAGACTACTAAAAAAAACCTCCGATATGAAACTTACAAACTACTGTTGATTTATAGAAACAAACAAATTTTTTAATTTAACAGAGCTTAATGTTAATATTAAAGAATACTTTAAATTTATTTATCTACATATGGACAATTACTGATACAATTCTGAAATAAGATAATATTCGGATCTATTGCAGTGAATTTAAAATTTTTCAGTTATTTCTTTGATACGAATTGATACTAATTTGACATTGGAGTCTTTATGGAGTTTTTTTGACGAAAAATGGCATGGAAGCCCTAACATCATTTTTAGTAACTTGTTTTGACAAATTTGAAGAGTCTTAATATGCGTTTGAGCACAATTACTTCAGGCTGGACATACAAAATAATTGCTTGGAAAATAGTTTTGCATATTATGAGCTTATTTTCCCTACTTAGGCTAGACTGTCGATTTATTAGAGGATACAACATCTTAATGGACGTATTAAATTTTGCTTTAATGTGATTGACATGATCACGGAAGAGTATTTTCTTATCAAAAATAACACCTAGATATTTAACAGTGTTTGTCCAAGGAATACTGTGGTTATATAATATTAAATTTATGCTAGGTAAGTAGCAATTACTTCTTTTCCTAGTGAAAAAGATAGCTTGCGTTTTACCAGCATTTAATTTTATTTTCCATTTCTCTAAGTAATTAGTAATGTTATGTAACGCACCTTGCAAGTTAGTCACAATATTGTGACCAAACTCGTGCGATGAGAAAATACCAATATCGTCGGCATATATTGCATAATGGCAGTTATTGTATCTGGGAAAATCAGAACAGTATATAATGAATAGAAGTGGCCCAAGAACAGATCCATGAGGAACTCCTGCGGGTAATTTGGTCATATCCGAGTATTCATCATTTATAGATACACAGTAAAAACGATTTGCAAGAATACTTTGGACAAGCTTCACGAGTTGTGTGGGAAATTGGAATTGAATCAGTTTGTAAATAATACCTTTGTGCCAAACTGAGTCAAACGCTTTTTCAATATCTAATAAAGTAAGCCCAGTTGATTTTTTTGCTTCAAAATTATTTTTTACATGATTGCAAATACGTTTGATTTGATGCGCAGTGTTATGAAACCGCCTAAATTCGAATTGTTCATCTGGTATAATATTGTTTCGATCAATAAACGAAAACAATTTATGTTTAATAACTTTTTCAAAAATTTTACTGATACTACTTAAGAGGCTGATAGGTCGGTAACTGGTGGGTATGTTTGCTGGCTTTCCAGGTTTGCGAATAGGAACTATTTTAGCCACTTTCCAAGTGCTAGGGAAGTATTGTAGTTTTAAGCACGAATTTATTAAAAATGTTAAATAAATAAGCGCAACTTTAGGAAAATGTTTAAGCATAATGTTTTTAATGTCATCGTGTCCCGTTGACTTTCTCAAGGGGGCTTCACGGATGAAATCCTGAATAAGGTCAGGATGAACATATTCCGAAAAAGGAGTATCCACATATAGCGAGTCAAATCGCTCCACAACTGAACCCACTAAATTTTCGTGCAATGGCGATCCTAATTGCTCAGACACTTTGTGGTTTAATAGAAATTAATAAGCAAAAGAGTTTGCTTTTTCCTGACTCAGAATAATAACTTTATTTTGATCTCGCAAGGGAGGGATTGGAGCATGTTTCTGCGTAAAAGTTTACATATGTTCCAAAAAGGCTCATTTTTCGTTTCTAGTAAACAAATTTTTTTATTCCAGGCTACATTTCTGTACTTAAAAATTTCCTTTCTAATTTTGACAGTATACCAAGACATCAATTTATAGTCTGTCATTTGTCTATATCGGCTCCATTGCCTACGAAGGTAATTTCTAATTTTTATTAAATTTAAAATAAAATAAGGAAGTCTTATAAAATTAGTCTTAGGAGCTTTGAGTGGTACAGAACTCTGTACAGCCATAGATATTTTTTCGACAAAAATTTCCAGATCATTATCAATCCCATCAGTAGAAACTACATCATCAATATTTATTGACAAACCATTCAAACTGTTCCTTAGCGAACAACGATAGTTCTTCCAATTGGCGTTAGAATAATCCATGATAACATTCTTATGGAACGCAAAATTTAAACTAATAGAAAATTTTATTTATTATTATTATTATTTTATTAAAAAATATTTGAAGGCGTGCATCTGTTTGACGCAGGAATATACGTGGGGTCAGTAGAATGCATGACCGTGATGGGAAAAAACGTTGTAAATTCATACAGAATATTTCCCCAGGCATTAGCTCGAGAGCAACCCCAATCGCGATGCTTACTGTTAAAATCACCGCAGAAAATGAAATATCCATCAGCATTACAAATTTTTAAATATTATTTAATCGAACTTACAGTCATTAAGCAAAGACCAATATTGTAAATTTTTACTTATTGATCAATGCTAAAATCGCTAAAATCAACTTTCTTAAACCATATGGAGAGCACGCCGAATTTTCAAAAAAATATGTGGCTGGCAACACCACAATTTCGAAAAATAAATCATAGCATGACTTTAGACCGACGGTCTAACGGCTATGGCAGCAAGCGAGAAAGTGACAAAAGATGACAAATGGATTATGCGCATTCTGTACACCTCATGACAAGTACCTCAGTGGCTCAAGTGTTAGAGCGGCCGTCGCAAAATATGCAATTGCAATGCATGAACGGTCAGAGGTTCGAATCCATGTACAGAATTAACCAAACTGGTCTGATGAGGCTATTGGTAATAGCCGAAACATGTCACCAATTACCAGGTTAAAAATTGTTCCATTTGTTATCTTTGTCATGTTTGTTGAAAAATGGCATTGATCAATAAGTAAAAATTTACAATATTGGTCTTTGCTTAATGACTGTAAGTTCGATTAAATAATATTTAATTATAAAATAATCAGTCGCTAAAATCAACTTTCTTAAACCATATGGAGAGCACGCCGAATTTTCAAAAAAATATGTGGCTGGCAACACCACAATTTCGAAAAATAAATCATAGCATGACTTTAGACCGACGGTCTAACGGCTATGGCAGCAAGCGAGAAAGTGACAAAAGATGACAAATGGAATATGCGCATTCTGTACACCTCATGACAAGTACCTCAGTGGCTCAAGTGTTAGAGCGGCCGTCGCAAAATATGCAATTGCAATGCATGAACGGTCAGAGGTTCGAATCCATGTACAGAATTAACCAAACTGGTCTGATGAGGCTATTGGTAATAGCCGAAACATGTCACCAATTACCAGGTTAAAAATTGTTCCATTTGTTATCTTTGTCATGTTTGTTGAAAAATGGCATTGATCAATAAGTAAAAATTTACAATATTGGTCTTTGCTTAATGACTGTAAGTTCGATTAAATAATATTTAATTATAAAATAATCAGTCGCTAAAATCAACTTTCTTACAAATTTTTCCTAAATCTTTCTTATATTTACTCCGAAGTTCAGTAGAACTAGATTGACTTGGAAAGTAAACGCTATAAAGTTTTATTATTTTACCGTTTAAAGATATTATTTCCATGCCAATATTTTCAATGACATGTGTATCTATGTTGGGGATTCCTATTAATTTTATTGATTTCTTAATTATAATGGCAACGCCGCCACCAGAACTTTCCCTGTCTTTTATTAAGCAATGAAAGTTAGGATGATAGAGTTTATCTTTGTGCTTAAGCCAAGTTTCTGAGAGCATGCAAATATCAATATTTTTGTTAACAAGAAAGTCAAAGAGTTCAATGAACTTATTGCGGACACTACGGCAGTTCCAAAAAAATACATTAAGTTGGGAGACAGACATTATTTATTACTAGAGTATAAATACTTAACAGCTAATTGTGCGATAACGCTAAATTGTTCTTGCTTATTTGTACAATCTCTTAATTTTGATACAAGGTCAAACGTAATTTTTGTGATCTCCTCTTCAGTGAATAGGTTGTTGTTGGCTGTTGATTCCGCTGCATGTGCATAAGAAGAGCGCCCAGTATTCTTTGATGTTGGAGCAAATACTGGTTTATTTGCAGTATGCATTAAATGCTCTCTGGAAAGTGGAGGGAATTGCGATTCAACATAATTAAAATTATGATGAGTTGTAGGTTTAAACGATTGTACGAAGGGAGGAGAACGTAAATTTTGGCGATTATATTTCACTTTTATTTGCAGAAAAACAGCGCGATTTGGACATGCAAGATCATTCGATTTATGACAGCTGTTGCAGTTCGCGCAACGCACTTTGTCTAACATAGTGCAATCGGTAGTTTTGTGTTTGCCGGCGCAATTTGCACACTTTGTTTTAATGGAACAACCACGCTCGCCATGACCAAACATTTGGCAGTTTCTGCATTGAACAATTTTATTTTTCATTTTGCGCTGAAAGTCCCAACGTATTATAACACGAAACAGAGATTTTACATTGTGTCGGAGATCATGCAAGTTAACTGACCCGTTCTCTAAATATACAATGTAAATAGTATCATTGTAGCTTTCGTAATTTTTAGTGATGATTTTAACCTCTTTGCACTTTAAACCAATCAATCAATTTTTACTTCGCCAGCAGTTTTATTTTCGAGCCCGTGAAGAACGACTTTAAACGATCGTTCACTTTTGAGATCGTGGGTGAAAAACTGACACGAGGCTTCACTTAAAATTTCTTTTATTTTGCTAAATGACTCATTGGATTCACTTAGAATTTTAATTCCAATAGATATTTTTTTTATGAAAATTCTTTTACACCTTTCTCTAATAAAAGGTTTTTAATAAAGTCACTATTTTGCACTAGAACTTTGATAGGAGGAATTACTACTTTCGCAGATTTTTTATTTTGGTTACTTTCGTTGTACTCAATATCAAATTCATCGTCAGATAACGCTTGTAAAGGTGTCCAATAATTTTTTCGCACATTGTCTTTTTTTGATTTTAAAATCGAATTATTTTTATCAAGAATTTTTGGAAATTTAGATGTAGACATCTCGTCTTCATCGTAAGAGGGCGCGACCCGTTTCACAATATTTAAATAGAAAGTTTTAACAATTGATTTATTTTTATTTGTCTGAGAGAGAACACGTCCGACTCAAGCAGAAGCATAGAGCTTACTGTGTTTATTTATTAAATGTTAATGAAAAACAGCCTTCCCTGTCTGATCGAAAAAAGAAAAAAATTATATAAATGTTAAAAATATTAAAGTACAATATTCCGTTAAGAAAAAAAAATGGATCGCTCTTGACGTAATTTTTATTTTCATATTTGTAACTCTGCACAATGGGCTTATAGTGGATTCTGTGAGTCGGAGAAAAAACTTGCAAAATACAAATATTTAAAGCAGCAACCAGACCACCTCCACCTCCCGTTTTCGAGAATGCTAACACGATGGTGGTGTTTAACATTCTTTTGGAGTTGACCCCACCCCAAAATGGCCATAAACCGCCCCAAAATGAGCAAATCGCATATTCCGCGTTTTCCATCGGTAAAATATTTGTCACTCCCCATTTTCGAGGATGCTGAACACGATGGCGGTGCTTAGAATTTTTTTGGAACTGGTCAAAAACATTATTTCTGCGAAAGGCAATTTTTTTGGCATATACATATTATTGACTGGTAAAAAAAATGAAAGACTAAAAAAACTGCTCATTGTTTTAAAAAGAATTATTTTAATGAAAAAATAGTTTTAGTTCTCGGAAGATTACTTTTTATTTTTGTTGGTGAATTTAGAGTTTAAAAATTGTTTGTGTAGTTGTTAAATAAAAAGATAATTATTATATATGCCAACATTTACCTTTATTTATTTACGTCAGTGATGCACGAATTTCTACTGGGTAATGTTTTCTTTACGTGGAAAAGACAAAACACACTTATACTCATGTTTTTTTTTCGTTGGAATTCCTACACACATACTAGCGCGAAATTTTTGTTGTAAACGTCAGCGCGCTGTCGACTTTTGGGCACCTCAGTTGGTCAACCCTAATGTAAACGAACGAATGCAAATTTTCGCATATTATCACACATGAATAAGAATGAACCCAGTGTGCCACACGGATCCGGTTCGGATTCGTTTAGGATCCGCTTCTTCGTATTATTTATCCGAAACGGATTCCGATTCTGACACGATTCGGATGCGAAATCGTGGGTGATTCGCCTCCAAACAGCGGGAAGGATCGTCCGCGTTGTCGGATCCGTTTCGAACTCGGAACGGACTTCATATAAGGATCCGTTTCGGACTCGTTTTTCTCAATAAAACGGATTTTACTGTATCAAAGAAACGCAATTAAAAAACATTTTTCTATTTTGATTATTTACTTTCCATCTATTTTTCTAAAGCTGTTGTTGTTACTTATTGTTTATTAATGTAATTAATACGTTTTTAAAACTTCAAAGGAGAAATTAAATTTTTTTTTTACCTGTCACCCGATCACGGAATTGAACCTGCGTCCTGCGTCATGCTACTGTTTAACGATGCTCATCCTACCCAACTCAGCTACCGACAGCAATTTTAAGACCTACTAAAATGATGTCGTTGAACTGCGCATGCAACAGCCATTGTCTAATCAGGGAAGCTTCGGTTCAAATCCCGGCGACGACATAATTTTTTTTTTTTTTAAATTTTTTATTTTTTAATTTGAAAGTATTTAAAAAACAAAAAAAGAACTATTTATGTATATATTGAAAATATCTTGAAAACTGGCTTTTATATTAATAATTAAAAAGGAGTCCGGATCGAATCCGTTTAATTAAAAAAACGGATCCATAACGGACTCGTTATTTATTATTAATATATAAAAGGCAGTTTTCATGATATTTTCAATATATATATAGTTCCCTACTTCTTTTTTTGTTTTTTAAATACTTTTAAATTAAAAAATAAAAAAATTTAAAAAAATTATTTAGTAGCCGGGATTTGAACCGAAGCATCCCTGATTAGACAATGGTTGTTGCATGCGCAGTTTAACGACATCATTTTAGTATGTCATAAAAAGAGTCTGTAAAGGATCCGTTTTATTTACAAAAAACGACTTCGGAACGGATCCAACAAAACGGATTCCTATTTTTCGAGAGGAATTTCTTACGAAAACGAGTTCGAAAAGGATTCGAACGGATCCGTTTTATTAACAAAAAAACCAATATGAATTGGATCCGAATATGAAGTCCGTTCCGAGTTCGAAACGGAGCCGACAACGCGGACGATCCTTCCCGCTGTTTGGAGGCGAATCACCCACGATTTCGCATCTGAGTCGTATCAGAATCGGAATCTGGAACGGATCCGTTTTATTTACAAAAAACGACTTCGGAACGGATCCGATAAAACGGATTCCGCTTTTTCGAGAGGAATTTCATACGAAAACGAATTCAAAAATTTAAAATCCAGTGTCATCCTGTGTCGTAACTCAATTTATGCATACGACCAAAAGCACGCAGCAAATTTCTAAAATTACCATATACCAACAACCAAGACAACAACCATGACGTCATCACATGGTTGTTGTCTTGGCTACTGATCTATCAACATACCCTTAAAGCATGCTACATAATTTTAAAAATATTGTCATTGTGACGTCATGAATGTCGGTGTCCTGTCGCCAGTTTATACAGTTTTCCTCACCCGCACAACGTGCCTAAAGAAGTTCTCACTTCAAAAAAACCAATCTGAAACGGATCCGAATATGAAGTCCGTTCCGAGCTCGAAACGGATCCGACAACGCGGACGATCCTTCCCGCTGTTTGGAGGCGAAAAACACACGATTTCGCATCCGAATCGTATCAGAATTCGAATCTGGAACGGATCCGTTTTATTTACAAAAACCGACTTCGGAACGGATCCATTTTGTTCACCAAAAAGGAGTCCGGAACCGATCCGTATAAGAAGTCTGTTCCGAGTCCGAAACGGATCCGATTTAGCTAAAAAAATGAGTCTGGCTCGCATCCATTTTATTTTAAAAAACGAGTCCGTAACGGATCCGTTTTAGTTAAAAAACGATTCCGTAACGGGTCTGTTTATGAAGTCCGTTACGGATCCGTTTTAGTTAAAAAAAACGAGTCCGGTTCTCATCCGAGTCCGTCTGTTTATTATGAGATTTGGCAGCACAGTCTCACAAAGTCTCTGATTTTTAATGTTTTATTAAAATGATAAAAGTTGACGGGATCTAGAATAGGTACAGCAACGCTTTGGTAGTTAATCAGTGAATTACTTTAACAAAATTTAAGAAATAGCAAATCTTTCCACGCTTATGTCTCAGTTTTTGATTAACCAATCTCGAAGCTGATAGTTTTAATGCACTCAGCTCGATGAGTACTTTAATTTAATATATCATTTACAGCTGTAGATATACTAGATGCCGTCAATTTTTATCATTTTAATAAACAGTTTCGTCACATCGCATCGCAGTTTAGTTTTCTAAAGGTTTTTTTTTTGTTGTATTTAATTTCGTTTATTTTTTTATTGTTATTTTCATTGCATTTACGTCCACGCAATAAACATAAAATAAGCTCACGCAACAGCATTTGATTAAGTAGGCCAGGCCATTATTCAGAACAACATAAAACCAAAATGCAAAGACCTATGAAGGCACGAAGTGTGTCGACTCTTGCACGATTTCCGACCGGTACTCGGTAAAACGAACTAAGCTGTCGCATAGACATAGAAATAGAAAGCAATCAACGTAATTTTCTTCGCTATAGCAAGGCTTTGGTAATTGATCACCGATATCAAAGCTGATAGTTTCATCGCACTATGCACGATGAGTACTTCAATTTGATATATAATTTATTGATGTAGCTATTCTATATCCTACTTAAAAACAGCGTTTCATGATTTCATATTTTGCTTTTCAAATTTTGCGTTGCGTTACAAATTTAGCGATGCGTTACAAATTTTTCAAATTACCCCCACTAAAGAAGTTTCACTTCAAAAATAGATACTTACGCTAAACGTAAATTTATAAAGTTAAAACCAAAATATAAAACTAAAATAGCGGAAGAAAAAAAGGTTTTATAAAACGCTTATGTTCAATTTTAAGTTTCTTTGGATTTAATTCAATGTCATTTCTTGTTTGACATTTGTTTCATGGGAGTGCTGCCAAATTTGATTAACGAAAAAATTAAGCGGCGAAAGTCGTTTTTTTGTCACTGATTAAGCTTTCTTATAGCCGCGTCAAAAAAAACGCGTTTATTACGACTATTACCGTTTTGTACATACCAAGTAGGCAAGGGCAGGCTAGCAGTGCTTCTAGCAGGCCTTCCTTGGTAAGGTTAAGGCCTTGCCACCCCCTTTCAAACTTACTTTCTTTTTTATATAAAATGTCCCGATAAAACAGGCCTTCTTAAGCAGGCCTTCTAAGAGCGCTTGCCATAGCAGGGGTGATAGAAGTACTCGGAAAAAATTAAATTTTAATACGCCGTGAGACTCTGAGTTTTTTTTTTATCCGCGTACCTCACTTGCACTTGCGATGATATTTTTAATGTTTATTTGTTGTGACGTTTTCTTACTTTATAATTTGACATTTAATACACAACACTCTGCCATAACATGAAACATACACTCAATGGAGTGTAACTATTCTGCTAATTAAAATTTCACTACTAAACAAAAAGAAACATCCTAATAAAAAAAATGAGTATACATATTTTTATTTGCATAACAATTTTGTTTTGAGAAGACATCTTACAATCGCAGCAGTGCTAGCAGGCCTTCTCGGAGGAAGGCCTTGCTCAATTGCCTGCTGGGTAACTAAATAGATATAGCATTTCAATGAGTGTTATACATGTTAAGTACATGTGACACGTTCATAGCAAAAACCAAAAAGATATTTTGTGCGAGCAAAAACCCAAAAGAAAAAGTGTCACCGCAAAAACCTCTCATACTATTTGTTGCGGCGCGTTGAACAGAGTTGCAAGCTACCGATGGTTGCAAGCGAACGTTAAAGGAGTAGATGAAGTCATTGAAAGGGGTTGCATGTACACCATGAATGCTTGTAAGTTGTTTGATCGTGATGATGCTTTGTCATGCACGAATTATGAGCAATGATGGTGAGTTTTTAATTACCAGCAAATAGTACGAATTTTTTCATTACTTTTTAAATGACTTTTAATTATATATTTATTTATGAAAACAATACCAACCAAAAATATTTTATAGTGTTAATTAGAATTCATTGCATTAAAAACAAAATAAAAAAGAAAATCTCAGTAATTTTTACTGAATTCTCAGTAATTTTTCATCGAATGTGCATGAAATTATACTGTAATCCACATGAAATTTTACTTTCAGTATTTCAGTAAATTTTAATGAGTGTCATTATATAAATTACTGAGAGCTGTGTAAAAATTTATATAAATTCAGTAAAAATTACTGATGGTTCAGTACAATTTACTTTTTGTCAAAACTTTCTATTCAGTTGCTCATTTTCAGTTCGTGTTTTTGTTATTTTAATTTTCTATTTTTCGAAATAAAAAGCGATAACAGCAATAGGTAAAAATACGAACTAGTAGTGCCGCGGCTCAACTCATTTGACTTCATCCTTTTGTATCGAAATGAAATGTACGTACATAATTGTTGTTGCGATCGCTCCCATCGCATTTACTTTTTTTTTTTGATTTTTTCAATTCTTGGAATTAGATTTTGCAAATTTACTTATTTTCTCGTTTAATCAGGTGGTTAGCGATTTCCATCTCCCAAACTCAACTCTTCTGGCCATTCCTCATCTAAAATATGGCGTTTTTCCATTGCGGTGCATTATGTTTGCTTGTAAAAATGCTTTTCCTTATTTTTATTTTGTTTTTACCACTTCAAATAAAAACCACACAAAAAACTTCTGTTTAGTTTTTTTCACGATAATAATGTTAGCAATACAACTATGCTATGGGCAGGTCTTTGAAATTGTCTTACGAAAAACAGAAAAAAGCTAAAAGATCTTAAGCAAGACTTTTGTCTTACTGAAGACTCTGGTGAGTTCTAAGATAAAAAAAATCATATATCTTTTCCTACATACTGTTGCTATATATGTATGTACATTAGGGTGGTACTTAAGAAAAAAAATTGGGGACGCCCCCTCAATCGGTTCAAAACAAGGTAAAAACATTTAAAAAATTTATTTAAAATTTTTATCTTTAACCCTTACTCGGCCTATTTCAAAATGAAATTTGACTTAAGTAAAAATCAAATACGAGCCCTCCCAATCGCGTCGAAACAAGATAAAAAAATTTAAAAAGTTAATTTAAAATTTTTGTCTTTAACCCTTACTGACCCTTTTTCAATGTGAAATTTGATTTAAACAAAAATCAAATGCGACGTGCTTCCACTCGGTTCGAAACAGGATAAACAAATTTAAAAAATTTATTTAAAATTTTTATCTTTAACCCTTAGCCTATTTCAATGTGAAATTTGACTTCAGCAGCCATTTCTTTAAACTAACTTTTCTCAAGTGGCTTTTAATTTTAAGAAAGAATATATTCAAAAAAAGTATCGTACGGATCTAGTTTTCGAGATATCGTCATGTGAAGTTGCGGATATTGCTTTTCTAAAAATCATTATAACTCTTAAATAGATCTTATATATATTAATGTCATATGAAAGTAATTCTCCTCGCTATGGCAAGGCTTTGGTAGTTTGGTTTGGTAGTGATCCTGTTACGAACCGATTTGGGGGGCGTCGCATTTGATTTTCGCAAAAAACACAAATAAGAACCACCCTAATGTACATACATAGTACATAGTTTTTTTCTAATTCTGTATGTTAATGTTATATTAGAGTTTTGAGGTAACACTCTTAATGAATTTTCATTATATTTTTCAGATCTATGTTCATAGTCAGGACGATGGGCCATATTTGGATTATTTTACGAGTGATACCTCCTCGATGCGTTATAGTTACCATGTAGAAGAAATGCAAAATAGTGATGATGTTGACGCTGAAGACGATATCCATCGTGGTTGTAGATTTCCATATGAAAATTCAAATGGCTTATTATCAGGCTACAGGTAATTAGAAATACATATGTTTATTACGGTGGTTCAAAATTTGTTTTTTTTTGAGGTGCTGATGCAGAATAATTAACTTCATAATATGAGGCGTCCATTTGCAAAACCGGTCAAGTGCTTTTTTCATACTTTTGGAAAAACTACGAAAAACGTTTATCTCTCATCTATGTTCATTGAAAAATTAAAACATATTTCCCACATAATAGCTTAGTACCAGGAGACCGACAATTGTTCGTTTCTTCGTTTTGAGGTTGAAAAAATCGAAAAAATATGCAATTTGTGGAAAAAGATGAATAGGATTGAATAAGTTAAAATATTTTAAAAATTTGAAAAGGGTTGAAAAGCCAAAAAAAAATTAAGAAAGTTGTTATAGCTTTCGCAGAGAGCCACGACATACTTAATTGTAAGCAAATCTGCAAAAATACAAAAATCGGACGCACCGTAAAATATAATAAGGTGCGATAAGTTCTTGCATCAGCGTGGCCTATAGGTGCTACAGTAAAATTCTTTAAAAATCGCACGCAAAACACAAGATCGTGATTTTCACTCACCTCGATGACTCGAAGTGACCAAAAGTGACTCGGAGTGAACCGCCTCGATGAGTAGTCACTTATGGAGTGACTACAACCAGGATAATCCAAAGAACAAGGAAAATATCCTTCCATAAACAAATTCCGCAAATCGCTCAGGACGCACTAAGTGGTCAAATATTAAAAATGACAACTACAATATTAACACTACACTACGGTTATTAAAAGTCTATTGGAAGAAAAAAATTTTCCGAAAAATAGGTCAAAAACGGTCCTTTCCAGAGTCCGGAGCCACCCTTAGTGATGTCCAAAACTATTTTTCGAGCTTCCTCTATCGATTGGAACTAACAATTCAAAAAAAAATTACTTCCTTAATACACTTAATATAGGTTAGGTTAGGTTATAGTGGTGGATTGAAAGCCCCACATAGACACTATGGTCCATAGTGATACCACATCTCTCAAGATTTAATCAGTCAGTATTTAATGATTGGTTTAAGGTAAAAGTATTCGTCCGCCTGGCGAAATCGTAAATTCTGTGGAGTTTTAGGTTCGCAACGTCGTGCAACGAGTATAGGACAGGATGTCCAAGTGTTCTGAGCCTTGTCCGCGCGAGTGCACGGCAGTCGCAGAGTAAGTGCTCCAGCGTCTCTTCCGTATTAGGTTCCTTGCAGTTCCTGCACATATCATTTTCAAGCAATCTCATTTTACGTGCATGATGACCTATAAGACAGTGTCCAGTTGTTACACTTGTCAAGAGACGGCAGTTACCCCTGGATAGAGATAGTAGGAATTCTGTATTGGTCTTATTAACATTAGGCCAAAATATTTTTGTTATTAAGTTAGTGTCCAGCTGTATATAACATTTAACGTTTTTCGTATGTATGGGAGGTCCCACGCCCACTAACTCAATCTCGTTGAAATCCGTTTAGCTTCAAAGCTTATAGTAACCAACACCTTTACACCAAATTTAAAGAAAATTACTCCCATAGTACACGAAATATAACATTAAACATTTTTCATATGTATGGGAAGAAGCCCACTGAAGAAGTCCCGTCGAAATCCATTTAACTTCAAAACTTATGGTAACCGGCATCTCTACCAAATTTTAATGAGTTCATTCATATAGTACACCTAATATAATATTATGTGTTTTTGTTTCTATGGGAGGTGCCACGCTCACTGATGCAATCCTGTCAAAATCCATATAATTTCAAAGCTTATAGCTCCCGACAACTCTGCACCAAATTTTAAAAATATTACTCCCATAGCACACTAAATATAACATTTAACGTGTTTTGCGTGGGAGGTGCCACGCCCACTGATACTATTACACCCATTTTTCGGCTTGAGATACTTTGTAGCAAGTATATCTACCATGTGAAATTTCAGAACGACTGCGTTGTTAATTCTCTTATTATAACGTTTACATTTATTGTGGGCTGTGCCACGCCCTTCAAAGAGTTTTGTCAGTATAGTGATATGACTTGTTATGACGTCTGTCTTCAGTGGTAAAATTTTTATGAAAATCTTCAGTGCCGTTTTCAAGTAATATTGAATCAAAATTTTCAATTATTGAAAAATGACACGACCACTCTTTGATTCCGCCCACTTTTGGCAAAATTTAAGATATTTGTGATCTGCATCTGTCTATCAAATTTCATTACAATATCTTGAACGGTTTTCGAAATATGACGTTATGAAAATAAAAGTTTAGGGCTGTACCACACCCCTGCAAGAGTCTTTGAAAAGTTAAAACCCAGCCCAATCCTAATTTTGTTCACATATATACCTAACCCCAAGTTTTATCAAAATCGCTGCACCAGTTTTCGAAATAAAGTCTGAATATATATATGTATATATGTATATACAGTGGCGAACAGTGAAATCCGGACAAAAAAAAAAATTTAAAAAAAAAGTTTTTTAAGATCCCGTCAACCTCTTTGTTTTGTAGGTAAGGTTTTATTTTTTTGGTATGGCGTAGGTAGGGCTTTGGTTTAGAGCTAGGACAATATCTTAGTATAAATAGAAGTTATACGTTTAGTTTTTAATCATGCTTTTGTTGTTGTGTTGGAAAAGATGCCAAATCATAAAAAAAGGAACAAAGCGTATAAACGCGAGATTTTGGAGTTTCGAAGCGATAGATTAACGATACAGAAAATTTCTGCTAGAGTAGGCTTCAGTAAGTCCTTAGTAGCCGACTTTTTGAAAAAATATTATAAAACTGGGTCGACAAGTCGAAAGGAAGGGTCAGGAGCGCGAAAAAAGACTACAGAAGCTGACAGTGGCGTAGCTAAGAGTTGAGGGGCCCACCCTCAAAAATCTTAGTGAGGCCCCCTTCAAACATTTTTTTATCTTCGATTGAGCAAACCTAAGTAACCGAATCGACCCCGCTCGTGCAGTTTTTTAATAATTAAATATGCAAACCTAAGTAACTGAATCAATCCAGCTCAAACTATTTATTGATCGTTGAATCGGCAAACCCAAGTAACTGAAACGACCCAACTCGTGACATTCTTTTGATCTTTGAAACTGCAATCCTAAGTAACCGAATCAACCCAGCTGGTACAATTGATTTGATCGTTGAATCTGCAAGCGTAAGAGACCGAGTTGATCCAACTGGTGCAGTTTAAGAGACAATAGGACCCCCTGCAAAATCATTTATGAGGCCTCCCCAATGTCGATGAAAGTGATTGAAAATCAAATTTGAATTAAAAAATAGGAAAATTTCTTTAATTGTAAAAATAAGTTTTATTAGTAAAAAAATAATAGTATTGTTTGATGTCCTATTCAAATCTTTTGGAACGTCTAACATTTTTTTCTGCAAATTCATCAATTAATTCATCAATATTGGCTTTTTCGCCCGTTCACATTCAATCGATAACAGTGCTATAGCAGATAATCGGACTTGTGACATACTAGAACTTAAATAATTTTTAATAATTTTTAACTTTGAAAAAGACCGTTCTGCTGAAGCAACTGTTACTGGTAATGTTAAATACAATTTTATTATGATCATTACGTCTGCGACATTACTTAAAAAAGAGGAAAGGTTTTCTATTAAATATTGTAATAATTCTTTAATTGATGTGTCGCGTGAAATATTTTTTTAATTAAATTTCGGAGGGATAAAAGCTGGTGTGTAAAATCTGATGAAATTTCTTCGGAGTATAGACTAAATAATTCTTCTGCTGCTGCCCGTAGATCATCGTCATTCATGGCAAGTAAATTTTTAGGGAAAATGCAGCGAAAGTTTTTGGATATTTTTTGGGTTCCTCCGAACCTTGAGCGCAATTGTTCAATGATTATATCCAGATGAGCATTGAACATCGCTAATCACTTCGTGCTTTAACAATTCATCGAAAAAAAATTTTACTTTTCTCACTCTTTTATGCTCGAATACTGCTTCGAGTTCCCAACTGTAAGCTAAAACTTCAGCTTCTTTGACGATTTTCAAAATTGTTTCTTAATTCTATTATATTACCTAAGGGCACTTTTAATAGCTCTGAATCATAAAATAAATCAATACTTTTCTTCTGCAATTCTTTTGAGACTAAATTAGTCATTTCTAAAACCTTCCATTCCATGACTAGAAAAGTAACAAATTATTTGTTCAAAAGTTTATATAAAGATGTTGCTTTGTTTTTGGTATCACTGTCTTTGGATACTAAGTTTATTTTTAATAATGATTTCATTATTGGTCTAAACCCTAGTCGACATGCGTATATATTAGCATCATCACTGGATACTTCAATGAGTATGAACAGGCCCGGATTTAGAAATCTGCCGCCCTTAGGCCAGTCAGAAATTGAAAAAAAAAATTTTGTAATATCAAAAGTGAGGACCTTTTTTTTCTTTTTTTGCTTGTTAACAATTTTAGGTAATTTAATGTACACAATCCCAGTATTTGCACTTTTTTCCCCCTGTGTAAATAAATTTAAAAAATTCAAAAAATAAAATTTCACAGTTCCCAATATTTGCCGCCCCTAAAATCGTGCCGCCCTAGGCACTCGCCTAGTGTGCCTCTAAGGTAAATCTGGCCCTGAGTATGAATTCATTGTTTCAATGAGCACATCCCAGCGCTTAATACAATACTTGCACTAAAAAATGCAAAAAGTCGTTGAAAAGTTTCGTAAAATTTCTGTACCAAAACTAAAGATTTAACAGAATCTTCTAAAACTATATTAAGGTTGTGAGCTAAGCAATGAACGTAGGACGCTTTCGGCTGAATATTACAAATTCTTTTTTGTAATCCAGAATAGATGCCACTCATTACACTAGCTCCATCATATCCTTGGCCACAAGGACAATTTTCGAAGAGTATATCATTTTCAACGAGCGTTTAAAACTTTGCGTTACAAATTTTTCAAATGACCCCCACTGAAGAAGTTTCACTTCAAAAATTTGCTCAAGTTCATAGTTTTTCGCGGTAGCTCGCGGGGCCCCCTTGGGCTCGGGGTCCCCCCGCACCGCGGAGTTTGCGGACGCTCAGCTACGCCACTGGCTGATGATCGACTTTTACAAAAAGATTAGTTTTAAAAATCGCTTCAAAACGGCTGTAGAAATTAGAAAATAGTTTGTTGAATGTGGAGTAATAAAAATTTCTCCAATGACTATATGACGAAGGCTCCATGATGCTGGTTTATCTGCACATCGTCTAGCTAAAAGCCTTTTTTGACCAATCAAATGCGTCGGAAACGCTTGGATTGGGCCAACCAGCACAAAATGCGGACTGTATTCGATTGGCAGAATGTGATCTTCTCAGATGAATCAAAGTTCAACATATCCGGCTCCGATGGAATGCTGGACGTGCGCCGAAAAACTGGAGAGCGTTATAGCGACGAGTACACCCAAAGAACATTTAGGCAACCGATTAGTAGAATGGTCTGGGGATGCTTTTCTTATTACCAAGTTGGACAACTGGCCTTGATTGAAGGAATTGCAGCCGACTATAAAAACATCCTGATAGAAAACTTTTAACCTTCTATTGAAGAGTATTTTCGCGTGTGGACAACGTGATTTTTCGAGATGATTCTGCGCCTTGTCATCGAGCGCAATTGGTAAGTATTAGTGTTTTCTAAATCCTTATTTGGTTCTTAGTAATAACCCACAACTTTCACCCTTTTTTCTTTTTCTTCTTTTACAGGTAAAAAATTACTTGAATGAACTTAGCATTTCCACTTTATCGTGGTCAGGCAATAGTCCCGATCTTAGCCCTATTGACAATCTTTGGACTATAATTTAGATGCAGGTAGCAAGCCACAAGTCCACTAATTTACGCGAGTTAGACAGAATAATTCAAAATGATTGGTACGAAGGCATTTCGCAAGATCTTTTGAAAAATTTCATCACTTCCATGCCGCAGCGAGTTATGGCGGTCATAAAAGCGAAGGGAGAAACAACAAAATATTGATACCTGTTTTTTATAATCCTAAATATAAGTTCTCAAAATACCTGCTGTAAATATTTTAAAATTAGATCTTTAAAAATAAAATTTTACAACATTTTACCAAAAACATTTATTATCAATAAAGGACATATTTCACTTTTTTTGTTAAAAATAGATGTTTATGGTGTGGTTTTTCGACCTAGAGCAAAATATTTTCAATAAAAATTATTTGCTTTTCTGTTCCTTGCATCAGTTTTTTGAATCGATAAAAAATTTAGATCCTAAAAGATTTTATTCAATATTTTTGGTTTGTCCGGATTTCACTGTTCGCCACTGTATATATATATATATATATACATATTAGCTATGGAATAGTGCAGGATTTTTCGATTTCGATACGCTGGGAACTTTTTTTTTTGTGAGGTTTGATAAAAAAATGCGTGAGCCAAAAAATTAAGTGGATTGGAAAAAGCTAAATGGCGTCTCATCAAGGTCAAAGTTACAAAATTTACGAGATTTTCAGACAAATCAGCCCATAGCTGATAAGGAGTAGCCCATAGAGCAGTAGGTCATATGACCGACCCTCAATTATATTTCATGGCCAACATTTTTTTCAAACATACTTATCCCCTCTCTCCACCCCTTTGGGAGGTTTCCATACAAAAGGGATGTTTTTATGAAATTTACTCCCAACGTTCCCATTGCTATCAGGGTGCCCCTAGAAGATTCAAGTATATGCCCAACCCCCCCTAATTAATTCTTCCCAACATTTCTTCAGCAAATACTAACCCCCTATCTCAACCCCTTAAGGGGTTCCCCATACAAAATTGAACTTCATACGGAATTTGGCTGACTACTCTTACCTTTCCACCGCTTCCAGCGTGTCCTAAGCGGATTCCTTTGTATCACCGACCCACATAAATTTTTTCATCCCCAACTTTTTTTTCCACATATGTAGTTACCCCTGTCAACATGCAAAAATTACATTTTAACATAAGTGTAACACTAGTTTAAACTCAAAATGTTCCATTGATAAGAAGTTACTTTTGTTATGTAGTTTTTCCTGCTGAGTTCGGAAATAAAAATAAAAATTTCTTGAATGGCACAGTTTTCGAGATATTGTGGTTTTTTCATTTTTTCGACCTTCTTTCACTTTAAAATTCATATTTTCAGCTATAAATGTCCAATTTCATCGTGCTTAGCACCAAATTAAAGGTATTAAAATGACAAACAAACGTGTGTAATAACATATTCTATTGAGTAAGCGGTGCACAAGATATCGATGAAAACAGGCCAGATTTTAAAAAAAATCAAATTTTACATTTGATTCTATGGCCACGGAAATATAGAAATAAAATAAACAAAAATAATTATGCTTCATGCTCGTAGAGCTGATACATTTACGCAAAAATTAAGATGTACCAAACGCAAATCGACCATAAAATGACAACGTTAGAAGCGATTGAATGAGAGAATCCAACGCCACATTTTCGATACAAAAAATTTTTTTGTATCGATTGTTCTCAACAAATTGTCGAAAAAATTAATATATTCAGAAAATGTGGCGTTGGATTCCCTCATTCAATCGCTTCTGCCGTTGTCATTTTATGGTCGATTTGCATTTGGTACATCTTAATTTTTGCGTAAATGTATCAGCTCTACGAGCATGAAGCATAATTATTTTTTTTTATTTTATTTCTATATTTCCGTGGCCATAGAATCAAATGTAAAATTTGATTTTTTTTAAAATCTGGCCTGTTTTCATCGATATCTTGTGCACCGCTTACTCAATAGAATATTATATTATACACGTTTGTTTGTCATTTTAATACCTTTAATTTGGTGCTAAGCACGATGAAATTGGACATTTATAGCTGAAGATATGAATTTTAAAGTGAAAGAAGGTCGAAAAAATGAAAAAACCACAATATCTCGAAAACTGTGCCATTCAAAAAATTTTTATTTTTATTTCCGAACTCAGCAGGAAAAACTACATAACAAAAGTAACTTCTTATCAATGGAACATTTTGAGTGTAAACTAGTGCTACACTTATGTTAGAATGTAATTTTTGCATGTTGGCAGGGGTAACTACATATGTGGAAAAAAAAGTTGGGGACGAAAAAATTTAAGTAGGTTGGTGATACAAAGGAATCCGCTTAGCACACACTGGAAGCGGTGGAAAGGTAAGAGTATTCAGCCAAATTCCGTATGAAGTTCAATTTTGTATGGGGAACCCCTTAAGGGGTTGAGATAGAGGGTTAGTATTTTCTGAAGAAATGTTGGGAAGAATTAAGTAGGGGGGGTTGGGCATATACTTGAATCTTCTAGGGACACCCTGGTAGCATTGGGAACGTTGGGAGTAAATTTCATAAAAACATCCCTTTTGTATGGAAACCTCCCAAAGGGGTGGAGAGAGGGAATAAGTATGTTTGAAGAAAATGTTGGCCATGAAAAATACTTGAGGGTCGGTCATACAACTTTTTGCTCTATAGGCTACTCCTTAGCAGCTATGGGCTGATTTGTCTGAAAATCTCGAAAATTTTGTAACTTTGACCTTGATGAGACGCCATTTAGCCTTTTCCAATCCACTTAATTTTTTTGCTCACGCATTTTTTTATCAAACCTCACAAAATAAATGGTCCCAGCGTTTTGAAATAAAAATATTAATAATCTCCATATGTCACTATTCCATAGCTAATACATATATACATACAATTTCAGCTCGTTTAATAATAGTAGATAGATAGATAAAATATCTTACTCAAAACACGCCAGATCAGACTTTTCGAGTTTCATCTGCCGATGTTTTTGAGAAAACAATTTTGGACATGGCCGGTTTTGATCCATTGAACAAGGACTTGGCCGGTTTTGATATAGTATTCAACAAATTTTGTTTGAAAACAAGTCGACTTGGCCGGTTTTGATATCAATGTACAGGCTTGGCCGGTTTTTATTTCAAGGCGTTGGACTTGACTGGTTTTGAATACAATTCAATTGAAATAATACGTACGGTGGACATTTCTGTGGAATTACCCATATATTGGTCCGCAACTTAGCACGGTTGGCTGGAAAAAGTTTCAACCCTCAAGTTGCATCCTTCCGAAAATTCATATTTAAGGTACCTCACTGATCATTTTTCTGCAAAAAAAAAAATCCCCCGGGCGCTTTTTTTTTAAACCTAATTTTTGTGCTTTTCACCTCAAATTCTTAAAAAGCTTGATTTCAATGATTACATACACTAGTTTACACTCCATTGATAAGAAGTTACTTTTCTTATGTACTTTTTCCTGCTGAATAAAAATTTTTTGAATGGCACAGTTTTCGAGATATTGTGGTTTTTTCATTTTTCCGACATTCTTTCACTTTGAAATTCATATCTTGAGCCATAAATGTCCAATTTCATCGTACTTAGCATCAAATTGAAGGTATTAAAATGACAAATAAACGTGTATAATTACATATTTCATTGAGTTACCGTTTCAAAAGCTATCGATGAAAATAGGCCAGATTTTTAAAAAAATCAAATTTTACATTTGATTCTGTGGCCACGGAAAAATAGAAATAAAATAAACAAAAGTAATTTACTTAATTTTCGTAGAGCTAATATTCTTACGCAAAATTGAAGATCCATTAGAAGAAAATCGACCATAAAATGATGACGTCTGAAGCGATTGAATGAGTGAATCTAATGCCATATTTTCTGAATATATTAATTTTTTCGACAATTTTTTGAGTCAAATCGTTACGAAATAAAATTTCTAATTTGTTCGACCTCTCATCAAAGGAACAAATACAAAAACTTTCTTTGCATCAATTAGACTCAACAAATTGTCGAAAAAATTAATATATTCAGAAAATGTGGCATTGGATTCACTCATTCAATCGCTTCTGACGTCATCATTTTATGGTCGATTTTCTTCTAATGGATCTTCAATTTTGCGCAAGAGTATTAGCTCTACGAAAATTATGTAAATTATTTTTGTTTATTTTATTTCTATTTTTCCGTGGCCACAGAATCAAATGTAAAATTTGATTTTTTTAAAAATCTGGCCTATTTTCATCGATAGCTTTTGAACCGGTAACTCAATGAAATATGTAATATGGACATTTATAGCTCAAGATATGAATTTCAAAGTGAAAGAATGTCGGAAAAATGAAAAAAACCACAATATCTCGAAAACTGTGCCATTCAAAAAATTTTTATTTTCATTTCCGAATTCAGCAGGAAAAAGTACATAAGAAAAGTAACTTCTTATAAATGGAGTGTAAACTAGTGTAATCATTGAAATCAAGCTTTTTAAGAATTTGAGGCGAAAAGCACAAAAATTAGGTTTAAAAAAAAAGCGCCCGGGGGATTTTTTTTTTGCAGGAAAATGATCAGTGAGGTACCTCAAATATGAATTTTCGGAAGGATGCAACTTGAGGGTTGAAACTTTTTCCAGCCAACCGTGTTAGTTTCGAAAGAATTCCAATTGTGAAAAAATTTTAGCTCAATTGAACAAAAAGTCGAAGCAAGTTCATGTTCTTGGCCGGTTTTGAAAGCAAGTTCATGGACTTGGCCGGTTTTGAAATCTATGCATCAAAATAAAATTAAAAAAAATTATATATCTCTCAAAAGTTTTTTTTTTCCAAATTAAAACCAGTAGGTAGAACGATAAACCATGGTCCAGATTGTGATATATGAGAATATCTCAAAATTTTATTTTTTTGGAATTGGCCGGTTTTGCAACTGGACGCCACATATGAATAAAAATTTCATGCAAACGTTTCTCTGTAGCCCAATTTTAAAAGATGGCTTCAAAAATTGGTACTTTTATGTGTAAATTGTATGGGAAAACTATGTACAGTTGTGGACAAAACAATAGGGTCAGTAATAACTTAGAAATATACATTTAATTTTTTGGCAACCCTTGTACGATACCAAACGAAAACTTTGGGGGAATGATATATGGATATTACTAGCTCCGAAAATGATTGGTTGGAAACTTTGAAAACAAATGGTAAATTACACAAGTTTACAATCAAAATGCTTCATTGATAAGAAGTTACTTTTCTTATGTACTTTTTCCTACTGAATTCGTAAATGAAAATAAAAATTTTTTTGAATTGCACAGTTTCCGAGATATTGTGGTTTTTTCACTTTTTCGGCCTCTTTTCACTTGAAAATTCATATCTTGAGCTCTAAATGTCCAACTTCATCGTGCTTAGCACCAATTTAAAGGTATTAAAATGACAAAGAAACGTGATTAATTATATATTCCACTGAGTAAGCGCTTCAAAAGATATCGATGAAAACAGCCCAGATTAAAAAAAAATCAAATTTTACATTTGATTCTGTGGCCTTGGAAAAATAGAGATAAAATAAACAAAAATAATTATGCTTCATGCTCGTTGAGCTGATAATTTTACGCAAAAATTAATATGTATCAAAAGAAAATCGACCGTAAAATGACAACGGTACAAGCGATTGAATATCTGAGTTTTAACGTGAAATAAGGCCGAAAAAGTTAAAAAACCACAATATCTCGAAAACTGTGCCATTCAATAAATTGTTATTTTCATTTCCGAATTCAGCAGGAAAAAGTAACTTCTTCTCTATGGAACAAGTAAAAAAATCATTTTGTAAACTAGTGTTATTTATACCTTCAACATTACAAAAAGGAACAGTGCATGTGGACAAAAAATACGGTCACCGTTATTAATACAATTAAATTATAAATTTTAGTAGACATTGTGAGTATTGTTTTCATTAATTTGTTTATTAAGAAAAAAAATCATATTTGGACGTTCAAATATGGGCCGATTCGAGCATTTTACAAAAGATGAACGTGCTATAATTAACCAGTTACGTTAGTGTTGGCCATTTACCCTCCCGCGGTCACATTCAATGAAACGGGCCATCATTCGTCCCGGCGTGCAGTTGCTGATTTCTATGCGATGGTTCACTTCAAAATTGAATATGCAAGAAACCCAGTCGGAATCAAACGTGCAAAAACAAAACAAATGCAAACATAAACATTATTTATGCGAAAGGCAATTTTTTAAGCTTGTATTATTGACTTGTATTATTTAATTGTTGTAAGAAAATTCATTTTCATGGAAAAATAGTTATAGTTTATGGAAAAATAGTTTTGTTTTAAGTAAACTCTGTTAATATGTCTGTACAACGTACATAGCCACCCGCAATTTTTTTCAGCCAGCCGTTTTTTTTTCGACATTTTCATTTTTTAACGATTTTTTGAGTAAATCTCGGTGTTTATATACATTACAGCGGTTCAAAATAAAAACTTTTTGATTTTTTCCACGATATGTAAGTGGATTACAATAGCCCTATATGTCTAGACAAAACAACGCAAAAGGATTTTCATCAATTTTGAAAACCGCCTGTTTTAAGATACCTACCCATTTTCGAAAATATTGATTTAAAAAATGGTGCAAGCTAAAGAGGTTATCAAATTTTGCAACAAAGTGGGTATGCTTTTCGAACTATTATCAATCGAGGAATTCGATCCGTGATTAGTTTTTCTTCTTCTTCTTTTTTTCTTATAAAAAAATTGAAAATTGGCCGGACAAAAATTAAAAAATGTCGATTTTCTACTTTCAAGTTGCAAAATCTTGATATATATTTTACCGCCGATCTAGTGGTACATTATTTTTAATGTACCTTTATTTGCTTAAGAGAAAACCGTAAACCGAATATCAATATCCTCTTTCAAAACCAAGATATCTGCATTTTTCTAAATTAATAGACCTGAAATTTTTCGATTCGGCGTTGGCATATTAAGCTGATTCAAATTTTTCTTTTTGTTCTAAACAGCTATTATCAATAGAGGAACTTGAATCCGTGATTAGTTTTTCTTCTTCTTCTTTTTTTTCTTATAATTTATGTTAATTATGTTATGTTAATATATGTTAATTTAGAAAAATGTAGATGTCTTGGTTTTGAAATAAGATAATGATACACGGCATTCTTTTAAACAGATAAAAATACATTAAAAATATTGTACAACGCGATCAGTGGTAAAACAATATTGTCCGATTTTGCAACTTGAAAGCAGAAAATCGGTATTTTTTGTTTTTTTTCCGGTCAATTTTAAATTTTTTTATAAGAAAAAAAGAAGAAGAACAAAAACTAATCACGGATTCAAGTTCCTCAATTGATAATGGCTGTTTAGAACAAAAAAAATTTTGAATCAGCTTAATATGTATATATGTCGACGATGAATCGAAAAATTGCAGGTCCATTAATTTAGAAAAATGCAGATATCTTGGTTTTGAAAGAGGATATTTATATGCGGTGTTACGCCTGGCATATGAACTTGAAAAGAAACTCACAAAATAAAACTTTTGGTATCGACCACCGAAGTCATTCCCAGCTAGGGCGCGGTTTTCCCATTGCCACTTGTAGCGCAGCATAGAAAAATGTAAAATTTAAAAAAAAATGTTCTCTAACGGGGAGTTGAAAAACCCCAGGACCCTTCCTCAAACTTTTACGGTGGCATCACGGTGAACCAACTCATGGCACCTCCCCTAAATCTACTGCCTAGCACATCGTCATAATTTGAAAATTAAGAAGAATTAACTTTAGTTTTACCATTATTTTTCTTTAATTTTCTTCTTTTTTTTTTAACAAATCTTATCTTAAAGTGCACAAATTTACTCTAAGTGAATTCACTGCCAAAATAAACTAAATTCAAATAATAATGACTTATCAAATACTAATGAGTAAAAAAAAAATACTTAAGCATATACAAATGAAGAAATAGAAAAGAAAATTGAATAGTTAGCGACTTAGCTGGCGGCTGTGGCTGTCGACAGCTCTGGCTGGTAATACTGCTGACTGCTGCTCCTGTCAGTGCTGTAGATGTTGGTGTTGCTGCTACTATTGTTGTTGTAATTGTTGCTTTGATGTTGGTTGGTGGTATACGTTCATTCTGTTGTTTTGTTGAAATTTTGTGATTTTATGGTTTTTATTATTTAGCCTTAAATAGCTTTTTTTTTATAATGATGTCGCTAACCACAACAAAGTTTTATGCACCTCACAGTTGAAATTGAAATTTGATTTGACTTGAAAATTTTATGTCAAATCATTTTTAGTTATTTCGCGCGAAACACGACGATTGAAATTTTTGTACATTTATTTATAATTTTGTTTCTTTTTTAAAAAAAAATTTGCAAATATTATCCACGTATATGCACAAGATGTATTATCGTTTTATTGTTAAAAAATTTTTCTCTGCACCGAAACTGCACTCACATTTTATTATCCATTACAGTTTCTTCCCGAAATCAATTTATTTCTGTGAAGTCCACACTTTTTCCTCGTTTTCCAACGAAACATATTTGGTATATTTAACAATTATTCAATTAAATTGAGTTTATTAGCGAAAATCGTACAAATTTTCACAACTTTCCGTCTTTTCTTTTGGTTTTAATTTTCAAACGACACCATGCGTTTTTCCGATGGACAACGAACAACCGAACTGAAAAAAACCCGCCTGCTAGATTTTTTTTACTTGCGACCGTACGCGCTAAAAATTCTTCGGCAACTTGCGACCGTATCCCATAAAAATTTCTGCTAACTGACGCCTGTACGCAAATTCACACAGCAACTCACTTCTTTTTTTCCATACACATATACGTACGTACAAAAAAAAAAAATTAACGGCAGCCTTGGTCCATTAGTGCCAACATTAGCCTTTTTGACCTGTCTGACATTTCTTTTATATGACAGGCGTGGTACATATAATTTTTTTTTTGTTAAAATACATTTATGGATACAGGGTGGTAACATTTGTATCTTTGCGTTAATTTTAGTGGGAATAATAATAATAATGTAAGAAAATTAAAGTCAAAACCCTTTAGAAACTTTTTTTTCTTCAACAGGAGATT
Organism: Meiosimyza platycephala; assembly: GCA_963662105.1. NCBI lineage: Eukaryota > Metazoa > Arthropoda > Insecta > Diptera > Lauxaniidae > Meiosimyza > Meiosimyza platycephala. Next base: position 58,267,747 of record OY759211.1, on the reverse strand, counting down.
AAGGTGTTAATAGAGACGCCGTAATGTGCGTTTCTATTGGACAAAAGTCAAAAGAGGTGTCAAATAGCAATTGGGCGATTTTATCGGCTAATTTTAAAACATTTTCATATCTCAATTGAAGGTTCTAATGTAGCCGACAGGTGGCTGAAATTAAAATTTGACATTTGCACTTCAATTGAGGTATGTTGCCGTATCTTTTAATAAACTGTTGACAACTTCTTAACGTGCTTCTAACGTTTTCAAAAAGGCAATCCGTAACAGCGGTTTACGGTTTTCTCTTAAGCAAATAAAGGTACATTAAAAATAATGTACCACTAGATCGGCGGTAAAATATTATATCAAGATTTTGCAACTTGAAAGTAGAAAATCGGCATTTTTAATTTTTGTCGAGCAATTTTCAATTTTTTTATAAGAAAAAAAGAAAAAGAAGAAAAACTGATCACGGATTTGGATTCCTCGATCGATAATAGTTCGAAAAGCATACCCACTTTGTTGCAAAATTTGATAACCTCTTTAGCTTGCACCATTTTTTAAATCAATATTTTCGAAAATGGGTAGGCAACTTAAAACAGGCGGCGGCAATCCAGTTTTCAAAATTGATGAAAGTCCTTGTGGGTTGTTTTGTCTAGACATATAGGGTAATTGTAATCCACTGACACATCGCGAAAAAAATCAAAAAGTTTTTATTTTGAACCGCTCTAATGTATATAAACACCGAGATATACTCAAAAAATCGTTAAAAAATGAAAATGTCGAAAAAAAACGGATGGACGTTCGATTTCGCGGTACGCGGATTTTGACACTGGAAGGGTCCCCCAACATTATCCCTGAAAAAAATCGCGGGTGGTATTTCGAAAAATTAAAATTTTTTAAAGACCACCGTGTATACATAATTTGTATAAGATTTATGAAATGTTTTCTTTTCGTTGTTAAATAAAAATACAATTATTTTATATGCCAACATTTATCTTTATTTATTAACATCAGTGATGCACGAATTTCTACTGGGTAATTTTTTCATGAACCTATACAGTAAAAGTCTGCAGGAAATGGTTTGAAATGCATTTCAAAACATTCTATTGCAGATCAAACACTTACTTCACTCCATTCACTGCTTGCAAAGCATCTGTATTTGTTCAGAAATCATCCCTTGTTAGAACGAAAACAAACAAAAGAGAGAGCAAAAATATTCAATCATCTTACTCATTAGAATAATTTTCACTACAAAAAAAGTGTTTGAATATATTGTTCAATGAAGGTGTACAGCAAATGTTGTGGTGTATAGCAAATATACTAGTATACAATGAGCATAGTCAAACAAAATTATGGCTACTTATCCTCAATTTTTTTTACTATTACTTTGATTTGCTACAACTTTGACACATGTGCATACTTACATATCTACATTAGGGTGTTTTTATTCTTTTAGCAAATAGATTAAGGAGCTGGTAGGTTAGGTTAGGTTATAGTGGTGGATTGAAAGCCCCACATAGACACTATGGTCCATAGTGATACCACATCTCTCAAGACTTAATCAGTTAGTATTTAATGATTGGTTTAAGGTAAAAGTATTCGTCTGCCTGGCGAAATCGTAAATTCTGTGCAGTTTTAGGTTCGCAATGTCGTGCAACGAGTATAGGACAGGATGTCCAAGTGTTCTGAGCCTTGTCCGCGCGAGTGCAGGGCAGTCGCAGAGTAAGTGCTCCAGCGTCTCTTCCGTATTGGGTTACTTGCAGTTCCTGCACATATCATTTTCAAGCAATCTCATTTTACGTGCATGATGACCTATAAGACAGTGTCCAGTTGTTACACCTGTCAAGAGACGGCAGTTATCCCTGGATAGAGATAGTAGGAATTCTGTATTGGTCTTATTAACATTAGGCCAAAATATTTTTGTTATTAAACTAGTGTCCATCTGTATCCATCGTATAGTATACAGCCACTATGACAGTCACTAAAACCTCTAGCCATTAAATCAATTTCAGTTCACTAATGTGAACTTCACAAATTTCCCATTCTCACCATTCTCACCAAACCATTTCAATTTTCCCATATGGTAATGTAAAACATATGACACGTTCTTTTACATTCCGAACACTTTCTGACCGACACATCTTGGAATCGCTCCAAATTTTTTTTACATATTCTACGCATTATATTAGTCGACAAGAAAATCAGGAATAGATTTGTTATCGCATATATCCAGAGATATCGAATTGCGAAAGTCAAAGGTTTTACGTTTTTCCGGTAAATTTTAACGGAAAAGTAATTTTTTTATGTTGTTTTAAAGCTTAAGAGATCAGCTTTCTTGCAAAATTTTTTCCTTGGGCATTAAATGAAAAATTAATATTTTTTAGAATGATTACCATTCTAAAAAAAACTAAAAAAATTACCACTGAATTCCTCGTCAAATTTCCTTTAAAAACTAATTTTTTCAGAGTGGTCATCAAATACGGAGATTCCCAAATAAATTAATTCTTCCGCGCACCTCTGAAAATACTGCGCGCCGCGGCACTGTTGTCCCGAATCGAGTTTTGGTTCAAATATTGCTGGAGACCGCAAATCTTGTCGGAAATGAACAATTGTTTTTTGAAATTAAAGCTAGCCAAAATGAAAATAAATCGTAGGAGCCCGAATTTCGAAAAAAATAAACTTTTTTATTATTTTAAGTTCAATGCCGAAAACATGTTTTCTTTCAATATTTTTTTTTGTTCAAAAATGGCTAGACAGCGCAAATCTTGTCAGAAATTAACAATATTTATTGTAATTAAAGCTTATCAAAATTCCAAGAAATTTCCAGAGCCAGAATTTCGAAATAAAAATATGCTTTTTCGAAAAAAGCCAAACAAACATTATTTTTAAATATTTTTTGTTTCAAAAATTGCTTGAGACCGGAAATTTTATCGGAAACGAAAAATTTTCGTTAAGTTTAAGTTAAATGAAAAAAAAATTTTCTTTTTAATATTTTTTGGTTCAAAAATTCCTAGCGTCCAGAAATTTTATCGGAAATGAACAATTGGCTTTTTAAATAAAAGTCAACCGAAATGCCAATAAATCGTAGCAGCCTGAATTTCAAAAAAAAATTTTCGTTCTATATTATTTTAAGTTGAATGCCAAAAAAATGTTTTTTTTAAATAAGTTTTGGTGCAAAAATGGTTAGATAGCGCAAATCCTGTCATAAATCAACAACATTTTCTTTTAATTAAAGCATACCGAAATTCAGACAAATCTTCGAAGTTCAAATTTTGAAAAAAAGTATCGTATTTTGGAAAAAGCAATAACAAAATTTTTTTTTAATATTTTTTTGTTCAAAAATTCCTAGCGTCCGGAAATTTTGTCGGAAATGAAAAAAGTTTTTTTTAAATAAAAACTTACGAAAATGCCAATAAATCTTCATAGCCCGAATTTTGAAAAAAATTTTCCGTCTTATATTATTTAATATTATTAAACGAGCAATAATTGTATGTATTTATATATTTATATATATATATATTTATTTATTTATTTATATATATATATATTTTCAAACTTTATTTCCGAAACGGGTGCAGCGATTTTGATGAAACTTGGGGGTTAGGTACATATGTGAACAAAATTAGGATTGGGCTGGGTTTTAACTTATCAAAGACTCCTGGAGGGGCGTGGCACAGCCCTAAACTTTTATTTTCATAACGTCATATCTCGAAAACCATTCAAGATATTGTATTAAAATTTGGTACACTGATGCATATCATAAATGTCTTAAATTTTGCCAGAAGTGGGCGGACTCGAAAAAGTGGGCGTGGCACTTTTCAATAATTGAAAATTTTTATTCAATATTACTCAAAAACGGCACTGACGATTTTCATAAAAATTTTAAACATGATACCACTAAAAGCAGTCATCATAACATGCTATGTCACTATACTGGCAAAACTCGTTGAAAGGCGTGGCACAGCCCACAATATTTATAAACGTTATAATAGGAGAACTAAGAAAGCAGTCGATATGAAATTTAGAATGGTAGGTACATTTGCTGTAAGGTATTTTTTAACCAAAAATGGGTTCAATAGTACCAGTGGGCGTGCACCTCCCATACAAGCAAAAAACGTTAAATGTTATATTTAGTGTGCTATTAATGTAATCTTTCTAAAATTTGGTGCTAAGATGTCGGTTGCCATAAGCTTTAAAATTAATTGGACTTCGATGGGATTGCATTAGTGGGCGTGGGACCTCCCATATAAGCAAAAAACGTTTAGTGTAATATTTGGTGAACTATAAGAGTAATCCTAATAAAATTTTGTATAGAGAAGTCGGTTACTATAAGCTTTGAAATTATATGGAGTTCGACACGATTTTGTTAGTGGGCGTGGCACCTCCCATTCAAGCAAAAAAACGTTTTGTACAATATTTGGTGAACTATAAGAGTAATCCTAATGAAATTTGGTATGGAGGTGTCGGTTCATCAGTGGGCGTGGCACCTTCCATGGATGCAAAAAATGTTTTGTGCTATATTTTGTGAACTGTACGAGTAATCCTAATGAAATTTGGTATAGAGATGTCGGTTACTATAAGCTTTAAAATTAATTGGATTTCGACGGGATTGAATCAGTGGGCGTGGCTCCTCCCATATATACGAAAAACGTTGAATATTATATTTAGTGTACTATGGGAGGTATTTTCTTTGAATTTGGTGTAGAGGTGTCGATTACTATAAGCTTTGGAATTATATGGATTTCAACGGGATTGCGTAAGTGGGCGTGGCACCTCCCATACGTACGAAAAACGTTAAATATTATTTAGTGTACCATGGAAGTAATTTTTTTTAAATTTTTTGTTCCAATCGATAGAGAAAGCACGAAAAATAAAAATTTTTTTTTGTTCCAATAGACTTTTAATTACAGTGGTTTAGTGTTAATATTGTAGTGGTCATTTTTAATATTGCATCACTTACTGCGTCCTGAGCGATTTACGGAATTTGTTGCTGTAAGGATATTTTCGTTGTTCTTTTGAGTATCCCGGAGGCAGTCACTCCATAAGTGACTACTCATCGAGGCGGTTCACTCCGAATCACTTTGGGTCACTTGGAGTCACCGAGGTGAGAGAAAATCCCGATTTTGTAGTTTGCGCGCGATTTTTGTAGAATTGCACTATAACACCTATAGGCCACGTTGGTGCAAAAAATTATCGCACCTAATAACGTTTTGCGGTGAGTGCGATTTTTTGATTTTATTACTGTAAGGATATTTTCCTTGTTCTTCGGATTATCCTGGAGGTAATTACTTCATAAGTGACTACTCATCGAGGTGGTTCACCCCGAGTCACTTTGGGTCACTTGGAGTCTTCGAGGTGAGTGTAACTCGCGATCTGTGGTTTGCGTGCGATTTTTGTAGAATTGCTCTGTAACACCTATAGGCCACGTTGGTGCAAAAAATTATCGCACCTAATAACGTTGTGCGGTGCGTGCGATTTTTTGGATTTTATTGCTGTAAGGATATTTTCCTTGTTCTTCGGATTATCCCGGAGGTAATCACTCCATAAGTGACTACTCATCGAGGTGGTTCACCCCGAGTCACTTTGGGTCAATTGGAGTCACCGAGGTGAGTGTAAATCGCGATCTGTGGTTTGCGTGCGATTTTTGTAGAATTGCTCTATAACACCTATAGGCCACGATGGTGCAAAAACTTATCGCACCTAATAACGTTTTGCGGTGCGTGCGATTTTTTGATTTTATTACTGTAAGGATATTTTCCTTGTTCTTCGGGTTATCCTGGAGGTAATCACTTCATAAGTGACTACTCATCAAGGTGGTTCACACCGAGTCACTTTGGGTCACTTAGAGTCACCGAGATGAGTGAAAATCGCGATCTTGCGGTTTGCGTGCGATTTTTGTAGAATTGTTCTATAACACCTATAGGCCACGTTGGTGCAAAAACTTATCGCACCTAATAACGTTTTGCGGTGCGTGCGATTTTTTGGATTTTATTGCTGTAAGGATATTTTCCTTGTTATTCGGATAATCCCAGAGGTAATTCCTCCATAACTAACTACTCATCAAGGCGGTTCACCCCGAGTCACTTTGGGTCACTTGGAGTCACCGAGGTGAGTGTAAATCGCGATTTTGTGGTTTGCGTGCTATTTTTTAGAATTGCACTATAACACTTGTAGGCCACGTTGATGCAAAAACGTTGCGCACCTTATTACGCTTTGCGGTGCGTGGAATTTTTTTTTTTTTTTGGATTTATACGAATTTCGTGAAAATGAAATGAAATGATAAGCCGAAGAACAAGGCAAATATCCTTACAGCATTAAAATTTAAAAAATCGCACCAACCGCAAAACGTAATAAGGTGCGATAAGTTTTTGTACCAAAGTGGCTTATAGGTTTTACCCCTCGTACTAACTGTACAATCGGTTATCCTTTCCAAAGGCTCTAACATAATGCATAGTAACTTTAAAGAAAGTATAAAATCACAAAAGCACCAGTCAAGAGGAAAATGAGTAAATTAGAAATTTGAGTGTGGTACCACCCAAAGAAACCTAGACTTTAAAATATCTCTATAGTATTTTCCATGTAATATAATGAAATTTTATACTTAAATGCAAAATTATGTGAACATTTTTTAAAAAAAATAAAAAAATGGATAAGGTTATTCACACATCTATAATTAAAGTTAAAGCTTCAATTAACGAAATGTAGAAAAAAATAAATATTGTTTTATAGTAAATAAAGAACTTTAGCCTAAGTTTTAATTCAAATTATTGACCGATCAATGATCGGTTTCCAGGTACTAAGTATTATTTAAAGTTAAAACCCAAAAAAACATTTATTTGTCATTTACCTTAAAAGTGTATAAAACGAAAACTTTTTTTCAAAATTCAGACTACGGCGACTTATATGCATTTTGTTAAGCTTTTATTTAAAAAGCTAAGTGTTCATTTCCGGACGCTAGGAATTTTTGAACCAAAAAATTTAAAAAATTTTTTTTTTTTTTCATATAACTTAAAATTACAAAAAACGAAACTTTTTTTTCAAAATTGGGGTCTGGCGATTTGTTGGCATTTAAATTAACCTTCAGTTAAAAACAAAAATTGTTCGTTTGCGATAAAATTTCCGGTCACAAGCAGTTTTTGAAACAAAAAATATTTAAAAATAATGTTTGTTTGGCTTCTTTCGAAAAAGCATATTTTTATTTCGAAATTATGGCTGTGGAAATTTGTTGGAATTTGGATAAGCTTTAATTAAAAAAAAATTGTTAATTTCTGACAAGATTTGCGCTGTCTAGCCGTCGGAGCGTAAAACACCGAAAAACGTAAAACCTTTGACATTCGCAACTCTGTATCTCTCGATATATGCGATAACAAATCTATTCCTGATTTTCTTGTCGACTAATATAATGCGTAGAATATGTAAAATAAATTTGGAGCGATTCCAAGATGTGTCGGTCAGAAAGTATTCGGAATGTAAAAGAACGTCTCATATACCAAATTTACGTCAGACAGTCAAATAAATAATAAACAATAACCAAATTTACGATCAGTACTTGATACCATAAGTATCACTTGAGTTTAGTTATTGTTTACCTTATTGCTAGTAGGTACACCAAAATGCACTTGCGCTAAACACAACAGCAACAAGTAACTTCACTGGGCATTGGATTACATGCACAAGTCAGTGACGTTGAATGCGATGTCATACGCGAACGACAAAGCGTCAGTCATCGCGATAAACTGACCAAGCGACAGACCTATTTGTTTTCACCCTTAATTTCGTGGCTACCAAATAGAGTTAACGTGCGTGAAAGAGAACCATAAACAAACACAAACAGAAATCCAAATTGATCGTCAATTGGGCGAATAAGGGTGGAGTTAGAAAATAGTGGTAAGAACTAGAATAAGAAAATACGAGTAAAATTTGTATAAAAACCCCAATTTTTGTAAATAAAATTTAATCATATTTTTCACTTGAATTACTCAAGACTTGTTCTCAAATTTTTTATGATTCAAAACTTAAAAGGTAAATTGCCGTACAGTAATAGGCGAGGTGAGCCTAGTGCTTCACCGAGGCTGCGAGGCAACCTCGTTCTCGGAGGCGACAGCGAGGCGAGAACGAGGCTAGAACGAGACGAGGTGGAAAAATAAATTTACCTCGCTCGACCGAGGCGAGGCGAGAAAAAATTATACATGTATCAGGCCTGCATAAGTACATTCAACTAGAAAAGCCCTACACGCGTTGCTACGCCTCAAGAACTGAAATAAAATATGTGTTTTTATTTGGGTGGATTGAATAATATATGATGATTGGTGAGATACGATCAATTTAATTCAATTCTTATATGGGACGGCGTGACATTGCCCATTTTTTTCCAAATCAAACTAAACTACGAACCTTTTACAAACTATAATAATTATATGTACCAAATCTTATCCATCTACGTCATATAGTTGCTGAGATATAAAAAAAAGTTTTCTTCACCTGTGTCAGATAGTAGATAACACTGGTCATCAGTGGTTTTGTTGGCCTGGATGTCTCTGCGAATTTCTATAATTTCAGGTACTCAGATTACGAATATATTCAAGAAAGTAGTTATTTTGTTGTAAGCACCCATGTTTTTGGGGATAATGTCCGTTCTTACAAGTGGTCATAGTCCCCAAAAAAAACTGGGGATTATGACCGGAAAAAAAACGGACATAATGCCCAAAATCATTTTGGGGATTATGACCATTGGGGTTATGACAGGGTACCGTTCGGAACAAGCTATGTATGCGAATCTGCATCTTCGTCGTATTGTGAAGACGAAAGTCGGTGGGCCTCGTTTTCGCCCACATCAAATTTATTTGTTTAAATAATATAGCTTATAAGCTCAAAGAAATCCACTGAAGGATAGAAAAATTAATAAAATTAATTTATTTGCGATATTCGCATGGAAGTTGCATCAGAACGGAGACAACACACAGGTGGCAACACCAGCCTACTAAAGGAGACAGTAGTGTCAATGCTCCAATGATGCCAACATAACAACGATGTCAGTGATCAGCTGTCACGCTATAGTGAAAAGAAGAAGAGCAACCACAATAAAAGGGACTGTTCAAGCGAAAATCGGGGCAGTCGCCACCGGCCGCCGAGGCGAGTTCATCGTTGGACCAGCAACGGCAGCAGCAGTCGGAAGTTGTGTCCACAACCAGTAACCAGCCAACAGCCGTAGCAGTAAGTCAACAAGCAAGCGACAGCAGCAGCCGCCAGGAACACTAGGTATATGTATTGTTACATTTATACAGTAGTGCGTAGAGTAAATATTATTACTGTAGAGAACGTTGGGTTTAGGGTTGCGAGTACACGCTATCCATATTCGTGTTACCCGTAAAACTAAAGACAACACGCATACAGGCGCGTGAAACTTGAGATTTCACTGTACTGTCGCTATCCATATTCGACAGCTACGGTGAAGTTGAGAGTGCGGCGAAGGCATAGAAATAGTGGGTTTAGTTAGAAATAGTTCCGCGGTGAGCGTCGGCTTAGGGTTGCGAGTACACGCTATCTAAATTCGTGCTACTCGTAAAACTAAGAACGACTAAGAACTTGAAATTTCACCGTACTGTTGCTATACATATTCAACAGTTACGAGGAGGTTAAGAGCGCCACGAAGGCTTAGAAAGAGTGACGTAGTGAGCGTCGAAACGGGAGGTACGTTTGCACGCTATTCAAATTCGTGTTATTCGTAAACTAAAATTCGGCATGCGGGCAGGCGTGTGAAATTTAAGATTCCACGGTACTGTCGCTATCTATATTCGACAGCTACAGTGGGATTGGCAGCTCAGCATAGGTCCCCGAGAAAAGTAGAACTCAACCACAACCCCTCTCACATACGACACTACTTCGACGGCTGAACGACACAACGACGGAAGCACGCGGACGCGTATTTTAGAACGTATTTATGTTATATATATTATATTAAGCTGTATTTCCATTAAGAAATAAACTTAAATGAAAAATAAATAATAAAAATTTACTGTATAAAACAGCCACTCCTCGCAAAATATAAATTTTTGTAGCCGAACCTCTGGACACCGGCGAGTTTAGACCCCCGGCCAAAAGGTTCGTTACAGCATACATTAAAAACACATATCAAAACTGCCTCACTGAAAGGCATTTAGTAGAATAATAATAATTTTATTTTATTTACGTACATAATTGTTACTGTGAATTAATTGGTGTTGGTAGAAATTTGATTTTTTGATATAATTCAATTTATTCTTTAATGTAAACATACATACGTACGTGAGTACATTTCTTTGTACAAGCAGTGTAAAGCAGTGATCAGTTTTGTTTTTTCATTCCCTTTCTTGCTTTGTCCGCTTACATTGCTTTACCTTAATCTCAATAGGTTGTTGTTGTTGCTGTTCAACGGGTATATTTTTCACAATATTAACCCGTTGTAAGCGCTTTTAAAAATATTTTAGGTCAATATAAAAATAATACTTTTTCATTATAACTTAGTCTTTTCTTTTTTTCATGATGGATTATTTTTCGTCTGAAAACTTGTTAGCTTGCTTTTTAAGAGATCAATGTAAAAGTCAAAATATATTGAATGCCATGTTTTCCTGTTCAGGTCCCTGTGAACAGGTCTTTCATGCCTCTTGTGCAGGCCTAACTAACACTATTACTGATTTATTATCCTCTAATCGTTCGGGCCTGCATTGGTACTGTCCATCGTGCAGGGCCCTGTCCCCGTCGGTCTTTTTCGACAAAATTAAACAATTTGGGGAAAATCTTAACAATTTGAATATTAATTTCAGAGATATTCTAAATAATTATTTAGACATAACTCCCCAAATTGAAAAAAGCCTTAATGAGGCTGTCTCATCCGATGTTAGTTCGCTTCAAAATAAAACTATTACTGAGGCTGCAATGGTTTTTTCTTCTACTCCTTTGATCTCTACTCTACCCAAGCAAGCTATTTCCCTGAAGAAGAAAAGAAAACTTAAACGAAAATTAAATAAGAATCGTAAGTCGAATGTTAACTTGGGTAGTGTGGGGGGGGGGCGAGTGACACAGCTGTTAATCGTGAAGTAACTGCCTTAGATCCCCCTCTAAATACCTCTCCGTCTACTTCCAACTTTCCCGCTACTGCTGCTATAAATAACTCTCCACCCCTTTCCTCCACTATCGATACTCCTCTATCCATTTCTGTTATTCCTAATCCTCAAGGTGTTGTTACGATTGGTGGTTCTGTGGCACCTGTCTCCTTGCAAGCATTGCCAAGGTTAAAATCGATTTTCATTTCACGTCTTAATGCTAACAGTACCACTGACAATGTTATAAACTATATCAGACAAAACCAAATTATTCCTGCCGACGCCTTCGTTTCTTGCAGGAAAATCGGTAATAAACCAACTCATGCATCTTTTAAAATTACAGTGGCATCTTCTCATGTTTCTGCCATTCTAAATTCTAATGCATGGGTGGATAATATCTTTATTTCAGAATTTAAGTCGAAAAAAAATAATAAGACTGTCCGTTTCAATTCAAAAAACTGAAGCGGCTATCCCTTTACTATCAAAATGTAAGGGGTTTGCGTTCTAAGACGCATGACATCTTTTTAGCCACTCAGAATTTTTCTGAGGATATTATCGTTTTTACCGAAACTTGGTTAAATAACACTTTTCTTAATTTGGAACTTTCTGACAATAGTTTCAATGTTTTTAGAAGAGACACACACTTGGAAGACATTTCTTCTGTTGGTGGAGGCGTCTTAATAGCCATAAAAAATCATTTAACTAGTTCATTAATCGAAATTGCCTGCACATCTAATACTGAACTATTATGCGTTAAAGTTACATATTGTAACTCCAATATTTATATTTCTTAACGCTTATGTTCCTCCAAATAGTAGCGCAGATGTCTACGAATGTCTTTCGATGTCCGTAGAATACATAATAAATGAACTAGACACTAATGACGACATTTTATTGTTAGGTGATTTCAATTTGCCTGACCTTAAATGGACTCCTTCGGATGATGGTACATATTTTTATGCATCGTGTCCAAAAACTCGATAACAACACATTTTTGTTGGCGAAATACTTTCAAGTTTACAACAAGTAAGTTGTATAACTAATTCTCATGGACGACAACTGGACTTAGTCTTGGCTGCAAATAGTAGTAATGTTGTTGTCAGAAATGCTATCCATGCTCTTTCTACGGTTGATTTCTATCATCCACCTTTGAGTATTGTGTACCAATCTGACAATGAAAATTTAATTAATGCATGTTCTTCCATCAATATTTATGAATTCAATTTTAAAAAAGCTGACTTTTTAAAGTTGAATGAGAATTTAAGGAATAAATTAAACGACCTTATTATTTTTTTTAATAATACGAGTAATTCATTTGATGAGTGCATTAAATTTTTCTATGGTGAACTTTTTTCGGCCATAGCATTGTCGGTGCCTTATGCAAAGAGGTATGTTAATAATTCTTCATACCCTTGGTACACAAAGGATTTAAAAAAAATTCGCAATGGCCGTAATAGGGCATGGAACAAATACGTTTGTAGCCAGGACCGAAATGACTTAGTTGCTTATCAGCAACTTTTCCATGAATTTAGGGATATGTCGGCTTTAGTTTATTCTGAATATTTGAATAAAATTAGGTTGAATATTCTTCATGACCCCAAGCATTTTTGGGGATTTATTAATACAAAAAAGAAGTCTGACGGGTTTCCATCAGAATTCAGAACAGTTGATGGGCTCACTAGCGACCCACAAATTATAGCTGGGTTGTTTGCTAATTTGTTTAAAGAATCCTTTTCTACGGAATTATTTAGCCCGGAGATCAACTATTTTGAATATATGAATAACGACCCTTTAGTTTCGATTAATGAGATATCTTACTCACCTGACCTAATAGAGAAATATATCTCATCTCTTGATGATGACTTCAGCTCCGGATCTGATGGTATTCCTGCGACAGTACTAGTTAACTGTAGCTCTGTGCTGAGTCAGCCCCTCAGTTTGTTATTTAATAAATCAATTAGATATAGCTAGTTTCCTAAATTTTGGAAAAATGCATATATAAGATTCCATTTTCAAGAAAGGGTGTAAAAATGATGTTTCAAATTACAGGCCCGTAGCGAAGTTATCATCGATACCGAAAATTTTTGAACGCATTGTGTACGATCAAGTTAAGGTATGCTGTGGTGAAGTCATAACAACTCGTCAGCATGGTTTTGTTAATGGCAGATCTAACCTCCTTGATTTTACTTCCTTTGCATTAAGCTCTTTTGACTCTGGTGGGCAAGTTGACTGCATCTACACTGACTTCAGTAAAGCATTTGACAAATTACCACATAATTTGATTTTATTTAAGTTAAAAAAGCTTGGATTTCCTTTAAGTTTTGTCAGCTGGATTGAATCTTATTTATCTGATCGCTCATATCAGATAAGATTTCGGATGATGTTTTCCTCCCCATTCAGCGCGGCATCAGGTGTTCCACAAGGAAGCCACCTGGGGCCTCATCTCTGCTTGGCTTCATTAAGAGGTGGGCAAAAGAATTTAATAGCCCTTTAGTAACGGTGACTTTATATAATACAATAGTGCGTCCTCACTTAGAGTACGCCAGCCAAGTGTGGTCACCATTTTATAATATTCACATTAATAGAATTGAGAGAGAATTGGCTTAAATTGAATTGACTCTTTAAACCTTCCTCCTTATGAGGATCGTTTGAAGTTACTACATATGCAGTCTTTGAGCTCGCGTAGAAATATTGCGGATATACTTTATCTGCATCAACTTGTGACTGGGTCTCTTGCTGCACCAGAGCTTCTTAATTATATTCATTTAAATACTAATCGCAGGAGTAATCGTAACTCTTATCAATTATTTTACCAACCTTTCAGTAGAACTAATTATATGGCTACAGCTCCTTTTAATCGCATGACTACTCTTATTAGTAATTGCGATGTAAAGGGTGTTTTTTTAGAGGTTTGTTTTTCGAATAGAGATAAAACTGGGATTTTGTGGTCAAATCTGGCAACTCTTTTGTCATTTATATTCAGTTTGGTTTGCCATTTCATCATGAACAGGTTGACAAAAGAACAACGCTTGCAAATCGTGCAAATTTATTTCGAAAATAATGGTTCAGTTCGCGAAGTTTACCGCAAGCTCCGTCCATTTTATGGTCGACATAATCGTCCATCAGAGCAATTAATTCGGTTAACCATGGATCGTTTTCGCACTACGTTTACTCTATGTGATAATACGCATCCGCAGAGACGTCGAACAGTGCGCACCGAAGAAACAATTGCCGCTGTAGAGCAAAATGTTGAAGAGGACCCGAATGAATCGATTCGCCACCGTGCACAGCAATTGGAGCTTTGTTCATCAACTTTATGGAAGATTTTGCGCAAAGATCTTGGCTTCCGACCTTACAAGATCCAGCTTGTGCAAGAATTAAAGCCGCGAGACCATGCAATGCGTCGTGATTTTGGTGTATGGGCCGAAAATGAGATTGATCTCAATGCTGATTTTCATCGCAAAATTTTGTTCAGTGATGAGGCTCATTTTTGGTTGAATGGCTACGTCAACAAGCAAAATTGCCGCATTTGGAGTGAAGAGAATCCACATGAGACGCCATTACATCCACAAAAACTGACTGTTTGGTGTGCTCTATGGGCTGGTGGAGTCATTGGGCCATACTTCTTCCGAAATAATGCTGGAGAGTCAGTTACCGTTAATGGAGACCGGTATAGAGCCATGATAACCGACTATTTTGTTCCCGAATTGGATGGCATGAATGTGGATGAGTTGTGGTTCCAACAAGACGGCGCTACATGCCACACAGCGCGCGTCACAATCGATTTATTGAAGGAAACATTCGATGAGCGCATAATTTCGCGGAATGGACCTGTCAATTGGCCACCAAGATCGTGTGATTTGACACCATTGGATTATTTTCTTTGAGGATATGTGAAGTCGCTCGTCTACGCCAACAAACCAGAAACGTTAGGGGACTTGGAAGCCAACATTCGTGGCGTTATTGCCGACATACGGCCCCATATGCTCGAAAAAGTGGTTGAAAATTGGACCTCTAGAATTGGCTTTATTCGAGCCAGCCGCGGCGGCCACATGCCCGAAATCATATTTAAACATTAATGGCATAAAATTATCCTTCCAATAAAGCCAAATTGATGGACATTAAAACGATTTTCTTGTGTTTTATTTCAATTCGAAGTTGTATACCTCTAAAAAAAACACCCTTTATATGATATTAGCTTGTCAAAAGGTCAACTGAAGCTTAGATTGAAAAATAACTATAGTTAATTTTGTAGCTTAATGGTTGTTGGTCTTTATGTTTGTGTTGTCCGAGCCCCACCGCATGATGGGTAAATTTTTTCTAACATTTATGCCTTGGACCATGTTAATAAATTCATACAATTACATTCATGCAATTGTATGTTTATATACATATGATCTGGGTGGGTATGTTGAGAAAGTGTGATAAAGCTAAGAAGAAATTATAAAAAAATAAAAAATTAATTGCATGTATAATTTTTTCATTTCCATTAATATATAAGCTTTTTACTTGGTTTTAAAGCTTCATGCTAAATTGCTAAGAAAGCTAATAGCTGTAGTAGCTAAACTCTATTATTATTATTATTATTATTAAAACTCACAAAAATCCGACAACGGCACCCAAAATTATTTGACCTTATGTCCTCATGTTTTTGGGTATTATGTCCGTTCTTACAAGTGGTCATAGCCCCCAAAAAAATGGGGATGACTGGAAAAAAACAGAAATAATGCCCAAAATCATTTTGGGGATTATGACCATTGGAGTTGTGACCGGGTACCCGTTAAAATAGAATTGGTGGTCTTTTTCTTTTTGTGGGTGGTGGTGTTAAAAATGTAGCTATGGACGTCTGCCTTTTATATTTTCCTCCTTAACACACAGGTTATAGTAAAAGTAGTAGATACGAATTTATTTAATAAATTTCCCCAATGGGGGGCCCGCACCATTTGTTCAGCCTAGGGGCCCACACACACCTAGAGACGGCGCTGGTTCCGGACTCCTTTTTTGGTGAACAAAATGAATCCGTTCCGAAGTCGTTTTTTGTAAATAAAACGGATCCGTTCCAGATTCCGATTCTGATACGATTCGGATGCGAAATCGTGGGTGATTCGCCTCCAAATAGCGGGAAGGATCGTCCGCGTTGTCGGATCCGTTTTGAACTCGGAACGGACTTAATATTCGGATCCGTTACGGACTCGGAACAGACCTCTTATACGGATCGGTTCCGGACTCTTTTTTTGGCGAACAAAATGGATCCGTTCCGAAATCGTTTTTTGTAAATAAAACGGATCCATAACGGACTCGTTTTTAATTATTAATATAAAAGTCAGTTTTCAAGATATTTTCAATATATATATAGTTCTCTACTTCTTTTTTTGTTTTTTAAATACTTTTAAATTAAAAAATAAAAAAATTAAAAATAATAAAAAAAAATTATGTCGTCGCCGGGATTTGAACCGGGAGCTTCCCTAATTAGACAATGGTTGTTGCATGCGCAGTTTAACAACATCATTTTAGTATATCAAAAAAATGATGTCGGTAGCTGAGTTTGGTAAGATGAGCATCTTTGAACAGTGGCATGGCGCAGGACCACGGGTTCAATTCTGTGATCGGGTGACAGGTAAAAAAAAATTGAATTTTTCCCCTTTGAAGTTTTAAAAACGTATTACATTAATAAATTAACAACCAACCAACAACAGCATTAGAAAAATAGATGGAACGTAAAAAATCAAGAAAGAAAAATGTTTGTATGCGTTAACCAAACTTTTTTAATTGCGTTTATTTCATACAGTAAGATCCGTTTTATTTAGAAAAACGAGTCCGAAACGGATTCGAAACGGATACGTTTTTGGTTCTTATATGAAGTCCGTTCCGAGTTCGAAACGGATCCGACAACGCAAACGATCCTTCCCGCTGTTTGGAGGCGAATCACCCACGATTTAGCATCCGAATCGTATCAGAATCGGAATTCGTTTCGGATAAATAATACGATGAAGCGGATCCTAAACGAGTCCGAAACGGATCCGTGTGGCAAACTGGGATGTTAAAAACCTCCAATTATTTCTGAGTAAGACGTGAAAAATATACCCTTCTACTTAATTATGAACGCTTACACTATTTCGGAATTAACACTTCAACAACTTGACGGCGCAACCGATACTAATTGTTGCATCATTCAAACGTACAGCTTATCTTTGTATTGCGTAATCTTAAATACCGTCAAAAATTCCTAAAAAATAACAGTAGTTTTGAATATATTCGAATATATAGTAAATGTGCGTCGCCATATACTTAATTTTAAGCACGAGTGTACGTCGTTACGGAAGGCCTGACTAATTCATCACTTTTACTTGCAACCCTGAGTGGAGTGAAATAAAAAAAGAATTGTTTACCAACCAACGATCAAGTGAGCGACATGATATTGTATCAAGAGTTTTTCATATTAAATTGCATCAGCTCATGAGCCTAATTACAAAAAAGAAATTTTTGGTAAAGTTAGCTGCCATATGTTTACTGTTGAATGGCAAAAGCACGGCTTGCCGCATGCACATATTTTGATTTGGCTTACAGATAAAATTAGACCCGATGATATCGATCGCCTTATATCAGCATAAATTCCAAATAAATTAGAAGACCCTTTGCTGTATGATGTTGTTTGCAAAAATATGATTCACGGCCCCTGTGGTTCAAGTAATTCACTATCAGCTAGGCTTGTGCAAAACAGATCCGAAGACGGAACGGAACTGGAACGATTCTTTTGTAAGCCGAAACTAGTTCGCGCAAACATGTCCGCGGAAGTATCTAGTTCCACTTGTTATTTTTATTGCCCTGGAAAGGGAAATGGAAAGTTCCGATTGCTTATTTAGATGCTGTTGGTAAAAAGTGAATTTAAACGCTGAAATGTTTTAAAAACAAAATTTTATTTTAATATCTTAACAAGATTTTTTATTATAACAAAAAATATTAAGATTTAATTTGATTAAAAGAAAATTTAAAAAATAAAAAGTATTTTTATCAAAAAAGGAACTTATTTTTTTCATGAGGTACAAAATTTTACTTTTGACTAGAACAATGTTTATACATACATATGTTTTAGTAAAATTTTTTATTATAAAAAAATAGCAAGAATTCATTTGATTAAAAGAAAAAGTAACAAATATTTCCATTTGAATGTTTATAAAACTAAACAAAATAAAGAATTTTTTTCTGGAACCATTTTTGTCGTCTGGTAATCTATTGGTTTTCAAAGTTAGTGCTTATGAAAAGAAGTTGTGAAATTTTTTTGCTGAAAGACTCGATCGGTTACCAGTCTGGGCTTTGAAAAATTCAAAAGTCAAAAACCCGAAAAGTTTAATGCACTTAAAAAATCGTTAGCAGTTCCTTTATTTTGTGCTGACCGGTGTTCTCATTTTAGTGAATGTTACTAGAAATAGCATAAAAGGGAGTAGAAAACAGACAAAATGGAAAAAAGAACGTCAAAAGGTACTAAACATGTCCTCGAATATGCCTTATCAAAAAGTATTTAACATGTCCGCGAATATGCCTTATATGGATTGCAAGAGCGAAAAGGCATGTCCATGGAACTATTAATTTCCTAGTTCTTATGGATTGCCAGAGTGAAAAAGCATGTCCGCGGAACTATTACTTCCCAAGTTCCTATAAATTGCAAGAGTGAAAAAGTTGTAGATCTCTGCTGTTATTTGACAGTTCCATTTCGTTTATAATGGGGAAATAAGAAGCGCGGCAAGAACGAACATCATACAAGAGCAACGATATGTACATAACTTTTCATTTGTCCTGCTCGCTCCAATGTCGTAAGCACAATAGCAGGAAAATAGTGTGAAAGCAATGTCGCTACAGAGTGGCGTGCAGGTTAACATTTTGCTCTGTCTAACACAGGGTAGCAAGAAAAAAAAATATAAAAAATTGGAACTATTTGAACATGATAAAATGAATTTGTAGGAACGATCGGAAATGTGTCCGACAGATGACATAGTTCCAGGAACTATTTAGGTTCGGAACTACCCATCTCTACTATCAGCTTGCATGGCGAATAACCGATTGCTCAAAAAGATATCCGCGTGAATTCCTTCAGCATACGCAAACCGGTGAAGATGGATATCCCAAATATAGGCAAAGGTGTCCAACAGATGTTGGGCATACATGGGCTATTATCACGAAATGGATGTCTGTGTATAGTTTGGTCAGATGCAATGGCTTAACTATTTTTTTTTCTTCGCAAATTATTCTCAAGATTTGGTAATTTATTTTCCATCATACACATCGATATTAAATTGCTCTAATAAACCTGCGCTACAGGTTTGAAACTTGTCCATTGATTTTTCTATAAGTATATACATATGTATGTGATATATCCTGAATAAACAAGACGATAAACGATTTTTATGGGCTAATAATTGCAAGGAGCAAGTGTCAGAACATAATACTACAAAATCGGGTGGGCATCGCAGATATTAAAACAGTCAAATCTCAGTACCACACGACAAGAGTTCGTAAAAACGATAAGAAAAAAAGAGTGTCGCTACCGTAACCTGCCAGTTTATGCTTATCATGCTATGAATATTTTCAAAGGTTTGACATTTCACTTTCACTTTTGGCATTTCGTTTTCATTTGTAATGTGACCATTTGTCCGAAAAATGTGTTTCGTCTCTTCTCTCAGATCCAAGACGCATATTTCAGTGAAAAGTCACCTCCGTAATCAATAAAATGTTTGTCGCCTCCGAAGCTTTGAGTTAGTGTATTTTGCAACAAACTATCTTTTCAGTACTCTTACTGTAGATCCAGTGATAAATATGTTAAAATAACTTGAAAATGAAATAATTAAAAAAATCCAAAAGTGACTACGATGACTTTTTTTTTTGTTCTCTATGAGTTCTAAAAATCACCCATTTCGTGATAATAGCCCACATATACACTAGACAATGGCTATATAGTAGACAATAAGTGGATAGTTCCCTAATGTCCCATTCTTTCGAGGTGTTTCACCGCTCTCATCAATGTAGAGTTTTGTCACTCAGTTCAGGCAATCAAATACATTTGTAAGTACATTAACAAGGGAAGTGACGCTGTAACATTTGCTATTCAAGATAAAAAAAGACGAAGTACAACATTTTTTGAATGGCAGATATCTGAGCACTTCAAAAGGTAATTGGAGAATTTTAGGATTTTCCATTCACGAGCGTTGTCCAGCAGTTGTACATCTATCTCTACACCTAGAAAACGGTCAAAGGGTATATTTTACGCCAAATAATATAGAACACGTGCTACAGCAACCACCACAAACCACTCTAACTACTTTTTTTGCTCTTTGTGCAGTTGATGACTTTGCAGAAACTTTGCTTTACAACGAAATACCCGCCTTTTACACTTAGGCCAATAAAAAATGGCAACAAAGAAACGTGGACAGAATGTTTCTAATAATCCGGGTATCAAACGAGATACGGCATTAGGATAGGGTATAATTATTCAGAGTGTTTTTATCTTAGGCTTTTGCTTCACTATGTTCGAGGTCCAACATCTTTGATCGATTTAAAGCGATTAGACCGCCAACTTTTTCCGACTTATCGCGCTGCTTGCCAAGCGGGATATTTGCTAGAGGCTGATACTCATTGGAAGGACACATTGTTAGATGTAACTATTTCCGAGAGTGCACACAAAATGCGAGAGCTTTTTGCAATGTTACTAATTTTTTGCGAAGCTTCCGATCCAGCTAAATAAAGATCTTGACATGGATTTAAATAGCGACATTTTTAATGAGGGATTGATTCTTCTTGAAAATTTGGTTTTTTCATATGGAGAGAAGCGATTCAAAGATTTCGGTTTGCCAGAACCCATTCGTGAAAACTCGCATTTAAACAATCTTTTCTTTATTTATGAAACAATTTACAATACCAACGAGCTGCATCAATTTGTACAGGAAAATGAACCAAAGTTAACGGCAAAGCAACGATTAATTTACCACAAGGTAATTGCCAGTGTGAACCACAACAGAGGACATATTTTTTTTTATAGATTCACCTGGAAGAACAGGTAAAACGTTCTTCACTGCAGAAATTTTAGCTAAGATTCGAAGCGAACACAAAATTGCTGTTGCGGTCGCTTCTTCAGGCATTTCAGCCACTCTTCTGTGTGGAGGAAGAACAGCTCATTCTGCTTTTAAGCTGCCACTAAGTTTTTCACCTGAACGAACCTGCGCATGTTCGATTAAAAAAACAGTGCCACTGCACGGTGGTTTTTAAAAAATTTTAATTTTTCGAAATACCACCCGCGATTCTTTTCAGGGATAATGTTGGGGGACCCTTCCAGTGTCAAAATCCGCAAACCCCGAAATCGAACGTTCAGCCGTTTTTTTTTGACCTTTTCATTTTTTTAACGATTTTTTGAGTATATCTCGGTGTTTATATACATTAGAGCGGTTCAAAATAAAAACTTTTTGATTTTTTTTACGATGTGTCAGTGGATTACAATCGTCCTATATGTCTAGACAAAACAACTCATAAGGATTTTCATAAATTTTGAAAACTGGATTGCCGCCGCCTATTTTAAGTTGGCTACCCATTTTCGAAAATATTGATTTAAAAAATGGTGCAAGCTAAAAAGGTTATCAAATTTTGCAACAAACTGGTATGCTTTTCGAACTATTATCGATCGAGAAATTTCAATCCGTGATTAGTTTTTCTTCTTTTCTTTTTTTCTTATAAAAAAATTGAAAATCGCCCGGACAAAAATTAAAAAATGCCGATTTTCTACTTTCAAGTTGCAAGGTTAGGTTAGGTTAAAAGGGTTGCTTGCAAAGCAAGATTCACTCGGAGGCAGTTTGCCCATTGTGATACCCTATATAAAAATGTTCCCCTCCTTCTCCTTTAAAAAAGTCCTACTGAATGATGGTGAACTACCCAGAAGCCTTGGTGAAGTTCAGGATGCTGGTGAGTTCCAGCTCGGCTAGTTCCTCAAGACCAACAAAGAACGCAGAACCAAAATATTTGATTCGTCTCCTCATTAGCCCGGGGCATTCGCAGAGCAGGTGTTTAACCGTCTCATCCTCTTCTTCATCTCCGAAGCCCCTGCAGAAATCTCTGAAAGGAGCACCATATCTGGCGGCCATAGGGCCAATGATACAGTGCCCCGTCAGTACTCCTACAACAGTCCTAAGCTCTCCTCTTCTGAATCTTAAGAGAGATTGCGTCCTTCCCAGATTCAATTTAGGCCACATGATTCGAGACGTTCTGCATCCGGTGGTAAGGTTCCACCTTCTGTTCGTTTGTTTCTTGATTATGTCCTCTATCCGATAGTGTAATTCCGCCAATGGTATCTTAAGGTCTACCACTTGTTGATTCTCTGGTTGTTCTGATCCTATTCTGGCACATTCGTCAGCTTTCTCATTTCCGGAAATACCCGTATGACCGGGCACCCAGCAGAGTTCTATAGCATGCTGTCGGATTAAACGTAGTGATTCCCTGCAGTGTTCTACACACCTAGACTTTACTATTTTGGCATTCAGTGCTTTGATCGCTGCCTGACTGTCCACACATATGGTAATGATGGAGGGAGTAAGCTCCCTGTTCCGTATCACCTGTGCGGCTTGGTCTATGGCATAGATTTCAAAAACGCTGCAATAGTTGGGTAGGCTAAAAGACATCTCCATACTCATATTATCCGAGTACACACCCGCCCCTGTGCCGAACTCCATCTTGGATCCATCTGTGAAGATGGTTAGCCCCTTTCCTTCCAGAACGGTGCCTGATTTCCAATCTGCTCTTGTTGGAAAGTTGATGTTGTAGGCTGTGTCAAAGTCAAGTATTGGTACTCGGTAGTCGCTTCCCGTGAGGCAGAGTTCCCGCTACATATCTTGCAAAATAGACCCGTGACCATCAGAGTTTTGAAGCTTGTTGCATTCTTTTAACCTAAGAATCCCTTTTGCCGCTATATTCCTGATGTATAGGTCAATAGGCAGAAGATGCATTATAATCTCCAGGCCCGCCTGTGGTGTCGATCTCACCGCTCCTGTTATACTAAGGCAGGCCAGTCTCTGTACCTTACGAAGCTTGTCAAGTAGTGTTCAAGTTGCAAAATCTTGATATAATATTTTACTGCCGATCTAGTGGTACATTATTTTTAATGAACCTTTATTTGCTTAAGAGAAAACCGTAAACCGCATATCAATATCTTCTTTCAAAACCAAGATATCTGCATTTTTCTAAATTAACAGAGCTGAAATTTTTCGATATGGCATTGACATATATACATATTAAGCTGATTCAAATTTTTTTTTGTTCTAAGCAGCTATTATCAATCGAGGAACTTGAATCCGTGATTGGTTTTTCTTCTTTATCTTTTTTTCTTATAAAAAAATTTAAAACTGACCGGAAAAAAACAAAAAATACCGATTTTCTGCTTTCAAGTTGCGAAATCGGCCAATATTGTTTTACCACTGATCCCATTGTACAATATTTTAATGTAGTTTTATATGCTTAAAAGAATGCCGTGAACCGAATATCATTATCTTATTTCAAAACCAAGATATCTACATTTTTCTAAATTGACATGTATTAACAGAACATAATTAACATACATTTTTTATAAGAAAAAAGAAGAAGAAAAACTAATCACGGACTCAAGTTCCGCGATCGATAATAGCTGTTTAAAACAAAAAAAAATTTTGAATCAGCTTAATATGTCTAGCTTTACCCCGTTTTTCCTTTTTATTTATGTTTTTTAAGTGTAATTTTTTTGTGCTAACACACACACATATTGTACAGTAACCTCAATAAAAATAGTATATAAATTATTTTCTGTTTCCAAATTTCAGACTTTTTCAAGCACGCATTGGCAATATCAGCACGTGTACCTTTAGGAATCACCGGTAAAATTTGCTTAAAGTTATTCGAGTCGGTTTGGGTAGCCAATCACAGATTTCAAACACATGTTTCAAATCGCCTCCACCGGCGCACAGTGGCGTCTTTTGCGATTTCGCGTTGCTAAAATCATAACTTTTGAACGGGTAAAGATATTTGAGTAAAGTTTCTTGATTTTGGTTGGTAATTTCTGTGGCTATGACATATATAAGATTCGGGTTTGAGGCTTAGCTATAAATACTTTTAAAAAGAGGTGAAATTCCAAATTTCGAAATTTTTGGTTTTTAGTGGTATGAATTCATGAAGAAAAATTTTTTTTTTATAAATTTTAGTGCGCTTTATTCAATTAATAAACTTTTAATAATTTAAAAATTTTTTAAATACCTTTTTAAAAAAAAATTTTTAATTTTTACTAATTCATTCATATGCATTTATTTTTTTATCTCTTAACATAATTTATAAACAGTCTTTCTCAAAGGCTAGAAAAGTTTTAAAAAAAGGGTTACAGTAATAAATTAGGTAATTTCTTTAAAAAATCAACAAAAATCTACAATTCTATAAAAATATCATCATTATTTTGGATATCTAAGAAACTTAAAACAGTACTACAGAACTATTCAGTCAGTTCTTTTCGTGACCTAACGTGCCTAAGTGATAAAATCAAAGGATCTGAAGATGCTGAAAGTATATTGAACAAGTCCTCATTCTGTCGAATACGTGAAATTTTACATGTATTGCTATATCTGTACTTCTTATAATCTTTGTTTTTAGACTCTTGGGCTTCTTCTGATAATTCTCCTATTGGTAAGGCTTGATAATTGATAATTTGTCCACTATGAGCTAAGATCTTATGGACAGAGGGTGTCAGTAATTTTTGGCTGTATTTATGTTCTAATATGTCTGCAATTTCCTTGGTACACTTTTCAAATTTTTTTACTTTAACGGGTTCTCTACAGGATAGTACGTTTAAAATAACTTGTAATCTTTTTATCACGTCCTCATCGACTCCCGTTATTTCTGAAGTTGTTTCTGGTTTCTCAAAAAATCGCCTTGCTGTGATTCCGTCATTTGTGTTACCAAATCCTTGCTTAGGAGTATCTACTATAATACCCAGTTTTTCTCGAAATTGATCTTGTATTATTTTTTTCTTTTTCTTTCTAGTTTCAAAATAAATTCCATGGAAATTATCCTTGCATGCAATTGCGAAATGTCGTACTCATAATTGTGTTCATCGTTGGAGTCATCATTACTTCGGAAATCTTTTTGTGAACGCTTACATATAGCACAAGATCTAGTAGATTTGGTGCTTGTTATCTCATTAAGTACTTTGCCGTCAATCATTGTTAAAAATAATTCGTGTCTAATTATAATTTTTTTGTCATCATTTCCTTCAAATATGGTGGGCTGAAGTTCATTTATTTGTTGTTCTATTGCTGATGGTACTTCTTATTTGATCTGAAGATTCTTTTGCGTACTTAAACATTATAGGTCGACAATAAAGAACTGATGATGGTTGAGGGTTTTTCCAATGTTCAGCATTTTCACTTCTTATTCGAAGTGGGGCTATTGAAGCCATAAATATGTTGGCGTCTAAAATATTTTGTCCATCTTCTGTAGAAATTTTTTGTTTATATGCACTTTGTCCAGATGATCCATCACAGCCCCACTTTGTTAACAAAGAAATATTATCTGGGAACGATTGTATTTCATGGTTGCTTTTACTGCTCAAAATTTGCTTAGCGGTATGATCTAGTAAATCTTGGAGTCTAACTTCAGCTGATGTTTCTGTCACCGTACAGTTACCAGGAACCGCTTCCTTTTTGGCTTCTGACACAACTTTGTAGCTGGGAAAAACATCTACATTGTGGCTTCTTAATGAATTTCTCAAGCGCTAAAGCACTGGAACCGTCATATTTTATGGGATCACATTGTGAAGTAGGAATATTTTTTTTGATTCGATCGACTCTTGTTGGGCTTGCCAATAAAACTCTTCTCTTTATTTCTGCCTTTTTCATTTCATGATCTTTGTTGTACTTCATACTGAGCGCATCTGCTAAGTTCTCTTTTGAAATGTTTCCAGTGGCGACTGCTATTTTTCTCTTTTTCGTAAAATCCCCACAGTTTTCAATTTGTTTTGCTGGTCTTCCTCTGGAGGCCGGTGATGTGCTAGGAATATCATCAAGTGATAGCTCAATGTCCTTTTTAAGAAAGTCTGCATACTTTATATATAAATTCGCTTTGGTTCTATTACATGACACCCAATATCTCTTTGTGTTGCAGTAAAAGTTTTTTAACTTTTGTGTATGCTCATCCTTAATATGTTTTGGGTATTTGTTTTTTACCGCAACCACAAATGAATCTCCATTTTCCCTGTTTGCAAATATTTCAAACAAATTTTCATAAGATATATTCATTTTCCTTGGAAACTTACGTAGCTCACACTTTAAATAGTCAGAAAAGACTAAGTTATTGAGGCTTAAAATTTGACTTTTATACAAATACAGGTACAAAATATTGTGTTACAAACCTCAAACATAATACTTATTCAGCGGAAAAATTTAACTACCTATTAAACTTAATTCCTTGTATGATATCTACCTTAATAAAATAGGTGTCTATAAAGTTGGCCTGCACTAGAGTTCACTGTTATCAGAAGTGCATCTACCTGTATTCTATTCAAAAAATACAGCTTTATTCTATTTGACATTACTAGATATTTTTAAATTGCATTAAAAACTTAGGTATAAATATCTGAGGCAAGTATTACTATTTCGCTGTACAAAAGCGAATTTTCTTAAAAAGAGTGAAATGATTTGGAAAAAGTGACAAATCAAGCGTTTTGGAGGTGGGGCAAAGCCCATATTATATGGACAGAAGTTTTCTAGGTACTCTTTACATATGCAGTTTTTGAAATAGGAAGAATAAATTAAGAAAGAGGCGTGGTAACGCCCATATTTACAATTTTTAATTTATTTTGAGTGATGTCTATATTCGCTGCAAACATTCTATCAAATTCAGATTAACAATTTCCAAGTCAAAATATCATAGACTGAAAATCGTCATCACAAAACAAATTAGGTTCTATGCATATCATGTCACATAAGTAGCTATAACTTCTAAATGGGCAAATATATTTAGGTAAGACCTATATGATTTTTGTTGGCAGATATGTCAACTATAATCTCTCATTCACCAATCGTTGATTGACATTGATTTGTGGATTATAGGCCAAGGTAAATTTGAAAAACTATGCTGAAAACGACCTTTTTTAAAAAATTCATGAAAATTATTAACTAAAATTTTTTTCTACATTTTGTGGAAATTATTTATTTTAAAATACCATAAATTCAGAGAGCATACTTCAAATTCCCATGTTTTTTCAAACTTTTGAAATTTTCCATTTTCAATATTGCGAAAAATGTAAAAAAAAATACTCAGTCTCCGACTGGCACTCGTATTGAACGGTTCTATCTCTCTATCGTTTACTTATTTGTCGTAATCAAATTTAATTTTTTAAATTTTTCTTTTTTTCATCGAATTTTTTAATTTGATTTTTTTTTTGTGTTTTCGTTTTCCTACTCGCGCTCTTATCTATTTTCGGATTGTAGTTGTCCTTCACTAGACAAGAATCATGCCCCCAGGGCCCCCAAATCTTGGGGAAAATCGGTTCGCGTTGCTAGCTGATGTCTCCAAGTCTAAAAAAAGAAAAAAAACTAATTTCCAAAAAAGTTTTGAATTTTTTCCTCAACTTCCAACAATTCAAAAAAATAATCAAAAATTTGTGGTCTTAGAATCAGCCAACAAAGACAAGCCACTAGCTCAGTACTCTTGTTTTGCTATTTATAGATCAATTCATATAATAAGCAAAGAAATCCAAACTGTAATTAGAAACAAAAAACCTAAGCGTGCAATTGTTGTTGGGTTGAATTCTAATGCAGAGCTTGCTGTTATTGACCGAAAGAGAAGAGTCCATTTATCTTCTTTTGAGCCTTCAGTTACTGAGATTAATATTGTTGAGTACATAATTAGACATACTAATATAACTAAAGATGATCTCTTTTGTTATAAACTCGTAAAAAAAAATGCCCAGCAGGAAAAACTAAAAAGAGTGAATTTTAAACTGGGTGTGCCGTCATCGCTCTACAAATATATTGTTGATCCAGGCCTTTGGCCGGTTGATGTTTTGGTGAAAGATTTTAAGTTTTTTCCAAAACTGGAAAAATCCCCGATACACTTATAACTACAAGTAAAGAAAGCAATAACGTAGCTAATTTAAGTATATATCCATGCGCTCAGCCTAATAATCAGTTAGGCAAAACTTCACAATTTCGGATTTATTTCCAAAATATGTCTGGGATAAGAACTAAATCCAATTCTATTTATGATTATACCGCGGCTGGAGATTTTGATGTCATCGTATTTGTTGAGACCTGGCTAAATGATGAATTTTTCGATGGAGAATTCTTTGATTCAAATATATATCAAGTATACAGAAAGGATCGTGACGCTGTAAAAACAGGTTGTAGTCGAGGAGGTGATGTTTTAATTGCCATCAAACGTTTTTTCTGTTCAACAGCTTGCATCCTTCAGAATGCGGACAGCTTGTACGACCAATTAAGTGTCTCCATTTCTGGCTCATCAGGCTCTTTATATATTTGTGCCTCATATATCCCGCCAAATAGTTCTGATGAAATTTACGATGCACATGTAAGTAACATTTTATCGTTACATTCATCGTTGGACCCTAAAAGTCAGCTTTGTGCATTGGGGGATTTTAATTTGAACAAAATAATGTGGACTCACCTCGCCGATGAGTTGACGCCAACAAATATCAATCATCCTCATGAAATCAATCTTATTGATAGCTTCTTAAGTATTGAATTAGTTCAAATTAATAATATACTTAATAATCTTGGAAAAATTTTGGATTTAATTTTTATTTCGTATAATATTAAATACAATTTGTCTGAATGTGTTAGCCCTATTTCACCATCTAATATGCACCATGTTCCAATTGTTCTCGATATAGAATTTTATGAATTTATTGAGCCTCAGTCTGCTAAACATGTATTTAACTTTAAATTATGTGATTTTGAATTTCTAAATAATATTATAAAAGATATCAATTGGAAAAATTTATTTGATGGAAAAAATGCCGCAACTTGTTTTGATTTGTTTAAATGTAATGTGTCGCAAATCTGTCATGACCATATTCCAATTTTCCCTCATAAGGTATATAAGCTTCCATGGTATAATTCTGGCCTTAAAAAATTGAAAAATATGCGCAATAAATTCCTAAAACTTTTTAAATCCACTGGGAACTTAGAGTATAAGGAGAAATATGTGCATTACATGAGAGAATTCAACTTTTTGAATAAGTTTTTATACAAGCAGTTTATTTTGAAAACGGAAACCAATATCAAATTGAATCCGAAATCGTTTTGGAATTTCGTACAATCGAAAAAGAGTGGATCTTTCATCCCCACTTCTATGTTTTTAAATAATATTAGTTCGTGTACAATTGCAGATATAGTTAATTTATTTGCCGACTTTTTTAAATCAAATTATACTGAAGATGCTCCATGGTATGAGCCCTCTATCCTGCAAAACATCAATTCTTTCGTGGATGTTGGTTCTATTACTTTGAGTGAAACAGATGTTTTTAACGCATTATTAAAGTTGAAGATTTCTGCTAAGCTGGATGTCGATGGATTATCCTCTATAGTATTATTAAAATGTGCTCAGGCTTTGTGTAAGCCACTGTGTCTGATTTTCAATAAATCTTTAAATTCCGGAACTTTTATTGATCCCTGGAAGGTAGCATGTATTACCCCTATTTTCAAAAATGGGCTTAAAAATAATGTCGCGAATTATCGTCCCATTTCTAAATTAACAATTGTCTCTAAATTATTTGAAAGCATTATAAAAGATAAGCTTTACTTTCTAATTAAGTGTCATATTTGCCCAGAGCAACATGGCTTTGTATCTGGTCGATCCACAATAACAAATTTATCATTATTCTCTAATTATTGTGTATCCTCTTTTGAACGTGGCTATCAAGTGGATGTACTCTATGCTGATTTCGCAAAAGCCTTTGATAAGGTTAAACATAGTGCTTTAATTGCTAAACTAGCTAAAATTGGATTTCATGGTTCATTTTTGGATTGGATTAAATCCTATCTGAGTAATAGACTGTGTGTTGTACTTGTTAATAATACTAAATCTTATAATTTTGTAGCGTCGTCTGGAGTACCTCAGGGTAGTATCCTTGGACCTCTGTTCTTTATTTTGTTCATGAATGATATTCATAGTTGCTTTCAGAGCTCAAAATTTTTGCTTTACGCAGATGATTTAAAATTATTCCGTCGTATACGGAATGTCGGTGACGTTGAATCCTTACAACGTGACTTGTCCAATGTGAGTAACTGGAGTAAACTTAATGAGTTACCTTTAAATATTGGGAAATGCTTTCACTGCACATTTGCAAAATCAAATAATATACTCGATTGTTGTTTCTCAATTCAGGGTAAACTTCTTAAGTCAATCAATCTTATAAAGGACTTAGGTGTAGTTTTCGATGCTAAGTTTTCATTTATTGAGCATTTGAATTTTATCATCCCTAAAGCTTATGCAATGTTGGCTTTTGTTCGTAGACACAGCTCTGATTTTATGGATCCTCATACCATTAAGAGCCTATACTTTGCATTTGTAAGATCTAGATTGGAATATGCTTCTTTTGTTTGGAATCCGTTTTATGCAAATCATTGTGCTAGAATTGAACGAATTCAGAAAACTTTTTCTAGATTTGCATTACGTTCTTTGAATTTTGGTGATTCAAGGCCATCATATAATTCACGTTGCCTGCTTTTGGGCATAAATACTCTTGAATCGAGGCGGAAGGTTATGTCCTTAATTTTTATTTATGATATAGTTAATAGTAATATTGAATGTCCGGAGTTACTTCAGTTAATTGATTTTTATATCCCACCTAGACAGTTGCGTCATTTTGATTTATTCCTCATAAAAAAACATAAAACTAATTATGCTCAGAATGACCCTTTATTAAGAGCTCTCTCATTATTCAATAGATTGTCATCCATTTATGAATTTGATTTTTCGATGTTTAAAGACTCTTTTAAAAAATTAATATTTAATCTTAATATATTTTAATTTTATGTATAAGCTTATTTTTAATTAATCAATTATTTTTATAAACAATTGTGATTCTAGTCTGTAAGGACATGTAATCCAAAGGCTTAATAAAGAAATGAAATGAAATTTCTGAATTGCGAGATGGCAATCTCCTATGGCTGGTAAATGGCGCAAACATTGCTGAAAAATTTCTTGCTTCAAAAGATCTACATGGCATTTGTGCGATTAAAGTTTAAACCATAACAAAGGAACTGTATACGCTCCTTTTCTTAACAACGTCACAGAAGAAGAAATTGTCAAAGAACTAAGCTCTCAAGGAGTTATTGCTGCCTACAAGTTTCAAAAAAAAGTTAACGAAAATTTGCAGCCATCTGGAGTTGTATTACTAACTTTCAATCTTTTCCACATCCCCGAAAAATTGGATATCGCCTGGCGCAATGTGCATGTAAGGTAATATGTGCCGACTCCTATGCGTTGCAAAAACTGCCAATTACTTGGACACACAACGAAATTTTGTAAGCGTGCTCCAGCCTGTGACAACTGTAGCTTACCGCCACATTCTCCTGAGAAATGTACACGTACATTTTGCGTAAACTGTTCTTCAGATCACCCGTCTTCCTCTAACGTCTGCCAAAAATTTATTCAAGCCAAAGAAATATTAAAAATAAAAATAACTAAAAAATGCACAATGCGCGATGCAATAAAAATACATAAAAACTCATCTCCATCTTTTTTTTTCGAAACATCTCCTTCTTTTTCATCTATCATTTTGCAACAAAAAACAACAAATTCATAAAAAACATCCACTTAATTCTAAAACACCTGTCGTCGAAACCCCCTCATCCACCAAACTAGTTCCACTCTCTTCACAACACTCTCAATCTATTGACCTTACTGTCAATAATACAATTTCTAACTCTTACACTCATTCAAATCACCACACTAACTCAATAAATAATACCACAACGCTCAACACCACTCAATCAAAAATTCTACTTACTGACCACACACCAAACATATCTTCACCATTCGCTCTTAATCTTTCCGAAAATAGCGCATCACACGAACTTATCTCATCTTTTCATCAGCTTCGCAATTCTACTTCAAATCATCCTATTGATCTCACTGATAATGATAACAATTCTAAACTTAAAAATCGGTTCGGCAGCAAGTACCGTACAAGCAACTTCTCTTAACAATTCTTTTTTTTTAATGTTTCGATACTTCGAAAATCATTTGAGAATATCTTATGATTACAATATGGCACTATTTATCTAGATTAAACAAATACATA
Source organism: Meiosimyza platycephala (assembly GCA_963662105.1). Classification (NCBI taxonomy): domain Eukaryota; kingdom Metazoa; phylum Arthropoda; class Insecta; order Diptera; family Lauxaniidae; genus Meiosimyza; species Meiosimyza platycephala. The sequence goes on along the minus strand of OY759211.1, from coordinate 58,235,374 downwards.
GGCATTCTGATGAATATCTATTTCAACTCTACGAATCCATACTTTTATATGAAATTTATATTGCGTGCATAAAAAAGTCAGTTTCTTATGAATAAAAAACGAACCGCTGGACCGATTTTTTCCAGACTCCTTTCAGATCTAAGTCATGACGTGGCGTATCGATTGATATGGTCATCAAAAAATTCTGTCCGGTAGTTATTGAGGAAACGAAAGCCAAAATATGTCTACATACGTACACACACACACACAGACATCACTCTAAAAATACTTGTAAACGATTGTCGAGGTCTTGAAACGTAAAGAAAGCACAAAATTACCTATTTCGATTTTCGGACCTATTATAATAACTTCTCAAGAGAAGTTAATAATGATGTTTCTAATAACATTTTTAAAAACCCTTTTGGCACAGAAATGGTATCTGATGAAGACTTCTAAATTAAATTATACACATGTATACTTAATTAATTACAACACATAATTTTTAATATGCTATCAAATAATTCTTCAAAACATTATAAACATTAATCCAAATTAAATGGTTTCTATTCTACAATGGAATATTAAAGGATACTGGAATAATTATCACGAGCTCCAACTACTCCTAAAAGAATACAATCCTTTAATTGTCTGTTTACAAGAAACTCACATACCTTCAAAAAACACCGCTATTCCTCCTAAAGCCTACAAAGGTTATTATCACAACCTTAATCATAATACCTCATGCAAGCAGGGAATTTGTTTGCTTTTAAAAAAAGAAATACCTCATTCTAACCTAAATATAATCTCAAACGTTTCTACAATTGCAATAGAAATTAACATCGGGTTCAAGTTAACTTTAATCTCAATGTATATTCCACCTGATCAGATATTTCATGCAAATGAACTTCTTTCGATTCTCAGAAATATTTCAACGCCTGTAGTTTTGTTAGGTGATCTTAACTCTTGGAGTACGCTCTGGGGCTCCTCGGTTACTAATCCAAGAGGAAAAATTATCGAAGATGTATTGTTTACCTCCAATCTGATTATACTTAACGACAGCTCACCAACTCATTTTTCCACCCACCAAACTTTTACCAATGTAGATCTTACACTATGTTCTGCTAATTTAGCTCCTAAATGTACATGGAAAATTTTGAAAAATCTACACGGAAGCGACCATTTCCCAATAATAACGACAATCGATTCGAATATTAACAAAGTTTATTACAGATAGAGCAAACTGGATGGAATTCCAGAATTTTTGCGAACACGCCACTACACAATTTCCGACTTCACGAAATATTAATAAAGAGGTTGCCTCAATCCAGAAAATAATTCGTTGTGCAGCCCATTCTCATATCCCACAAACTCAAAATAAGTATTTTAAGCTTTCTGTCCCCTGGTAGAATAAAGAACTAGAAAAATTAAGAGCTAATAAACAACAAGCCTGGGCATTTTTTAAATTAAGTACTAACTTGACTATATACAAAAAAGCAAATGCTTTTTTTAGATACCACTCTAAAATTGCGATAAGAGTCTGCCTGGAAAAATTTACTAGTAATATAAACCCCACTTCTAACCCCAAAAAGATTTGGCAAGATATTAAATTGCTAACTGGTAACTTTAAAATAAGTAATATTTGTATAATAAATTCTGCAAATGGACCTCTTCTTTCTACAAAAGACATTTCGAATCATTTTTTATCTAATTGGTCTTCGTTTTCAAAAGATTGCAATTTCCATACAAATTTCATCACAGAAAAATCATATGTTATAAATCAACCGTATATTAATTTCCACCCTCTCTCACCTTCCGCAAAAATAATTGAAGATAAAATCACTTTTCGCAAATTCGAAGATGTAATAAAAAAATCTAAAGGAAAAACCCCTGGATTTGATAGAATATCATATCCAATGATAAAAAATATTCCTCTTTGTTTGAAACACAGAATTGTTGCTTTATATAATTCTATCTTTAACCAGACCACTTACCCTCATATATGGAAACAAGCCGATATTGTTCCAATTGAAAAACCAAATAAACCAAAAACCGAATTGAACAGCTATCGGCCCATATCGCTACTCCCATGTTTAAGTAAAATTCTAGAAAAAATCATTGCCAATAGGCTAATGTGGTTTGCATTAAAAAATAATTATATCAGCAACAATCAAGCCAAGGAACATTAGACATTTTATTACATCTCGAGCATTATATATCTAGTGCTATTTCAAACAAGAACCACGTTTCAATACTTAGCTTGGACTTTGAAAAAGCATTTGACAGAATCGGTGTTCATGTCGTTCTACGCCACCTACAAAAATGGCAAGTTGGTTCAAAAATTTATAATTTTGTTAAAAGTTTTTTAACCAACCGTAGATTTTGAATTAAACTCAATAACAATCTTTCAGAATATCAGCATTTATATAACGGCATTCCACAAGGTTCGCCAATATCAGTTATATTTTTTATAATTGCTTTCGATGAAATTAGCAATATTATTTCAAATTATAAAATTAAACACTGCATTTATGCAGACGATGTCTTAATATTTTCCAAAACCAATGATTTGCACGTTTTTGAAAAAACTTTTTCTGATATTCTGAAAGACATTTCTAATTGGGCACTTCAATCAGGTGCAAGTATATCATATTTAAATTTATCCTACAACAATCATTTTATTGAAAATGTTAAACATTTAAAAATTCTTGGCATTATATTTGACTCATCTATGAGCTTTAAGCAACATTGTATTAACCTTAGAAAAAAATTAGTTACAAGACTGAATATAATTAAATATTTATCATCGAAACATTGTAATGTTCACATTTCAACTCTTCTAAATATAACTAGATCTTTAATATTATCTGTTATTGACTATGGTTTGCCTATTAGTTAATAGTAATATTGAATGTCCGGAGTTACTTCAGTTAATTGATTTTTATATCCCACCTAGACAGTTGCGTCATTTTGATTTATTCCTCATAAAAAAACATAAAACTAATTATGCTCAGAATGAGCCTTTATTAAGAGCTCTCTCATTATTCAATAGATTGTCATCCATTTATGAATTTGATTTTTCGATGTCTAAAGACTCTTTTAAAAAAATAGTATTTAATCTTAATATATTTTAATTTTATGTATAAGCTTATTTTTAATTAATCAATTATTTTTATAAACAATTGTGATTCTAGTCTCTAAGGACATGTAATCCAAAGGCTTAATAAAGAAATGAAATGAAATTTCTGAATTGCGAGATGGCAATCTCCTATGGCTGGTAAATGGCGCAAACATTACTGAAAAATTTCTTGCTTCAAAAGAACTACATGGCATTTGTGCGATTAAAGTTTAAACCATAACAAAGGAACTGTATACGCTCCTTTTCTTAACAACGTCACAGAAGAAGAAATTGTCAAAGAACTAAGCTCTCAAGGAGTTATTGCTGCCTACAAGTTTCAAAAAAAAGTTAACGAAAATTTGCAGCCATCTGGAGTTGTATTACTAACTTTCAATCTTTTCCACATCCCCGAAAAATTGGATATCGCCTGGCGCAATGTGCATGTAAGGTAATATGTGCCGACTCCTATGCGTTGCAAAAACTGCCAATTACTTGACAGGCTCCAGCCTGTGACAACTGTAGTTTACCGCCACATTCTCCTGAGAAATGTACACGTACATTTTGCGTAAACTGTTCTTCAGATCACCCGTCTTCCTCTAACGTCTGCCAAAAATTTATTCAAGCCAAAGAAATATTAAAAATAAAAATAACTAAAAAATGCACAATGCGCGATGCAATAAAAATACATAAAAACTCATCTCCATCTTTTTTTTCGAAACATCTCCTTCTTTTTCATCTATCATTTTGCAACAAAAAACAACAAATTCATAAAAAACATCCACTTAATTCTAAAACACCTGTCGTCGAAACCCCCTCATCCACCAAACTAGTTCCACTCTCTTCACAACACTCTCAATCTATTGACCTTACTGTCAATAATACAATTTCTAACTCTTACACTCATTCAAATCACCACACTAACTCAATAAATAATACCACAACGCTCAACACCACTCAATCAAAAATTCTACTTACTGACCACACACCAAACATATCTTCACCATTCGCTCTTAATCTTTCCGAAAATAGCGCATCACACGAACTTATCTCATCTTTTCATCAGCTTCGCAATTCAACTTCAAATCATCCTATTGATCTCACTGATAATGATAACAATTCTAAACTTAAAAATCGGTTCGGCAGCAAGTACCGTACAAGCAACTTCTCTTAACAATTCTTTTTTTTTAATGTTTCGATACTTCGAAAATCATTTGAGAATATCTTATGATTACAATATGGCACTATTTATCTAGATTAAACAAATACATAGGCATTCTGATGAATATCTATTTCAACTCTACGAATCCATACTTTTATATGAAATTTATATTGCGTGCATAAAAAAGTCAGTTTTTTATGAATAAAAAACGAACCGCTGGACCGATTTTTTCCAGACTCCTTTCAGATCTAAGTCATGACGTGGCGTATCGATTGATATGGTCATCAAAAAATTCTGTCCGGTAGTTATTGAGGAAACGAAAGCCAAAATATGTCTACATACGTACACACACACACACAGACATCACTCTAAAAATACTTGTAAACGATTGTCGAGGTCTTGAAACGTAAAGAAAGCACAAAATTACCTATTTCGATTTTCGGACCTATTATAATAACTTCTCAAGAGAAGTTAATAATGATGTTTCTAATAACATTTTTAAAAACCCTTTTGGCACAGAAATGGTATCTGATGAAGACTTCTAAATTAAATTATACACATGTATACTTAATTAATTACAACACATAATTTTTAATATGCTATCAAATAATTCTTCAAAACATTATAAACATTAATCCAAATTAAATGGTTTCTATTCTACAATGGAATATTAAAGGATACTGGAATAATTATCACGAGCTCCAACTACTCCTAAAAGAATACAATCCTTTAATTGTCTGTTTACAAGAAACTCACATACCTTCAAAAAACACCGCTATTCCTCCTAAAGCCTACAAAGGTTATTATCACAACCTTAATCATAATACCTCATGCAAGCAGGGAATTTGTTTGCTTTTAAAAAAAGAAATACCTCATTCTAACCTAAATATAATCTCAAACGTTTCTACAATTGCAATAGAAATTAACATCGGGTTCAAGTTAACTTTAATCTCAATGTATATTCCACCTGATCAGATATTTCATGCAAATGAACTTCTTTCGATTCTCAGAAATATTTCAACGCCTGTAGTTTTGTTAGGTGATCTTAACTCTTGGAGTACGCTCTGGGGCTCCTCGGTTACTAATCCAAGAGGAAAAATTATCGAAGATGTATTGTTTACCTCCAATCTGATTATACTTAACGACGGCTCACCAACTCATTTTTCCACCCACCAAACTTTTACCAATGTAGATCTTACACTATGTTCTGCTAATTTAGCTCCTAAATGTACATGGAAAATTTTGAAAAATCTACACGGAAGCGACCATTTCCCAATAATAACGACAATCGATTCGAATATTAACAAAGTTTATTACAGATAGAGCAAACTGGATGGAATTCCAGAATTTTTGCGAACACGCCACTACACAATTTCCGACTTCACGAAATATTAATAAAGAGGTTGCCTCAATCCAGAAAATAATTCGTTGTGCAGCCCATTATCATATCCCACAAACTCAAAATAAGTATTTTAAGCTTTCTGTCCCCTGGTAGAATAAAGAACTAGAAAAATTAAGAGCTAATAAACAACAAGCCTGGGCATTTTTTAAATTAAATACTAACTTGACTATATACAAAAAAGCAAATGCTTTTTTTAGATACCACTCTAAAATTGCGTAAGAGTCTGCCTGGAAAAATTTACTAGTAATATAAACCCCACTTCTAACCCCAAAAAGATTTGGCAAGATATTAAATTGCTAACTGGTAACTTTAAAAGAAGTAATATTTGTATAATAAATTCTGCAAATGGACCTCTTCTTTCTACAAAAGACATTTCGAATCATTTTTTATCTAATTGGTCTTCGTTTTCAAAAGATTGCAATTTCCATACAAATTTCATCACAGTAAAATCATATGTTATAAATCAACCGTATATTAATTTCCACCCTCTCTCACCTTCCGCAAAAATAATTGAAGATAAAATCACTTTTCGCAAATTCGAAAATGTAATAAAAAAATCTAAAGGAAAAACCCCTGGATTTGATAGAATATCATATCAAATGATAAAAAATATTCCTCTTTGTTTGAAACACAGAATTGTTGCTTTATATAATTCTATCTTTAACCAGACCACTTACCCTCATATATGGAAACAAGCCGATATTGTTCCAATTGAAAAACCAAATAAACCAAAAACCGAATTGAACAGCTATCGGCCCATATCACTACTCTCATGTTTAAGTAAAATTCTAGAAAAAATCATTGCCAATAGGCTAATGTGGTTTGCATTAAAAAATAATTATATCAGCAACAATCAAGCCAAGGAACATTAGACATTTTATTACATCTCGAGCATTATATATCTAGTGCTATTTCAAACAAGAACCACGTTTCAATACTTAGCTTGGACTTTGAAAAAGCATTTGACAGAATCGGTGTTCATGTCGTTCTACGCCAGCTACAAAAATGGCAAGTTGGTTCAAAAATTTATAATTTTGTTAAAAGTTTTTTAACCAACCGTAGATTTTGAATTAAACTCAATAACAATCTTTCAGAATATCAGCATTTATATAACGGCATTCCACAAGGTTCGCCAATATCAGTTATATTTTTTATAATTGCTTTCGATGAAATTAGCAATATTATTTCAAATTATAAAATTAAACACTGCATTTATGCAGACGATGTCTTAATATTTTCCAAAACCAATGATTTGCACGTTTTTGAAAAAACTTTTTCTGATATTCTGAAAGACATTTCTAATTGGGCACTTCAATCAGGTGCAAGTATATCATATTTAAATTTATCCTACAACAATCATTTTATTGAAAATGTTAAACATTTAAAAATTCTTGGCATTATATTTGACTCATCTATGAGCTTTAAGCAACATTGTATTAACCTTAGAAATAAATTAGTTACAAGACTGAATATAATTAAATATTTATCATCGAAACATTGTAATGTTCACATTTCAACTCTTCTAAATATAACTAGATCTTTAATATTATCTGTTATTGACTATGGTTTGCCTATTTATGGAAAATGTGTAAAAAGTACAATTAAACAATTATATGCGCCATATCATTCAGCTATTCGTAGAAGTCTCCGCGCTTTTCCAACAACACCCATCAAAAACCTTTTAGCTGAATCAGGCTTTCCTGAAATTGAAGAACGCGTGATCCAATGTACCTCTCGGCTTATTCCAAAAATGTTTATCTCAAATAACATAAATTTGCACAACGATATTAAAACTACAATAAGGCGTAAAAAGATGATGAAGCATCCTTCAACGATATACAATATTATTGACTATACAAAAAATATCAATATTCCACTAAAATCGATATTAACAAAAACCAGCAAATTTCCTCCTTGGATTTTCAGTACTTCTTCAATCATTACCTGCCTTCTAAAATATTTGAAACAAAGCACCAGCAATGCAGCTTTTTCTCGAAGAAAGCGCCAAATGGAAAAACCTTAGTTGGAAATTTATTTTCACTGACGGTTCCAAAACTATCAATAATACTTCTTTTGCTGTCGTTACGGAAGACGGAAATCTTTTGAAAAATTGTCTTCTTTATCCTAATATATCTGTTTATACCGCAGAGGTGATTGCAATACATTTTTTTATCCAATTTGCTGCAACCAGCAATGGAAAATTGTTTCCAAAATAAGAGATCATCTAATACAACACCCCAAAAAAATTAAATTACTATGGATTCCAGGCCACTGTGGTATAAAAGGTAATGAGTTTGCTGATTCTGCTGCTAAAGAAGCTTCTAAATCTCCATCGATATATTTCTTCACCAATGAAAGAAAAGACATTTACCGTTCCATCAACCATCTCACCAAGCAACGAGAAACAACAATTTGGAGTTCTTACCAACATCCTTATACCAGGGTCAGCCCATATAGAATCACACCGATAATCCCAACATCAGCCACGATCAACCAAATAAAATTATTTACAAGACTACGCTTAGGACATACTAAAATTACTCATGAACATTTATTGAAGGGTATGGCCACATATAATTGTCAGTTTTGTAAATGTAATACCACATCTGCCCAAAATTGTCTAACTCTAGGATAAATATATTTAAAAATTCAGTTCCAACTAGAGATGGGCGCGTGTCTATTTTTTTAAACACGATACGACACGAACACGAATTACAAATTTGAAACACGAACGCAGCATGCACGGCTAAAAATTTTCCAAACACGAACACGACACGACACGCACGACTTTTTCAACTGTAAAAAATATATCTTCATAAGATCTAAAACACATTTTTGTTTTACGTTTACATGTTTATTAATATGTACTTATATATTTTTATTTAAATATTTTTGTTAAGAAAAATTAATTTGTCTAGATTTGCGCTCAATAACCATGTGCGACGTTCATTTAATACTAGGCCGGAAGTGTAGAACACCCTCTCACTTGTCGCGGAACTTAAAGGTATATTTAAAATCTGCTTGGCAAGCTTTTGCAAAAATTTCAAATTGTCTGCATACTTCCAATACTTTAAGATATCGTTTTCATTTTCATTTGAACTACTATAATAATTTTCAATTTCAATGTCAATGTCGCTTTTTTCTATTTTCATTCTTTTGGCATTATTTTCATCCCTATACTCAGCAAATTCTTGGTATTCCTTAGGTGAACAACTATTTTTATTACTACTTATTTCTGTTTTTTCTGTGCAAAAATCTGCTAAGATGGCTTTAATGGTTGACAGGACTTTATCTTTTTGTTCTTTGCTTAGGAAATTTAATTTTTTAAATGGTGGGTTTAAAAAAGGCCCACATAGTGAAGTTCTGTTGGTATAAGACGTGTTTCAAGAGACTGTAATGTTCTTGCTTTTAATTCTATCATGAAACATGAATCTAACATTTTTTCTTTGCAATGGTTTTTTAATTTGTCATACCATAAGACATACAAATGTATGGTTGGCGTTTTTTCTGAACTAAATTTTTCAGAACATTCTTTAAATAGCTTTAAAAAATCTAAAAGTTGGCTCAACATGTCAAAATCTATGTTTGCAATACGGCTTAGCTCATTTTTATTTAATAATATAGACTTAATCTCGTTTTGGACGTCAAATATACTTTGGAGCATAATATAAACAGAGTTCCATCGCGTCTTAATGTCCTGTTTTAAGGATTTCGTTAATTTTTTGTTAAGTTCTGAATGCTTGAAGAATTTGACTAGTTTTTTGGAAGCTTCTATCAGTTTACTAATTTCGGGTATCGGATTTTTCTCAATAACATCGTTCATTACCAAATTAATGTTATGGCATGCACAGGACAACCTTTTATAGTGACTGAAAGCGGATACAACATTTGATCCGTTGTCCGTTACTATCACAGATTTTTTGAGCTTTTCCTTTAAACTATAATCTTCAAGAATACAACATACCAGTTCTAAAATGTTAGCTCCTGTTTTTTTATCAGCTACAAATTCTTTAACGCCCAAAATGGACACATTTAAGTTAAACCGATTGCAAAGGAAATGAGCGCTAAGGCTAAGAAAACTTTTCTGAGTGTATGTGTCGGTCCACATATCTTTTGTGAAACATAGATGTTGACTTGCAAGTTTTTCCTTTAGTTCCTCTTTGATTCTGTTGTACTCATCCGTCATTACTGTCGTACTGAGCGTTTTTCTTGATACCGCTAAATTTTCATATTTTTGCATTCCGAATTGGGCTCCTGCATTTATAAGGGCCTGAGCATATATGCGAAATCCTTCACCTGCATAAAAGTCGGGTAATTTAAGAATTTTGCATAGAAGTTTCTGCTTACGCACATAATATTATGTATACAAGTATGTTTATGTATAATTTAAATGTTTTAATTTTTTTTCGTGACTTTTATACATACATACAGTGTTGGAAAAAATAATAGGGATAAAAGCTTCAAAATATTTTTTATGCGCATAATTTTTCAGCTAACATCTGTTTTTCATGGAATTGACTGTAAAGTCACGTTATCTAAAGGAACTTAATTTAGCAATATTATTCAAGTAGGAAAGCGCACTCATTTTCCATGGAACCGCTGTTGAATGTGCACAGGTCGTTTTTGGCTGGAAAAAATAATAGGGACAAAAGTTATTATTCAAATAAATAAATACAGTTTTTTAAATATTGCTTACAAACTTTTTATACTGTAAAAACTGTATTCATTTATTTGAATAATGACTTTTGTCCCTATTATTTTTTCCAGCCAAAAACGACCTGTGCACATTCAACAGCGGTTCCTTGGAAAATGAGTGCGCTTTCCTACTTGAATAATATTGCTAAATTAAGTTCCTTTAGATAACGTGACTTTACAGTCAATTCCATGAAAACAGATGTTAGCTGAAAAAATTATGCGAATAACAAATATTTTGACGCGTTTGTCCCTATTATTTTTTTCAACACTGTATGTACATTTACTTGTATTGGACACTCAGCTAAATTTCAACTCACCTTCGGTAACACTCAGTGGCTGCAAGTCTTTGGCAACAAAGCCCAGCTGCTTGAGCGCTAGATCTTTCAAAACTTGATGAGGAACCTTTTGTTGTACAAATGTATTTAATGTGGGTTGTTTCTTAGAATCCAACAAAGGCAAAGTACATTTAAGACGATTCAAAATGCCAGTTCCAGTTTTAGCCAAATATGCAAGTACCCCCTTGCACTTTTTGCAGCAAACGAAATCCATGCGTTTGCCATCGCACTCAATTAGAAAAAAATTTTCCCAAGCATCACTTTTAGCTTGTGTGTTCGCAACTAATTTATATTGATTATCATTGCGACGAATTGCCTCCTGAACTTTTTTTTCATTTTGTTTCTACTTTAATCGCGAAAAGTTAGGACTTTTTGTCACAGCGTACGAAAAACAGCTTATATTTACACAATTAAAATTCGCATTAACGATATACATATGGATGCGTGTTTATCGATATTTTCCTTTTAAGGGCAAAATACACTACAAAACAGTTTGTCAAACTGTTTTTTTTTTTTTGTTTGTAGCGTTGATAAACTGTTTGTGTTTAACAAAATGCTTAATGTATTGGGTCGTGCTAGTCGTGTCAATTTGTTCAACACGAAACACGCACAAGCACGCACGAATTCAAATTTTCTAACACGTACACGTCGTGTCACGTCGTGCGTGTTCGTGTCACGACGAAAAACACGACACGCGCCCATCTCTAGTTTCAACAGATTGTCTTAAAGAATTTAGTACAAAAATATTTTAGATATTTATAATTTCTTTTTCCAAAATCAACTTTTGCACCAAATTTAACTATTTTTAAATTAAGATATTACTTTATTTAAATTAAGATTAAGTTTTATATCGGACCGATAGCCTATGTTGTTAGTGTCTTTTAACTTTTGTAGTATAATTATTTATAATTATTCTTCAATAAATAATAATAATAATAAAAAAATACTATTTTAATGAACGATAAAAGTTATCCAACTTTGAGCACCCATAAAAACCAAAATACTTGTCATAAATCAAAAAAGTTTTCAGTTTTAGAACCTTTGGTCAATTATCTGTCAAATAAAAAAAAAAGTTTTGAAAATAAGAAATCGAAAATTTGATTTTAGCAATCACTTTTTGAAAACAGAGCCACTATGCGGCGCGATGCTTTGTTTTACGCGAAGTACATCTATTTCATAAATTTTAAGCTATGTTAAAACATTTTCTGAAAACGGGACGATTCTGTCTTCTTTCGGGACAACGGGACAGGAAGCTTGAAAACGGGACCGTAAGAAAAGATAAACGGTCACCATCCAGTTTGAAACCTTATCTCAGGATAGGCTTGCCAAGTGGTCGCTATTGACCATTAATTGCATGCCAAAGCCGTAGGCGCGTAGAAGGTCGTTAAGTTGTTAATTGGAGGTGCAATTATTTTTATACAAGTAAAAAAGGCTTTTTGTATATACTATTTAATATTGCTGACCAAAAAAAAAAAAGAAAAAGTCATCAACTTTTTAAGAAAAAAATTTTTGTATTTTAACAAATTTTTTGGATTTTTTCCTCAGAACATTTTCAATGTAATTTTTTTTCGAAGAGCCTCAGGAACGAAATGTAGCGCTTATCGATACATTTACAACGATATACAATACTTGACGATCGGACATTAAATAGTAGCGCTATCGAAAAAAATCAAAAATGGAACATTGTGTATTGTTTTTATGTTAAAATAGATGTTCTCTTTTAGATTTTTCAAAAAATGTGTGGTAACTTAATACCAACAACTTAATAAATAACAACACACAAAACACTACATACAAAAACAACTTATAATAATGTTAAAGTTTTAAGTTTATCAAAAAAAAATTTTGTTTTATATATAAAAAAATTAAGTTAAATTTCATTCCTTCAAAAGAAGATCTTAAAACTATATGTACTTAAAATTAAATATTATAAAAATAAAAATATAAAAAAAATAAATTGAACCTTTGATCATCTATATTGGCAATCCCACCAGGTTCTCCCAAAACCAACAATCAAAACCAATAAAGGTAAAGAACGTGCGGAAAGACTCGTGCTCTGGCGAAGCTTCATATAAACAATTAAGTTTTGCTCATTAGAAATAACAGTACTTATACAAATTTATAGCAAAAAATTGTTGCCACAACGTGCACCCTTAGCTACTTTACTGGTGTAATTTTAAGCGTTATTTATAATATACCGAGACCGCATCAAGTCATCATTTCAATTGTACGTATACGCACATCTATACACGACATCTGCTATCGCCGCAAGAAGAGAACCGAAGGACAGACACAGAAAATTAAAATACAACAAATTAATACACCCAATCTAGTGCGTGATACACAAATTATACAAGTGCAACAGCAACCACAATTTGAACAAGTTCAAACAGAACCTTCTGACCAACGATAACCTCAATTTCATGGCACTATTTAACGTAACAGGTCAGCAAGAACAACAGCAGCAGCAACAAGATAAGAAAGTATTTAGTTTTTCAACGATGATGAGTCTAACTCACACTCCCCCACATTCCTCTCAACGCGGAGATGAAGATAATTCTCAACTTATTAATTTAGGCCCCGATTTTCTTCCAAATCCTTTTGACACACCCGTTAGTAGGGACATTTATGTGACATCGGTAAAGTGGCCTCAATTTTGGACCAACTGTCCAGAGGAATGGTTCGCCTATGCCGAGATACAATTTCAGTCCACGGCCATTAGTACTGACAAAATATAATATGAGTACTTGATTACAACTCTTCCACAAGAGGTTATCATGACAGTGCTTGACTTCATACAGAAGTCTCCAACCGCTAATTTGTATGAATCATTAAAGAACATTTTGATTGAGCGTCACTCTTTAAGTGAGAACAAAAGGATTGACAAAAGTTTATCAGAATCTGATATGGAAGACCAAAAACCATCCCAGTTTTATAGATCTTTTTACTTTTAACTGGTTTTTCAGTATAACCAAACTTTTTACTGAAATTAAGGCTACGAAAACTTCCTAAAAGTCTTAACATTGCTTTAACAGGGTCAGGCCATACAGAAGTAGCGGACCTTATGAAACTTGTTGACAGGTTATACGAAGTTATCACCGAAAATTATATTTCATCTCTATACAAAGGTTCCCATGTTACAAATAGACCAAGTTCCAATGACCAAATGGCAAATATGATGCAAACTTTCACGCAAACTACCACAAAAATGCTTGACTGTTTTAATAAGCTCTCTTTAGAAGTTCAGGCTATCAGATCTGAACGTGACAATAGTTCTTTTTCACGATCGTTTTCAAGACCCAGACGTAGATCGAATTCTGTACATACATCTCGCCCACGTCCGTCTAATTGGTTATGCAGATATCATTACAAATTTGTCAAAGATGCACGAAGATATGAACAACCATGCTCATATGTCCAAAACGACAACAACTCATTAAACTAAATGAATCCATTATCGCGACGACTGACAATGGACCTATTACACTAACACGTCGTCTCTTTATTTATGATTCTACCAATAAACTAAATTTTCTTATCGACAGTGGAACCGAAGTATCATTACTTCCATCCTCTAAATTCAAAAATAATAACCAACAATCTGACATAACTTTGACAGCTGCCAATGGTACAAATTTTTCAACCTTTAGAAAGAAATTACTTACACTTAACTTAAAATTAAGACGCGACCTACCATTTTCATTTATCATAGCTGACATTTCAAGACTAATGCCGATTTCTTGATAAAATACCTTAACACATTAAACGTAAACGCCTCATTGATCCACTTACAAACATTTCAGTAAATGCATTTTCTGGATTTACTGAAAATACTCTTCCAAAATTATTCGCACTAGATAATAAATACACTCCAGTCCAGATTGCACTGCACCTGTCAAACATCAAACTGAAACTGAGTTCGACTTCCTAGTTAAAGTTGGAGTTCGTAGACCTTCTGATTCTCAAACAGCTTCTGCATTACATCTTGTACCCAAATCAGAACCCAATGACTGGAGACCATGTGGTGACTATAGAAGACTAAACGCAATTACTGTACCGGACAGCTATCCATTACCATACATATACGACCTCTCAATCAACTTACACAATTCAAAAATTTACTCAAAACTTGATTTAGTGCGGGCATACCATCATATACCAATGGCTCCAACTGACATACAAAAGACTGCAATCACCTTCCTGCCCTTCGGTTTAAGGAACTCAGCGCAAACATGCCATAAATGAAGTTCTACATGGACTGGACTTCATTTTTTTTTACTTAGACATTTTAATAGCAAGTGAAACAGAGGACAACACATTGAACATCTTACACAAGTTTTTCAATGACTAAGTAGTTATGGATTAAATATTAAACCAAACAAATGTATTTTCGGAGTTAACAATATTACTTTTCTCAGTTATAATATTTCCCAACACGGTATACGATCTTCTGAAGAACGAGTACAATGCATACAAAACATTTGACCGAGAATTATTAGCTATTTACCTTACAATAAAACATTTCAGACATCACTTAGAAGAAAATTCATTCACAATCTACACTGATCACAAACCGTTAACTACAGCATTGCACTCCAAAACTAAACGTAGTCCCAGACAAACATGACATCTTGAATACATCGCACAATTTACAAACACAATCGTACACATAAAAGGAACAGAATCTGTTCGAACAGATTGACATTCCATTTTTAAACATTAAAATTTAGTGCGAACACTCTACAGATGCCACACGTCCATATATTCCACAGACATATCAAATTATTATAAATACCTGAGGTGTATCCGCTTAAAAATACAGAAACTACTACGATTACACAGGCCGACAAATTTTTAAACCAGAGGATTTAGATACGCTGAATCCGAATCCGAGCTCAGAATTTCTCAGGGCTTTGTTTTAGAGGTAGGACAATATCTTAGCATAAATATAAGTTATACTTTTAGTTTTTAATCATTCTTGTGTTGTGTAGTATTCCTATTAGTGGAAGGATTATTGTTTTTCTATTATGCCGAACTGAATGGCTAAATGCCGCACTTATAAAAGGGAAAGATGATTCCAGTTTTTGGTTAAATAAATCTATGGTTTTATTCAAGAATCTTAAAGCTATTTATACTAATTTTAATTTGAATAAATTATATGTAAATATAATAAATTTCCCTAACAAAACAATTTACATTCTCTTACGCATTACGCTTCGACAATTGCAATATTCTGTATGTGTGTGTACAATTAAGTGCCCAAACTCTGTAGAGATATCTAAAGTAAATATATTGTAGCGAAATTTGGTTTATGCCAGAAAATTCTCTTAATAAAAATTAAACGATATTAGCTAGCATCACTGACCGTAGAAAAATACTTGCATCACTGACCGTAGAAAAATAACACCATATAGCGGCATTTTCGAGTGGTTTCTGTACTAGCTAGCATCACTGACCGTAGAAAAATAACACCATCTAGCGGCATTTAGTGTTTTCTGTACTATAAAGTTATGCGTCAGTGTGGTACGACATTATCAACGTCGATAATCGCTATCTAGAAGGCACTGGAGACGACATTCTGGATAATGGCGGATGGTACGACATTATCAACGTCGATAATCGCTGTCTAGAAGGCACTGGAAACCACATTCTGGATAATGGCGGACGGTACGACATTATCGACGTCGATAATCGCCATATCGTACCGGAAACGTCATTCTAGACAATGGCAGATGGTTCTAGAAAATGATGACTTTAGTATAAAAGGCAGTCATCTGAGCAACCGGCACACAGTTGATATTGAACAGTTGAACACAGTGGTTCTTAAGTGAGAACATTTGAATTTAAGTACTAAAGTGATACAGTGGATTTTAAGTAATGAACTGATACAGTGGATTTTAAGCTATATAAGTAAAACGTTTGTGTATACAATTTGAATATAAAGAGGAAATAAACAGTTGTATCGTTTAAAAACTAACATTTGTGATTTAAATAAACCATTTTATAATTAAATAAAGATTGCGTTTTTCTTGATTATTACACAATCCAGTGATCGGACTCAGAAAGTGTAAGAGATCGAAATTATTGTCAAATTGACAGGAAATTTCGTAACAATATTAAATATCACCCTGTATCCAAAACAGTGCATTCATTTAGGTTACAGTTGTAGAAATAATATAACAGATAACTGATGTATAATTATGTATGTAGATATACAATATAAGTTATGTTTTAATAAACGAGCAGTCAACAACTGTACTCGGTCTTTTAAACTTGATACAAACTCAATGACTTTTTTGTTTTTATTCTTCTTTCTATTTGTTTTCATTTGTTTTGCATACTGCACTTGTTGATGCAAGTGCGGTTATTAATATTTGACTCACTTTTTGGTACTATTGGTTAAGGCCTTACACAAATGAAAATAAATGAAACTAGGTAACGAAACTATGTGAACATTTGTATTTGGGTTGAAGCCTAAAATTGATGTGCAATGTCTATATGGTGGGTACACTACAGTTGTTGTGTTGGAAAAGATGACAAATCATAAAAAAAAGGAACCAAGCGGATAAGCGCGACGTTTTGGCATTTCGAAGCGATAGATTAACGATAGGGGAAATTTCTGCTAGAGTAGTCTTCAGTAAGTCCTCAGTAGATTAACGATAGGGGAAATTTCTGCTAGAGTAGTCTTCAGTAAGTCCTCAGTAGCCAATTTTGTGAAAAAGTATTCTATAACTGGGTCGAAAGAAAGGATCAGGAGCGCGAAAAAAGACTACAGAAGCTGATGATCGACTTTTATAAAAGATTAGTCTTAAAAATCGCTTCCAAACGGCTGTAGAAATTAGAAAATAGTTTGTTGAATGTGGAGTAACAAAAAATTTCTCCAATGACTGTATGACGAAGGCTCTATGATGCTGGTCTATATGCACTTTTTCTAGCTATAGATTGGGCCAACTAGCACAAAATGTGGACCGTATCCGATTAGCTGAATGTGATCTTCTCAGATGAATCAAAGTTCAACATATCCGGCTCCGATGGAATGCTGGACGTGCGCCGAAGAGCTGGAGAACCCAAAGAACATTTAGTGTTTTGTAAATCTTTATGTTGTACTTAATAGTAACCCACAACTTTCATCCTTTTTTTTCTTCTTCTTCTTTTACTTGACATTTCAACTTTATCGTGGCCAGGCAATAGTCCCGATCTGAACCCCATTGAGAGTCTTTGGAACATAATTAAGATGCAGGTAGCAAGCCACAAGCCCACTAATTTACGCGAGTTAGATAGAATAATTCAAAATGTTTGGTGCGAAGGCATTTCTTTTCAAAAATTTGATCTCTTCCATGCTGCAGCGAGTTATGGCGGTCATAAAAGCGAAGGAAGGAACAACAAAAAATTGATACCTTTTTTTCAATCCTAAATATAAGTTCTTAAAATACCTGCTGTAAATATTTCAGAATTAGTTCCTTAAAAATAAAATTCTACAACATTTTACCTAAAACTTTTTTTATCAATAAAGGACATATTTCGATTTTTTTTCTAAAAATAGATGTATTTTCAACAAAAATCAGTTGCTTCTCTGATCCTTGCATCTGTTTTTTGAATCGATAAAAAGTTTAGATCCTAAAGGATTTTGTTCAATTTTTTTTGTTTGTGCGGATTTCACTGTTCGTCACTGTATGTACTATATTTGCATCATATGTATGTATAACTTTACATTAATCATTTATATTTATAGCTTTTCAAAATGTATGACAGAACTAAGAATCGCTTTGGAATTGAAAATATGTAATTGCACGCTTCATACTTCATCTGAGATGTGTAAGTATCAAATGTTTAAGATTTAAATTCAATTTCATACGTAAGCAAGAGCGTTGGCGTCATATTCTTTGATAAAATATCTTTTTATTACGAAATGGGTGTACTGGATGTATGTGTATTGTTTGGTCAGCTGCAAAGACTTAACAATTTTCTTTTCTTCGCAAATTATTCTCAAGATGAGATAAAACATTTTCCATCATACGCATCGACATTAAATTGCTCTAATAAAAAATTATAGGGCGAGAATCTACAGATATGTCGCCTCCGTAACCTGTTCATTTCCCACTTTCAATACACTAACGGTCCTTTCGCGCGACCCCTCATTCAAAATTTCGCGAGCGTAATTTCTCATAGTAGTAGTATGTTCGCGCACCTAATTGCCGCGGAGTATATGTATACAAAAATCCTCCCACTCCCGCGCTGCAGGTTTGAGTCTAGTCCATCGATTTTTCTATATACTATACATATATGCATGTGATATATCATGAGTAAACAAGACGATAAACTATTTTCGTGGGCTAATAATTGCAAGGAGCAAGTGTCAAAACATAATATGTACTACAAAATCGGGTGGGCATCGCAGATATTAAAACAGTCAAATCAAGTGCTCGTAAAATCGATAAGAAAAAAAAGTGTCGCTACCGTAACCTGCCAGTTTTTCTTATCATGCTATGAATATCTTCAAAGGTTTGATATTTCACTTCGTTTTCATTGGTAATGTGAAGATTTATCCGGAAAATGTGTTTCGTCTCTTCTCTCAGGTCCAAGACGCATATTTCAGTAAAAAGTCGCCTCCGTAATCAATAAAATGTCTGTCGCCTCCGAAGCTCTGAGTTAGTGTATTTTGAAGCAAACAACCTTCTGAGTACTCTTACTGTAAATCCAGTGATAAATATGTTAAAATAACTTAAAAACGAAATAAATAAAAAAATATAAAAGTTGGTATGACGAATTTTTTTTTTTTGTCTCTATGAGTTCTGAAAATCATACATTTCGTGATAATAGCCATATAAATATACATATTTTGCATGAATGGCGGTACGTAATAGCGATGGCGTTAACGTACCTTGTGTATATATGTACATACCTAATTCAATTTGTAATTTTGGCAGATTGATTTGAAGTGAAACTGGCGCTCTTCATTAAAAATCTCTACTGGTAGTCAGTTTTGTTCTGATTTGACCAGGAAATAGCGTTTAATTTTCTCAGTTCACTTCACAAACGATCTTGTTTAGGTTGAGCATCAAGAAATTAAGACACTTAGCTTTTATGTTAGTTTTTAGGGCTATTTATTCAACAAGCTGCATAAGTATATTGGCCTGCGAATTTTTGTGGATGGAGACATCAGCTTGATTGGTATTCGTGGTGGAAATAGCAATTATTGAACTTTTTCTTAGTAGTTTTTTAGTTTATTCATATGTTCCTTCCATTTTGCCAACAATTATTTGACACCATGAAATGGCTATTGTTTTCATTTATGTTCCATAAAGTTTTGTTTTTGTTTTTAAAAAACAATTATTTTGTTGTTTTCTAATAATAAATAAAAAATTTTCAAAAATTATATGTGATTCTTATTTTAATTCAATATTAAAGTAAAAATTGTATTGCATTATTTATTTTGCCAACAATTACTTGACAGACTGTATATTCTTGATCAGCGCCACCACCTGAGTCAATTTAGCTATGTCCGTCGTCTGTCTGTCTGCCTGTTGAAATCACGTTTACGGGAAAACTAAGCAAGCTAATTCAATGAAATTTACACACAAGTCACGCCTTCTTACAAGCTGCTAGCATATAAAAATGGTCGAAATCGGTTCACGGACACGCCTATTATATAGGTATAAGGCTAAGCCTATTTGGAAAAAATTTTCAGCGATTTTGATGAAACTTGAGGGTTTGGTGCACATGTGAAAAAAATTAGGATAACGCTAAGTTTTAAGTTTTCATAAGCTCTTGAAGGGGCGCGCCACAGCCATAAATTTAAGCTTTTATAACGCCATAGCTCGTAAGCCGTGCAAGATGTAGTGATGCAATTTGGTATACGGATACAGAACATATATATATATCTTGAATTGTGCTTGAAGTGGGCGGAATTGGAAAAGTATGCGCGGCACTTTTCAACAATTGAAAATTTGAATTCCATATTTCTCAAAGTTGGCACAAAAGATTTTCAGAGCAGTCATAAATACAAGCTACGGTAGTATACCCGAAAACTCGTTTAAGGGCGTGGCACAGCCCAAAATATATAAACGTGATAATAAGAGAACTAATAACGTAATCGTTATTGAATTCGATATGGCAGATAAACTTGCTAAAAGGTATCTTATAACGAAAATTTGGCACAATAGTACCGGCATACATGGGCACTAGAGGTACTCAAAATTCCAATAACAGTTTTTTTGGCCTCCAAAATGGCTTAATTTATGACAATTGACCCAGAATTTATAAATATTGAATATGAAGCTGATCCGATATCAGAAACCCGGCCCTCTAGCCACTCAAATTGTAAAAAGGCCAATATTCTGGTCGAAAATATGTTTTTTTTATTAAAATTAAAATTAATTCTTTTAAGCTTAACTAAATGAAATCAATTATTTATTTGTGTTATTTGCCGTTAAAATATGTTTCCCACAAGCTATAATACATCGGAATAACGATATTTTATCTCTTTATTTCTTCTAATATATTTTGAAATTCAAGTGAAAAGACTCGAATTCATCTAAAAGTTATTAGTTTTAATTAAACATTATTTAATCGAACTTACAGTCATTAAGCAAAGACCAATATTGTAAATTTTTACTTATTGATTAATGCTATTTTTTCAACAAACATGACAAAGATAACAAATGGAACAATTTTAACCTGGTAATTGGTGACATGTTTCGGCTATTACCAAATAGCCTCATCAGACCAGTTTGGTTAATTCTGTACATGGACTCGAACCCCTGACCGTTCATGCATTTCAATTACATATTTTGCGACGGCCGCTCTAACACTTGAGCTACTGAGGTACTTGTCATGAGGTGTACAGAGTGCGCATATTCCATTTGTCATCTTTTGTCACTTTCTCGCTTGCTGCCATAGCCGTTAGACCGTCGGCCTAAAGTCATGCTATGATTTATTTTTCGAAATTGTGGTGTTGCCAGCCACATATTTTTGAAATTCGGTGACGGAAAATTAAGTAAAATAGAACGTCTTACTGTCATTGCAGTAGAATCTGATTCCGGGATGCAAAAACTTCTTGGCGTTCCAAGTATTCCGAATAGAAAAGGAGAATCGGTGACGAAAGCTGTGTTCGAAACACTTAAAGAATGGGACTTGGCCGATAAAGTCCAGGCCATCGGTTTTGATACCACAGCATCGAACACTGGTTTTTATATGTACTGGTGCTTGCAAAGTTCTTCAGAACATGATCGGACACGATTTATTATCTCTGGCGTGCCGTCACCACGTTTATGAGATATTGAAACGTTGCGTTTTCTAATCTGAATTTGGAAAATCAAAATCTTCAGAGGTAGGCATTTTCAACAGATTTCGCAGCGATCGACGTTAAGTAAAATTGATGTCACGCGATACGAGTCTGTGCTCAAAGATAAACTTGTTCGAAGAGCAATCAGTGATGATGTTGCCAATCGAATAATCGAATTTTGCCATAAGAAACTGATGTACCAACAACGCCGAGCTAATTATAAGAAGTACTTAGAGATGACCATTATTTTTCTGGGCGGTGAAGTGCAGAATTTCAATTTCTCCGACTCAGGTGCCACCAACCAAGCTCGATGAATGGTAAAAGGTACTTACGTATTGGAAATTCCGGAAACAATTCGATTTTTTCCCTAGAGAATTTGAGGTAACGCGAAATGTGTCATGGTTCAACTGCATGAAAGGATTATCTGCACCGAATCAAGACTTCAAGTTTATCAAAGATGCGATTGCGTACTCCAGCGTGAATGAAAAGATTTCTGAGGTCGTAGCAAAAAGATTTAATAAAAACCCTGTGGTATCTGATGGAGGCAATTGTTGCTTTTGCCTTTTTCGATCCACTCGTCCAAAATGAAGAAAAAAGAAAAGTCGAAAATTTTAGCCGACAATCGGTCGGCAGCACTCGGATCGAAATCACTGAAGACGTTTTGCAAGATTTACAATCAAAATCGCTCTCCGATTTTGTTACTAAAAAGGATTACGATTTTTTGATTGTTTTTGCCTTTCACTGGACTTCGATTGAAACTTATTTACAAGGCTCGAATATCAGTGGAAGTTTACAGGTAGTACCGAACAACACATAAAAGATTATTCTTCTTAGCGAAAATCTGATCTTCTGAATGTTTCGGAATGAGAAATATCTGCCTAATCCACTTACTTTTTATTTTATTTAGTTTAGATTACTTAATTTAGTATTGTTCTTTTTACTTCTAACTTTATTTAATTTTTATCTACATATACAAATTCCTTTCTAAATTATATTTCATTATTACCCATTTAATTCTATTGTTATCACTATTAATAAAAGAAAGAATATTACTATGTTGCTATCTATGAACTATGAAACCTGCTTTCCACCTGGGGATTGCCAGAGCGATCTCTGAGCCAACCATTAGCAAGTTGACACACAGCCTCCACGCTGGCTCCATCTGGGTAGCTATCTCCGCATCCGCTGAGATAGTGAGCGAATGTGTGCAGCGCGTCCTCCCTGGAAGTAAAATGGGTTTTGCGCAGGGTTTGGTACCCGCCACGTAAAAAAAAGATTCCAATGAAAACCAAAAAAAAAGCCTCGGATACAGAACCCCTCTACGTTGACGACCACTGCAAACGAAAAAAAGGACTATGATTTAAGGATATGCACCTAGAATATCCGGACCCTCAATAGGGAAGGTGCCTCTATCGAATTGGCGGATGCCCTCACAAAAATTAAGGCTGATATCACCACCATCCAGGAAATAAGATGGATAGGACAAGGTTGCTCTAACCAAACAAGTTGCGATATCTACTACAGCTGCCATGCGGAGAGGCGCGAATTGGGATGCGGATTCGTTGTAAGCAAGAGACTTCGCCACCAAATCTCCAGGTTTACTCCTGTGAACGAAAGGTTGGGTACGATCCGCATCAAGGCTCGATTCTTTAACATCAGCTTGATTTGCGCGCACGCCCCGACGGAGGAAAAGGACGATGTTGTCAAAGATGCCTTCTACGCGAGACTCGAGGAAGTATACGACCGCTGCCCAGCCCACGATGTTGAGATTGTACTCGGGGATTTCAACGGAAAGGTCGGAAGAGAAGTTATAATTGGCCCCACTGTCGGTCAGTTCAGCCTCCATAAGACCATCTCAAACAACGGTCGACTTCAACGCGGCGCGAAACTTGGTAGTAAGTAGCACCAGGTTTCAACACCTCGACATACACAAGGCCACCTGGTTGTTCCCTGATCAGAAAATACGAAACCAAATCGATCATGTTGTGATCGACGGAAGGCATGCTTCCAGCGTGCTAGACGTTCGTACGTTCCGGGGAGTCAATATTGACTCCGATCACTATCTTGTTGCAGCCAAGATACGCATGCGGCTGTACAATGCAAAGGATGTACGCTCTGGTACGCAACGAAAGCTGGACGTCGCGAAGCTGCAATCACATCGGACGGCCGAAGCCTATTCCGCTCACCTCTCAGAACTGCCCCTTCAACCTGGCTCTCTACCCGATGATGCCGGTGGACTTTGGGCGCATATTTCCTGCTCCATGCGCTCTGCCGCTGAGGAAGTCATTGGTTTCCGACGCCCACCTCCTCGAAATCAATGGTATGACCAGGAGTGTCGCGAAGCTACTGGCAGTGCAAAACGCCGCATACAAAAGAACCCTGCAGTCAGCCGCAACGCGAGCCGTGCGCGAAAACTACCGGGAAAAGAGAAAGGAAGAGAGGCGCCTTTTCAGACGCAAGAAACGAGAGGAGGAAAGGCGTGAGCGCGAGAAACTCGAAGTGTTACGAGGCAGGAATGATGCTCGAAAATTTTATCAACAAGTCAAGCGTCTGACCCAAGGTTTCAAGCCCGGAGCATCTACCTGTAAAGATGAACACGGAAATCTGGTTACGGATACGCAAGGTACACTCAGATTATGGAGGGAACACTTTTCCAAGCTACTAGCTGGCGATGACTCTACCAATCCCGCCTTTGGAGAAATTAACCCGATGCCACCAATCAACGACGATGGTGTGGACGTACCACCACCTAGCCATGACGCGGTACGAGTCGTGATACAGCGACTTAAGAACAACAAAGCGGCCGGTGCTGACGGCCTGCCTGCTGAATTGTTCCAGACCGGTGGCGATGAGCTGATAAGGTGTATGCATCAACTCATCTGCAAAATATGGCTAGCAGAAAGCATACCCGACGATTGGAATCTCAGTGTCCTTTGTCCTATACTGAAGAAAGGAGACCCTACAATTTGCGCGAACTACCGGGGAATCAGTCTTCTTGCCATTTCATACAAGATCCTGTCGACCGTACTGTGTGAAAGACTTAAGCCGTTCGCCAACACACTGATTGGGCCTTATCAGTGCGGCTTTAGACCTGGTAAGTCCACCATAGACCAGATCTTCACACTACGTCAAATCCTGGAAAAAACCCAAGAAAATCAGATTGTCACCCATCATCTCTTTATCGATTTTAAGGCTGCTTTCGATAGCCCTATACGGGATTGCCTGTATGCCACCAGCTCCGTCAGGGTAGGAAAGGACCTCTCCGAACCATTTGATACCGAATGAGGTTTCAGACAAGGCGATCCACTATCCTGCAACCTCTTCAACTTTTTGATAGAAGGGGTGTTGCGAAAAGCCAGTGTACATCGTAATGGCACTATTTTCTACAAAAGTGTCCAGCTCCTTGCATATGCTGATGATATTGATATCATTGGACGTTGTAAGCAAGATGTTACTGCTGCGTTTTCTGCTATCGAAAAAGAATCAGCGAAGGTGGGTTTGACGGTGAACGAAGGCAAAACAAAGTATATGCTGTCCACAAGCAGGGAGATGCGGCGCATTGAATCCAACATTACTGCGAACAGCTATACTTTCGAAGTTGTCAAGGAATTCACCTATCTTGGCACCGCCGTGAACACCCAAAACGATATTATTTTGGAGATAAAGCGAAGACTCACTCTTGCTAATAGGTGTTACTACGGTCTCAGTAAGCAATTGAGTAGTAGAAACCTCTCCCGCCCGACAAAACTGACATTCTACAAGACGCTCATCTTACCCGTGCTACTCTACAGTGCAGAAGCATGAATTGTGTCGCAGACCGATGCAGCCACACTTGGGGTGTTTGAGAGAAAAATTCTTCGCAAAGTCTTCGGTCCTGTTCGCGTCGGTGACGACTACTTCGAATGAACCAGGAACTATACGAGCTCTACAATGACATCGACATAGTCAAGCGCATCACTATCCAAAGTCTGCGCTGGCTGGGACATGTTGTGCGTATGGACGAAGAAGCTCCGGCGAAAAAAGTGTTTGATGCGGAAGCCGCTGGGCGACGACGGAGAGGAAGACCATGCCTCTGATGGAAAGACCAAGCCGAGGAAACCCTGTCCACGCTTGGTGTGGCTGATTGGAGAAGGCGCGCGCGAAGCAGAGGCGCCTGGAGAGAGCTTTTGAGGTCGGCCGTAACCCGGTAACGGGTTGTTATGGCCACCCAAGTAAGTAAGTATCTATGAACCGATTTGGATGAATTATAGCTTGTTGGAAAGGTATTTCAATGACATAAAGATATAATTCAATTAATTTAGTTATACTTTGAATGTCAAATTTTTGATTTTAATAAAAAAAATATTTTTTAACCAAAAACCACATTTTTCAACTTTGGGTGGCTTGAGGGCCGGGTTGCTGATTTCGGATTGGATTCATATTCCATATTTTTAGCTTCTATATCAATTGGCATAAATTAAACCATTTTGGAGACCAATCGAACAGTGTTTATTTTTTCTCGAACAACGGTGAGTACCTCTAATGGGCACACTGCAGTATATATTAAGTGAATTAGAAGAAGCAGTAATCAGTAAAGTTTTACTGATAATGATATTTAATTTGCATTACCAGTAAAATTTTACTGATTACTGAAAAAAATAGCAGTTGTCAGTAAATTTTTACTGATAATGAAATTTAATTTGCATTACCAGTAATATCTTACTGATTACTGAATAAAATTGCAGTAAAAATAAATTTTTACTGATTACTGAAAAAAATTGCAGTAAAAATATATTTTTACTGATTACTGAAAAAAATTACAGTAAAAATTTATTTTAATAAATTAATAAATTTTTATTTTAATAAATTAATAAATTTTTACTGCTAATGAAATTTCAATTGCGTTACCTGCAAAATTTTTACTGATTACTGAAAATAAATATCATTTAAAAAAAATGTTATTAGTTTTTTTTTCAAACGTGTATTATATAATCTTGCTATACGTTGTTAGCTTTTCGCAAGACAAGTAATTCAAAATTTACATCTCTGAGTTTTTGCCTCCTGGAACGATTCACAATCCCAGCGAATGAAAACAACCGTTCTACAGGTGCAGATGAAGGCAATGGGGTGTTGTATTTTAGAAATACTTTTTTAATTGCTGGATGATTCCTTAGACAATTTGTAGTTGTGTCTCGTTCGACCAGGTATAAAATTGTTTCTTCCCCAAAATCAAGGAATGATTTTTGCGGTGTTTGAGGCAGAACACGAGTTTCGGCATCAACTATTTTGTCATACTTCACCACATAAGTATTAAACATTTTCTTCACTTCTTCTTCAGTTTGCGTTGTTGCTGTTTCTAAGAGAGCTTTTAAAAATTTTAATCTTATGTCAGGAATAGATATAGCCGCAATAACAGCATCCAAAGCATCAGGCTGCACCAGAAAATATTTTTCAAATCTTTTAAACAAAGTTTCTTGAATTTTTTCATTTACTTCGGCTAAATACTTAATGCTCGTAGACTGAAAACGACGCATTTTTATTCGCAAAGACACTATAGTAGGGACAAAATAACCAAAATACATAGTCTTGTCGCCCTGAAGAAAATCGATCGTTTCTGCTACAGGCCCCATAAGCTTCATATATTCCTCCAAGTACTCAAGCTCATCACTGAGAATGGTGGGAATTTTCAGGCGAAAACACAATTCTGCTAAATTTGTTTTGTGTTGCAGTAATTTCTTAACGGAATCATGAAGTGAGTTCCATCTTGTTATGCATGGAGTTAATAAATTGGCGTTTATAACTGTATATTTTACCTCTGCAGATTTTGGTCTATTACATTTGTTCCTAAGTGTTGTGCATCTATGCAGAAAACAAAAATTTGGATGTAGAAAGTATGCAATTGAAATAAAATCAGTTTTTACCTGCTGAAAGACCTTTTATGAATATGTTTTATATCTTGACTTGAGGAATACATAATTTTATTAGAGTCAGTTGTAGCTACAAGATTTAATGCGTGGCTTGCACAAGGAAAATGCTTCGACAGTCGTGGAGTTACAGAACGAAATTGAGGACCTGAAACATACACCGAGCCATCTGAATCGGAGCCGGAGTCAGATTCGTCATCACTGTCATGTTCATTTATAGGTCCTTAATCAATGAAAATCAACAATAAAAATCGTTATATTGGGGATAAATAAGTATTTCTTATATATCACATACTCAATTCAACTCCAAATTCTTTAAATGCCTTAATAAAGTTTGATCCATTGTCCGTGATATTATCAACGATTTTTTTAACAGGTAGCTTATATTGCTTGTTTATTTCGCATATCATCTTCGTCACACGATCGAAGGAATGGGTTCCCTTAAACCTTCGACAAGCCAGTGCTACAGACTTCCTTTCGAAATTGTCAGCATCTAACCAATGGCAAGTGTAGCCAAAAAATGATTTTTTTCCTCGTGACCAAACATCAGCAGTTACGCACACGTATTCAATTTTATCCAGCTCAATAACAGGTTTTTGGATATATTCATTTTGGCTCTCTAAAAGTAACCTTGTAATTGAACGCCTGCTCGGAATATTTTTGCCAGGAAATAATTTTTTAAAGCTTTGATCACTGACTATGGACAACGGAGATGTAGTGTAGTGTAGTGTAGCAAATAAAATTCCATATATCTCGATTAAAAGAAAATTTGCGGCCTGCACTCTGCCTGCTTTCATCCTTTTTTACCTTGAAGGCGGAAAATTTTGGTGGATGTTCCTTTTTCAAATGCTTTATAAAATTTGAATAACACGTAGCGATCCTTTGACTTTTTTTCCATAAACTTGGCAAACAGCAATTAAGCCACTCATTTTTCTTTGATGAGAAGTTGTGTTCATCTACATTTTAACAAAATTGTATTTCATTAAATAAAAAATGATGACATGTGTCTTTTTAATTTACATTCTCAACAATTTTGAAAAATTCTTCAGTAAAGAGAACCTTATTTACACCAGTCAACTCTTCACTCATCAACAAATCTGGTGTGCCACTTGAAACTTCACTTAAAAGATTTTGTTCCAAAACATAATTTTCATTAATAATGAAATCGTCACTTATTTTTAAGCCCCGACCGTTTGAACAACTTGGAAGATTTTGTTCGCAAACAACATCTGGATCATTAATAGAATCATCACTACCGAAATCAATATCACTCATATTATTTTTTTTTATTTATTGACACTTGGAATAATACACTTTAAATGTTTCAACTAGTTATTACGATAACACGCGTAAAACTACAGTGGTTTGCATAAATATTTTGATAAATATGTGCGTTTTAGTGCTCTTTCTGCAATGGCTTACTGTCAATGCTAACGGTACTATATACTTATGTAAAAAAAAGAACACTGATTAACTGATTACTGTTATTTTTTTTCAGTAGACAGTTAAACTTCACTGGTAATGCAAATTAAATTGCAATATCAGTAAAAATGTATTTTACTGCAATTTTACTAGTACTTATTATAAGCTTTAAAATCAAATAGTTTTCGACGGGATTGCAATTGGTATGAAATTTTATATAAGTGGCTGACTTGCCACGCACCAGTGGGCGTGGCACCTCCCATACAATTAATATACGTTAAGTGGCATATCTATCGAAATATGTGAGCGATCATACTGAAATTTGGGATAAGAGATTTGTTTATGGAAAGATATTTCTTGACATAAATCGGACTGGATTGAAACAGTGGCTGTGTCACCGCCCTAAGTCTTAAGATTAATTACGATATGTAATGCAAACTATATAAGCTATTATGTTAAAATTTGGTAAGTGTATATCAATCACGAAAATAATTTATCGAACCAAAGATTTTTTTCAACATTTTCCATAATCTTTTGACTTTTTCAACCTTTTAACTTTTTCTAATATAACTCATATGTATGCATTTGTTAGACTTTTTCAACCTCTTTTAACTTTCTTTATTTTTAAGACTTTTTCAGTGCCTTTGAATTATTTCAACATATCTCAACCTCATTCAACTTTTTTAGAGTTTTTCAACCGCTTTCAATATTTTTCAACATTTCCCATATTTTTTCCACTTTCTCAACATTTTTCAACTTTTTACAATATTTTTCATATTTTTGCTACTCTTTCAACCTTGTTCGTCATTTTCTTTATTTTCTCGACTTTTCCATCGATTTTGAATTGTTTCAACAAGCTCTTCAACTTTTTTGAGTTTATTAACCGCTTTCAACATTTCCCAACTTTTTCAATTTCGTTCAACTTTCTTCAATGGTTTCCATATTTTTTGGACTTTTCAGTTTTTTTCAACTGTTTCAACACTTTTCAATCTTTTAGCATTTTACATTATTTGCAACTTATTCAACCTCTTCAACGACTTTTTAACATTTATTTAAGAGATACTTTCAATGCAGATTAGGATATATGAGAGTCAGCCATACCGAAGTCGTTTTCTGCTCTTACTCTACACGAAAAAAACGAAACTCGAAATTATTGTAAATATTAATCAAAATTTAAGAAAAATTAGTAGGTAATTTAGTAATTTAGAAACGGTTCGAGTGTCTATTAAGAATTACTAAGAGTAATATAAAAATTGCATCAAGCAAGCATTCATTTTTCGAATGCAAGTTTTTAATTTTTACAAAGTAGATATTAAATTTCTGCAATAATTTATTATATTTAAAAAGGACTGTACTATTTTTTAAAAAGTACATTATAAAGTTTTTATGATGAAATAATAATAACTGAAATTGATTTTTAAAATTTTTTGTGTGTTGAACAAAATTGGGACGGCCAGCGAGTTTCCGTTGCTGCTTTCCCAACCCCGTCCAAATTCTGTTCAACACATTACTTCAAAGCCAATTAGTAAGAGTTTGGCAAGCCTTATATATTTATTTTTTTGCATGAACATGTTGAGAACTCAAACAGAGTACAAATTAAAAACAAAAGAGAAATAAAATTCAATATAATAAAAATTACAAATCTTGAAATAACTTTTCTATAACTTCTTTTTAAAAATTATAAAGCGGGAATCATATATTACAATATGAAATATGTAAAAATTCTAATGTCGCAATTTATTGAAATTTAATAAAATCCTTGTAAAATTTCATAGTTTTTATGTGATAATTAAAATGCAGAAAACAATTTTTAATATGCACTTATTAAAAAATGTAAAATGAAAATAATTACAAACTAGAATAGAATTTTTAATAATGATTTTTTATTTATTACCATAAAAGAGTAATATTTGTTTACAGGTTTTAATTTTTATAATCTTCTATTAATTTTTAATAAAATTTGAGCTGGTGTTTTTTCCGTGTAGATCGCGCTGTGGTTCCTGTGCGAAATTTCTAAATAAAGAAAGCTGTTGTCTATTATTGCTGGTAGAAGTGAGAATCCTACCGGCTGACTCAATGTTGTCTAGTTTTGCTGGTAGAAGTGAGAATCCTACCGGTTGACTAGTATTTTTGTACTAGTAATTTTCCCGTCCTGGGAAAACACTTAGTACTGTGTGACAATTGTATCTGGAAGGAGAAACAAGTTTAAGGATTATTTGATTTAAATATACTTACCAGTATATTTTCCCTTCTAAATGATTAACACCGTAGTCTTCCGTTTGATACCAGAACAAATTCTGTTTTTAATTTTTAATTTCATTTTACTTAACACCTATGATACAGATAATTACAATAACAAATTATATGCTAAAATAATTACTTAGGAATACAATAACAAAAACTTATTCTACTTTACCAAATCTTGGCCCACAAATAGTTGGCCTACAAAATTTGGCCAACAAATATTTATTTGACTTATGCAGAAATTGCATAAGTCTTATTTAACTCACCAAAGTAGTGAGGTCGACATATTTCCGGGTTTCACACCTGGCTTTTGCTTGCTGTTTTGTTGTTGCGTTTAAGTGCTTGGCGTTCTCATTCTTGTTAATTCTTAACAAGCAGAACTTGCACATAGCAACTTAAATTTATCAACAAAACAGCAAATACCCAAAAGTGTGCCGCAATTATTATTGGATGATGTTAAGCATCATCCCAAAAATATGCCATAATATGTTATTTGTTTAAATAAATGTTTGAATAACATATCATGTGTGGTAAAAACCCACAACATTCCTCACCCCTTCGAATAAGAAAAAATTATAGCTAAGAATAATTTTTTCTTAATAACACATTATTGTGTCTTGCAATAATTTTGTTTTGAATGTTGAATTCAAGTGTAAGTATAAATTATTATGTTTGTTTTTCTCTTCGAATAACCCTACCTAATTCATGGTCCTACTTTTCTCCTTCGCCGCTTGTCCCCCTTGGTTAGAAACTGCTTGGCTTTATGGCTTTGCTTGACTTAATACTCCACAAAAGTTACTTCTGATTTTATTCAAGGAGCGATGCTGGTGTATCTTCTTGTGGCTACCGTCATCTCAGATAGTTGATGAAACGGCTTATGCCATAATTTTCTCCCTCCCTTCCTTTATTTTGGTTGTTTCCATATACGGATTGACAACCATACTTTTTTAGCCAATAATGCTGGATATTTCGCTTATTGTCATGAAATATTCTTCAGCTAGCTTTTTAATTATGTGTATTCATCTTATTTGCTGTGGTATTCGCTACCTTGAATCAGGAAAATGGAGTATTTAAGTCATTTACTGCCTCATCTACTGTTACACTGTTCCAGTATAGGACCATGATTATAAAATCAATATATGTAATTATTTTTTATATTATTGCTTGATTAATTTATTTAGTGAAATTTAATATGTAATTTAATGTATCTAAATGTTATGTGTGTTAGCATATATAAAGATATATATATAGAGTCTAGTAAGATTCTATATATTTTTATTGTAATTTTATTTAAATTTAAGTTTTGATATTGTTTCTTTTTTAGATTTTTATTTTTAATTTTATATTTTTACAATTTAGATTTTAGAATGAATTTGAATTTTAATTTTCTTAACATCTAAAACAAATTTTTGAAATCTTAAAAATTTTATTATTTTATAAGTTGTTTTTGTGTATAGTGTTTCTTATGTATTGTTGTTTATGTTGTTGGTTAAGTCACTACATATATATATACGGCATTTATACCGTTTTATTTTCTATATTATGTAAATGCTATATATATGTATACATTTTATAATGCATATATATATATATATATGTTTACGGCATTTACTCCGTTTTATTTTATTTATTTACTTTTAAAATATAATGACCTAGTGTAATTTTTTGCAATTAGGCCAAAACATTAAGCTTTACACATTAAGCTTGTCAATGAACTGACTTATTTTGCTTACGATGCAAAAATGTGCAACGTAAATTATAAATTTATATATGTATATACATACGTCTTAAGTGTATGAATACAAATATATATGTTGTAATTAAAAATCTATTAGAACAAAAAGTTTTGTTCTGTTTGTTATCTATTGCCCATTTTTTGGGTTTATTTTTTAAAAATTTTTTATTTTTAACTATAATTCTTTTTGTCTGCTATTTATGTGTATACAATCTTGTATACAAATACATATTTCGCATTATTTTTTTCTTTTTCCCAATTTTCCCCAGTCTGAAAATTCTCGAGTTCCAAAATCAAAATTCTGATTTTTCGTTTAAATTTCGGTTTGCTATATGTGTGTATGCATTTGTTAAATCCATACAATCATATATTTTGCAATTTTTATTGTATCGCCCCAGCGATATCTTTAATTTTCCAAAGTTATCTTCAGCTTAAGTTGCTGTTAAATTGTTTCATTGCATTATGCAGAAATAAGGCAATGTTGTTATTTTTTAATTAAAGCTGAGCTCAAGTTTTTTCTCAAGTTCGCATTGCTTTATGCATTATTTTCAAAATTATTTCCTTTACCTACTGTTGAGGTAGGTAAGTTATATGCGACCATGTGCGCTTATTTCGGCACACGCCGTTTCATATTTCTTGTTTACAAACAAGTATTTATGTAGCAATTTTTTTTTATATTTAATTTTGCTGTATCATATTTCTTGTTTACAAACAAGTATTTATGTAGCAATTTTTTTTTACATTTAATTTTGCTGTATCAAATAATATGAGCAAATTATTCTAACTTTAAAGAAAAAGATTTTAATTTTTATTTTGGTTCATTAAATAATTTTAATAAATTCTTTTTCTTTCCTTTTATGACAACTTCTGTTGTAACAGGCCCCTTAACATTTGAAACTTCAAATGGGCCTATCCATATGGGAGAAAATTTATTTTTTCGAGTTTGATTTTTCATCAAAACTTTATCCCCTTGTTTAAATATAACGGGGTTTACTGAACCGTCATATTGTTTTTTAGACAATTTTTTTGCCTTTTCCTGGTTTTTTCTCACTAACTCGTGAGTTCTTTGTAGTTGAAACTTTAATACTTTTGATTGGTCCTCCGCGTTATAGAGCGGTGAAAATTTTCGTTTTAAATTCGTAGGCATTTCGAATTCAAAACCGTACAAAGTTCGGAAAGGAGTTTGCTTAGTAGAAGTATGTATCGTATTGTTAAGGACATGCATGGCTGCCGTCAACCATTGGTCCCAATTCGAACCATCTTCTTTAGCAAAACTTCTCAAGTATTCTGCTAGTGGTCTGTGGCTTCTTTCCAAAGAACCATTAGCCTGCGGATGATATGGCGTTATATGCAATTTCCTAATACCCAACATTTTGCAAGTATCTGAGAATAATTTTGCGATAAAATTTGTACCATTATCAGTAATCAATACTTTCGGTATATTGTATCTGGCAATAATTTCGTCATAAAATTTTTTCGATACTGTACTTGCTTCCGCGTCGGGCATTGCAGCACATGCCATATATTTTGAAAAATCATCCTGAAATGTTAGTATATACTTATTTCCTGATACAGTTTCAGGTAATGGACCGATAATGTCCATATATACTTTATCAAAAGGCCTGCTTGGTGTATCTGTTACCACCATCGGCATTTTTGTAAGTCTTGAGCTCTTGTTGGTCTGACATTTGGTACATTTTTTAATATACTCTTTTATATCCCTTTGCATACCTGGCCATCTATACTGCTTTCTTATCCTTAGAAGTGTTTTGATAGCCCCTTGATGCCCACCAAGTGGTGTGCTATGAAAGTCCCTTAATATTGTTTCTATTTCTTTAGGATCTTTCAGTATGACCACTGTTTTTCCGGTGTTGTTTTCAACCACCGTGTCCTTATCCACCTCTTTTGAAATGTTCCCTTTTTCCTTTTCAGAATTTTTAGATTTTAATCTGGTTTGTACCACTGTTATTTGTTTATTTGTTTGTGGTAATCTACTTAAAGCGTCTGCATTTAAGTTTCTTTTCCCAGGCTTGTAAATGATTTCAAAATCATATTCCGATAGTTTATGCCGGAAACGCGCCAAGCGTGACGTTTGATCCTTAAGGTTTGATATCCCACGTAGTGGTTGATGATCGGTGTAAATTTTAAAATGTCTGCCAAGCAAATATGCTCTAAAATTTTTTGTTGCCCACACTATAGCGAGAAATTCCTTTTCAATGGTCGAATACCTTTTCTCGGTATCGCTTAGTGCTCTACTGGCAAATGCTATTTGATTATCTTTACCGACTTCTCCTTGAGATAATATTGCACCAATTGCATCATTACTGGCATCCGTAGTTAACAAAAATTGTTGACTAAAATCTGGATATGCCAATACAGGTGGTGTCATTATTGCCTTTTTTAATTCCTCGAATGAATTTTGGCATTCTGTTGACCATACGAACTTTGCGTCTTTTCTCAATAATTTATTTATTGGTAAAGCTAATCTTGCCGTATCTTTAATGAATTTCAGGTAATAGTTTACCAGACCTAAAAATGCTTGTACTTCTTTTTTATTTTTAGGTACTGGTATGTTTTTTACACATTCTACCTTTTCCGGGTCTGGCAGGGCTCCGTGTTCTGAACATTTATGACCTAAATACACAACTTCACGACGCAAAAAATTGCATTTTTTCATGTTTAATTTCAGATTATGTTGTCTTAATACCGTGAACACATTACGTAGCCTTTCTTCATGCTCTCGTAAGTTTTTCCCGTATATGACAATGTCATCTAAATAAACAAAACACTCTAGACCTTGTAGTCCTGTGAGTATGTGATTCATGATGCGTTGAAATGTTGCTGGGGCTCCTGTTAGACCAAACGGCATTCGGTTGAACTCAAAATGTCCCAATCCTGTACTAAATGCTGTTTTTTCTTTATCATCTTCATTCACCAATACTTGGTGATATCCACTTGCTAGATCTAGCGTGGAAAAATATCTGCTATGTCCCAATTGATCTAAAATTTCATCAATTCGTGGTATGGGGAAAACTTGCTTGATTGTAGCTTCATTTAATTTTCTGAAGTCTATAACTAATCTCCACTTTTTCTCGCCATCTTTACCACTTTTCTTTGGGACAAGCAATAGTGGTGAATTCCAAGGTGAGGTGGTTGGTGAAATAATCCCTTCATCTAACAGTTCACCTACCTGTTTATTAATTTCCATTCTATGAGAATGGGGTAGTCTGTACTGTTTTTGGTTTATTGGTGGTTGACCCACCAAAGTAGGGATATCATGCTTCAATACTGGAGTATATGATAAGCAATCTCCTTCTAACAAAAATATGTCATGGAAGGATGCACATATATTTTCCATGGAAGCCTTCTCTTCTTTGCTTATGTGAGGATCTAAATTAATAGATCCAAATAGCTTATCTAATCTTCCCCTCACGTTTTGTTCCGATATTATATTTATTGCGGAACTTATGTTTATTTTAAAATCATTGTAATTTGAAAATTCCGGTTTGAACTTTCTATCAATGATAAATTTGTCTTCTGACGAATTTAAAATTGGCACATAAACTATGCCATCTTTCACTTCGCTGAGTACTTCACCTAAGTAAACTCCTTGTGAAAGTTCTTGTTTGTGTATAACAACTTCTTTTAATGTTGTTTTAACACATAAAGGTACTATTTTTACAGTTCGAGCTTCTATTGCTGTTTCTGTATTGTATAGTACTCTGTTAAAGTCATTCATCGGCTTAAGCGTGAATGCTATTATTTTCTGACGTTTTTCATTGAAAAACGTTAATTTTTTATCTATAGCGTTTATGACAGTTCGGTTCCACAAATTGTCCCTACCTACTATTCCATCAGCTGGAACTCCTTGATCTAGTGACACTATGTGTAACTTCAAACTTAGATCTGGGTTCTGCTGGTGTTTAATAGTGGTTGTACCTAATGTGGTAACCTGTCCGCCAAATGCTCCACTTAAATCTTTTCGATTTTTTGTATCTGATTCTGGGAAATGCAACATTGCACTTTCTTTGACCAAACTTGTGTCAGCACCGGAATCTACCAACAAAATAAGTTTTCCATATCTGGCCTCTTTACAGGGCACTTCTATGAACACGTCATTTTGATTTGCTTGGTAGAAATTCTCGTTATGCCTGCCATATAAGATGTGTCTCCCAGTTTCAGTATCTTTTGCGTTTGATACGCATTCTATGGGTTTTGCGAGGGACGCCTCAACTACAGTATTCTGTGTATGATTTGTTTTCCCCGCATTACCTTGCTTTAAGTTATTACTCAAAACTTTATAATTTTTACTACTAGTAGGTAACGTATCAACTGCTCTTTGTTGTGGTTGATTTACTGTTACTACTTTGTCAAAATTATTTATGATTTCAGATGTAGTTAACGTATCAGCTGCATTTTCTTGTAGCTGATTTACTGTTACTAATTCATCTGAAATATTTTCTGAAACTTCATTTGTTTCATAATTAGTAGATAACGTACCAACCGCACTTTGTTGTGGTTGGTTTACTGTTACTACTTTATTAAAATTATTTGTAATTTCAGATGTAGTTAACGTATCAGCTGCATTTTCTTGAAGCTGATTTACTGTTACTAATTCATCTGAAATATTTTCTGAAACTTTATTTGTTTCA
Source organism: Meiosimyza platycephala (assembly GCA_963662105.1). Classification (NCBI taxonomy): domain Eukaryota; kingdom Metazoa; phylum Arthropoda; class Insecta; order Diptera; family Lauxaniidae; genus Meiosimyza; species Meiosimyza platycephala. Next base: position 58,197,449 of record OY759211.1, on the reverse strand, counting down.
TAATTAGTAGATAACGTACCAACAGCACTTTTTTGTGGTTGGTTTACTGTTTCTACTTCTTTTGGTCCTAATTTACTAAGTTTTTTGGGTCCCCAGACTATTGGCCGGTCTTGGGCCCCCCTTAGTTTCCCTGAGCCTTTTCGTAGTCTCTTTTGGCAAAACAATTTTCTATTGCATGCCCAGTTCTATTACACCAACTACACTTACTGGAGGACTGTTTTCCCCCTTGATGCCGCTGTGAATTTGAATTATTATCTTTTACGTTTTTCCCGATATCCGTTGTGTTTTGTGAACATTTTACGTTAGTCATGTGTCCATATTCTAAACACTTGTCACAGAAAGGTGTGTTTTTCCTAACATAACAGTCCTCTCTTGTGTGACCCTTTTTATTACAATATGAGCACTTAATCGGCAGCTTTCTGGCGAAATATTTATTTGTACCCTCTTGCTCTCTCATTGGAAATATTTCTTTTTCTAAAGAATGTTTCGTAATACTTGATTTCACTGGGAGTGCTTCTTCATTGCCAGACTGCACTACGTTAACTACAGATAATAATCCTAAATCTCCTTGTATGACATCTTCCATTTTGATTGTTTCCTGCAACAATTTATCCAAGCTGTTTGTGTCCTCCCTTAACATCAATATCTTAAGCATTTTATTACGTAATCCTAACTTAAATGCTGTAATCACTGACTTATTCAATTCTTCTCTGAATATTACATCAGATAAATCTTTATAAGTTAATTTTATTATTTCTAAGGCTTCGTTTCTTAGCGTATTTATTCGTCTCGCGAATGTACGCAGTTCTTCTTCAGGAAGTTGGCGGGCGTTTCTTATTTGTTCTTGAATTAAATCAATAGATTTGGCTTTGATGTATGTTATTTTTAACAATTCATGTAGCTCTTCTAATGACTTTAGCTCATGAGATCTGATTAACTCAAATGCATCACCATGCAAATGAAGCCTAACGCTTGCTATGAGTTCAGGTTCTTCTTCAGCTTTAATAACTTTCCGCACTGCCTCACATCCTTCTATGAACCTATATAGATCCGATTTCAACGTTGGTGAACTAGCCCCTGAAAAATAGGGTACTATATTTTTCACTAACTTCGAGATTTCTAGGAAACCCATTATAGAGATAAATAAAACTTAATTAGTTTTCTGTTATGCTTAAGATTTCCGTTATATGTAAATCTACACAATTTTCCTAACAATTTTCCGTGGGCATGTTTATTAAATTCTAAATCGTTCATTACCTCATATAAAATACATAAAAAGCTAAGTCAGCAACTTTAAACGGTTGTTAACTTTAACAAAAAGCAAGCGCTTATTGCTACGTGCTTTTTATTTGTTTCTTTTTACTGTATATAAGTTCAAGGTTTCAGATTTCCATAAGTGAATGAACGACCTATAAATTTTTGCCCACAAATATGTATATAGAGTTTTGTGAATTACACGACCTATCCCAATTTTTTGTTTACAATTTTGCGTATATACCACTCATTAATTAGTGATATGAAATGCAAATTATTAAACTTTAATTATTCCTTCTTTGGAATAATTTTTATTTAATGCCCCACGGACCTCTGCAGAACACGAATCTTTGGAATATTTGAAAGTATTCCTCAGAACCAACAATAAAATTCTGCAAGGTTACATACGATTTAAAAAGAAGTTAAAATTATTCACGAATACGCGAGTCTACGTAGAATAAACGGATCCTCAGAATTTGAAATATTCCTCGGAACCAAAAATTAGTTCTACAAGACTTTCACTAAAGCAAACAAATAACAAACGTTTTCCCGCGAAAATAACGTTTTTACAAAAATAAACAAAACAAACGTTCTAAATTGGTTATAAACTTGTTTTTGTACAAGTTAAAAAAAAAATAAAAAGTTTGTTTACTTTCCCAGTACAATTGTTATGAATTTGTATTAACTTTCAATAAACAATCGGACCTTCTTTCAACAAAATTTAAATTTTCCCATAAAATTTCAACAATTGAGAAAAATACTAAAAAAAAAATTATTATCTTTGTGAATTATTTATAAAAACGCGAGTCTATGTTGAATAACTGATCCTTAAGATACAAAATCTTTTTGGAACCCGATATACATTCAACAAGACAGAACCAAACTTTTATCGCGAAAATAAAATCAAATTTCTCCCTAAAGATTCAATGGAGAAAAATAAAACAAACAACAATGTTGTGCTCGTAATTTTCCCAAAAAATTACTATTTTGTAAACTTCCTATAAGTTTACAAAATTATTTCAACAATCCTATCCATTCAATTTGAAGAAAAATTAATTTTTAATTAAAATAAATTTTTATTTAAAAAAAAAATTATTATTTCAACAATCCTATCCATTTAATTTGAAGAAAAAATTACAAAAAAAATATTATTTTGTGAACTTCCAATAAGTTCACAAAATTATTTCAATGAAACCTACTTCCCTAATCAATGATGCAGAACAAGTTCGTGTGGATAATGCCTACAAATAGGCTGTACTGAAATTGTGATAGGCCTAAGCCGAAGTGTTTTTTTTTTTTAAAGAAATTTATGATTAGTAATCTGTTGCTACAAGGATATTACCTATTTATTTTCCAATTCCAATGTTGTACTGCTACTGCTTCAATGTTGTACTGCTACTGCTTCCTTTGTGGTTCGGTAAATCGGCTGCTGTTGCTGTACTTCCTTTGTGGTTCGGCATATCATCTTCGTCACACGATCGAAGGAATGGGTTCCCTTAAACCTTCGACAAGCCAGTGCTACAGACTTCCTTTCGAAATTGTCAGCATCTAACCAATGGCAAGTGTAGCCAAAAAATGATTTTTTTCCTCGTGACCAAACATCAGCAGTTACGCACACGTATTCAATTTTATCCAGCTCAATAACAGGTTTTTGGATATATTCATTTTGGCTCTCTAAAAGTAACCTTGTAATTGAACGCCTGCTCGGAATATTTTTGCCAGGAAATAATTTTTTAAAGCTTTGATCACTGACTATGGACAACGGAGATGTAGTGTTGCAAATAAAATTCCATATATCTCGATTAAAAGAAAATTTGCGGCCTGCACTCTGCCTGCTTTCATCCTTTTTTACCTTGAAGGCGGAAAATTTTGGTGGATGTTCCTTTTTCAAATGCTTTATAAAATTTGAATAACACGTAGCGATCCTTTGACTTTTTTTCCATAAACTTGGCAAACAGCAATTAAGCCATTCATTTTTCTTTGATGAGAAGTTGTGTTCATCTACATTTTAACAAAATTGTATTTCATTAAATAAAAAATGATGACATGTGTCTTTTTAATTTACATTCTCAACAATTTTGAAAAACTCTTCAGTACCTTATTTACACCAGTCAACTCTTCACTCATCAACAAATCTGGTGTGCCACTTGAAACTTCACTTAAAAGATTTTGTTCCAAAACATAATTTTCATTAATAATGAAATCGTCACTTATTTTTAAGCCCCGACCGTTCGAACAACTTGGAAGATTTTGTTCGCAAACAAAATCTGGATCATTAATAGAATCATCACTACCGAAATCAATATCACTCATATTATTTTTTTTTTATTTATTGTCACTTGGAATAATACACTTTAAATGTTTCAACTAGTTATTACGATAACACGCGTAAAACTACAGTGGTTTGCATAAATATTTTGATAAATATGTGCGTTTTAGTGCTCTTTCTGCAATGGCTTACTGTCAATGCTAACGGTACTATATACTTATGTAAAAAAAAGAACACTGATTAACTGATTACTGTTATTTTTTTTCAGTAGACAGTTAAACTTTACTGGTAATGCAAATTAAATTGCAATATCAGTAAAAATGTATTTTACTGCAATTTTACTGGTACTGAAAAGTGCCCATCTATGTGTACCGGTGGGCGTGGCACTTCCCATATGAGCAAAAAACGTTTAATGTTATAAATAGTTTCCAGTGAGCTACTATAAATATCACTTATTATAAGCTTTAAAATCAAATAGTTTTCGACGGGATTGCAATTGGTATGAAATTTTATATAAGTGGCTGACTTGCTATAAGATGTATCTGAACCAAAAGCGGCGGAAATAGCACCAGTGGGCGTGGCACCTCCCATACAATTAATATACGTTAAGTGGCATATCTATCGAAATATGTGAGCGATCATACTGAAATTTGGGATAAGAGATTTGTTTATGGAAAGATAATTCTTGACATAAATCGGACTGGATTGAAACAGTGGCTGTGTCACCGCCCTAAGTCTTAAGATTAATTACGATATGTAATGCAAACTATATAAGCTATTATGTTAAAATTTGGTAAGTGTATATCAATCACGAAAATAATTTATCGAACCAAAGATTTTTTTCAACATTTTCCATAATCTTTTGACTTTTTCAACCTTTTAACTTTTTCTAATATAACTCATATGTATGCATTTGTTAGACTTTTTCAACCTCTTTTAACTTTCTTTATTTTTAAGACTTTTTCAGTGCCTTTGAATTATTTCAACATATCTCAACCTCATTCAACTTTTTTAGAGTTTTTCAACCGCTTTCAATATTTTTCAACATTTCCCATATTTTTTCCACTTTCTCAACATTTTTCAACTTTTTACAATATTTTTCATATTTTTGCTACTCTTTCAACCTTGTTCGTCATTTTCTTTATTTTCTCGACTTTTCCATCGATTTTGAATTGTTTCAACAAGCTCTTCAACTTTTTTGAGTTTATTAACCGCTTTCAACATTTCCCAACTTTTTCAATTTCGTTCAACTTTCTTCAATGGTTTCCATATTTTTTGGACTTTTCAGTTTTTTTCAACTGTTTCAACACTTTTCAATCTTTTAGCATTTTACATTATTTGCAACTTATTCAACCTCTTCAACGACTTTTTAACATTTATTTAAGAGGTACTTTCAATGCAGTTTAGGATATATGAGAGTCAGCCATACCGAGGTCGTTTTCTGCTCTTACTCTACACGAAAAAAACGAAACTCGAAATTATTGTAAATATTAATCAAAATTTAAGAAAAATTAGTAGGTAATTTAGTAATTTAGAAACGGTTCGAGTGTCTATTAAGAATTACTAAGAGTAATATAAAAATTGCATCAAGCAAGCATTCATTTTTCGAATGCAAGTTTTTAATTTTTACAAAGTAGATATTAAATTTCTGCAATAATTTATTATATTTAAAAAGGACTGTACTATTTTTTAAAAAGTACATTATAAAGTTTTTATGATGAAATAATAATAACTGAAATTGATTTTTAAAATTTTTTGTGTGTTGAACAAAATTGGGACGGCCAGCGAGTTTCCGTTGCTGCTTTCCCAACCCCGTCCAAATTCTGTTCAACACATTACTTCAAAGCCAATTAGTAAGAGTTTGGCAAGCCTTATATATTTATTTTTTTGCATGAACATGTTGAGAACTCAAACAGAGTACAAATTAAAAACAAAAGAGAAATAAAATTCAATATAATAAAAATTACAAATCTTGAAATAATTTATCTATAACTTCTTTTTAAAAATTATAAAGCGGGAATCATATATTACAATATGAAATATGTAAAAATTCTAATGTCGCAATTTATTGAAATTTAATAAAGTCCTTGTAAAATTTCATAGTTTTTATGTGATAATTAAAATGCAGAAAACAATTTTTAATATGCACTTATTAAAAAATGTAAAATGAAAATAATTACAAACTAGAATAGAATTTTTAATAATGATTTTTTATTTATTACTATAAAAGAGAAATATTTGTTTTCAGGTTTTAATTTTTATAATCTCCTATTAATTTTTAATAAAATTTGAGCTGGTGTTTTTTCCGTGTAGATCGCGCTGTGGTTCCTGTGCGAAATTTCTAAATAAAGAAAGCGCTCTTAATTGCACTATTTGTAAAAATGGTTTTCACCATGCCTGCTTTAATATTGTAGCGAAATTTGGTTTATGCCAGAAAATTCTCGTAATAAAAATTAAACGATATGAGCTAGCATCACTGACCGTAGAAAAATACTTGCATCACTGACCGTAGAAAAATAACACCATCTAGCGGCATTTTCGAGTGGTTTCTGTACTAGCTATCATCACTGACCGTAGAAAAATAACACCATCTAGCGGCATTTAGTGTATTTTCTGTACTTTAAATGATAAAGTTGTGCGTCAGTATGGTACGACATTATCAACGTCGATAATCGCTATCTAGAAGGCACTGGAAACGACATTCTGAATAATGGCGGATGGTACAACATTGTCAACGTCGATAATCGCTATCTAGAAGGCACTGGAAACGACATTCTGGATAATGGCGGACGGTACGACATTATTAACGTCGATAATCAACATATAGAAGGTACCGGAAACGACATTCTGGACAATGGCAGATGGTTCTAGAAAAAGATCACTTTAGTATAAAAGGCTGTCACAGCAGACACACAGTTGATATTGAACAGTTGAACACAGTGGATCTTAAGTGAGACAGTTGAACATATGAATTAAAGTACTAAAGTGATACAGTGGATTTTAAGCTATATAAGCAAAAACGTTTGTGTATACAATTTGAATGTAAAGAGGAAACACAATTGTACTGTGTAAAAACTAACATTTGTGATTTAAATAAACCATTTTATAATTAAATAAAGATTGCGTTTTTCTTGATTATTATTACACAATCTAGTGATCGAACTCAGAAAGTGTAAGAGATCGAAATTATTGTCAAAGAGACAGGTAATTTCGTAACAGTTGATGTCAGAAGTGGGATTGTGTAAAAAGAATTAACAATCAATTAAAAAACAAAAATTAAAAATGGTTAAGTTTGACGAACTAAAAGTGGATCAACTGAAGAAGGAATTGCAGCAGCTGAATCTGCAATCATCTGGTGGAAAGTTGGAGTTACAGAAACGCTTACGGCAGGCTCAAGGGGTAGACCTGGAAGAGCATGAATTTTATAGTGATGCCTCAGAATCAACAGCGAAAATCGAGGAAGCTTCTGGACTGGCGGCAAGTGGTAAAGTTGTAGATATGTCGAAGTTTGAGAAAATGTTAATGGCAATGACGCAGACAATAAGTCAAAATGCACTGCAAATAGACCAGAAGTTAAGTCAGAATGCGCTGCAGATGAACAACAATAGCCAGGCCATTCGGGAAGAAATTGGTCAGAGCTTAAGTCAGTACGCGCTGCAAATCCAGACGATTCGGGAAGAAATTAGTCAAAACGCACTACAAATCCAGGCGATTTGAGAAGAAATTGATCAGAGCTTAAGTCAGAACTCGCTGCAAGTACAGGAGGCTGTTCGAACGGAGGTTGCCAAAATGGTAAATGGCCTCGATGCAAAAGTGACTGATTTACGAAATGACGTTGAATCATTCAAGGATAAAGTTCAAAATAATTTTGAAGACGTTAGTAAAATGATTCAACAGTTGGAAATAAGTGAACCAACCACTCAAGTGATAAGAGAAATTAGCGCAGAGAGGCTTAAGGCACCCATGTACGATGGAACAACGCCATTTAGTGTTTTCAAGCTGCAGTTCGAAACAACATCTGCTCATAATCGTTGGGATAACGATAGCGCAGCAGCAGCGCTAATTGTGGCATTAAAAGGCGCAGAAGTATTGCAAACGGTTCCAGTGGCGGAGCAAAATAATTACAAGGCAGTGATGGATGCCTTACAGCGAAAATCTGGCAGTGACCACATGAAGCAGATTCACAGACTGGGGTTGAAAAGTCGTACCCAGAAATCTGGTGAGTCCTTGCAGGAGTATGCTGCGGATATTGAACGATTGGCACACCTTTCTTATCATGACGAGTTAAGTGTCGTAGCTGAAAAATTCAAAATAGAGGCGTTTATTGACGGCATACGTGACTCAGAGACAAAACGCGAGACAATGAGGAACCCGAAAACAACATTTTATGAAACAGTAACGGTTGCCCTCACTGAGGAGGTGATTGCGTTGACATGCAGCCCATCATTGAAAACTCGTCGGATGGAGGTGGAGGCTGAGAACAAAAACTCTTCGTTCGCCAGCAGTAGCTTCAGCGGAAAATCCTATTACTGTGGCAAGCAAGGACACATGGCACGTGACTGCAAATCACGTCGTAAACGACCCGCATCACGTTTACTAAGAAGAAAATTTGAAAATAGGATAGACGATGGCGGAAATGGTAGCGTACAGCAGTCGTTAAAGCGAGTCAGTACAGCGGGGCGTGAGCTGACTTCCACTTATGATTGTCCCGAAGTCTTAGTTTCAAAGCTCTGCCGAAATTTCAACTGCCTTACCATTGGTGGAAAAATCAACGAAAGACCAGGTTCGATTCTTTAACATCAGCTTGATTTGCGCGCACGCCCTGACGGAGGAAAAGGACGATGTTGTCAAAGATGCCTTCTACGCGAGACTCGAGGAAGTATACGACCGCTGCCCAGCCCACGATGTTAAGGTTGTACTCGGGGATTTCAACGGAAAGGTCGGAAGAGAAGTTATAATTGGCCCCACTGTCGGTCAGTTCAGCCTCCATGAGACCACCTCAAACAACGGTTTACGGCTGATCGACTTCGCCGCGGCGCGAAACTTGGTAGTAAGTAGCACCAGGTTTCAACACCTCGACATACACAAGGCCACCTGGTTGTCCCCTGATCAGAAAACACGAAACCAAATCGATCATGTTGTGATCGACAGAAGGCATGCTTCCAGCGTGCTAGACGTTCGTACGTTCCGGGGAGTCAATATTGACTCCGATCACTATCTTGTTGCAGCCAAGATACGCATGCGGCTGTGCAATGCAAAGGATGTACGCTCTGGTACGCAACGAAAGCTGGACGTCGCTAAGCTGCAATCACATCGGACGGCCGAAGCCTATTCCGCTCACCTCTCAGAACTGCTCCTTCAACCTGGCTCTCTACCCGATGATGCCGGTGGACTTTGGGCGCATATTTCCCGCTCCATGCGCTCTGCCGCTGAGGAAGTCATTGGTTTCCGACGCCCACCTCCTTGAAATCAATGGTATGATCAGGAGTGTCGCGAAGCTACTGCAGTGAAAAACGCCGCATAAAAAAGGACCCTGCAGTCAGCCGCAACGCGAGCCGTGCGCGAAAACTACCGGGAAAAGAGAAAGGAAGAGAGGCGCCTTTTCAGACGCAAGAAACGAGAGCAGGAAAGGCATGAGCGTGAGAAACTCGAAGTGTTACGAGGCAGGAATGATGCTCGAAAATTTTACCAACAAGTCAAGCGTCTGACCCAAGGTTTCAAGCCCGGAGCATCTACCTGTAAAGATGAACACGGAAATCTGGTTACGGATACGCAAGGTACACTGAGATTATGGAGGGAACACTTTTCCAAGCTGCTTGCTGGCGATGACTCTACCAATCCCGCCTTTGGAAAAATTAACCCGATGCCACCGGTACGAGTCGTGATACAGCGACTTAAGAACAACAAAGCGGCCGGTGCTGACGGCCTGCCTGCTGAATTGTTCCAGACCGGTGGCGATGAGCTGATAAGGTGTATGCATCAACTCATCTGCAAAATATGGCTAGCAGAAAGCATACCCGATGATTGGGATCTCAGTGTCCTTTGTCCTATACTGAAGAAAGGTGACCCTACAATTTGCGCGAACTACCGGGGAATCAGTCTTCTTGCCATTTCATACAAGATCCTGTCGACCGTACTGTGTGAAAGACTTAAGCCGTTCGCCAACACACTGATTGGGCCTTATCAGTGCGGCTTTAGACCTGGTAAGTCCACCATAGACCAGATCTTCCCACTACGTCAAATCCTGGAAAAAACCCAAGAAAATCAGATTGACACCCATCATCTCTTTATCGATTTTAAGGCTGCTTTCGATAGCCCGATACGGGATTGCCTGTATGTCACCATGTCTGAGTTCGGTATACCTGCGAAGCTAGTGCGGCTTTGCAGAATGACGTTGAGCAAAACATCCAGCTCCGTCAGGGTAGGAAAGGACCTCTCCGAACCATTTGATACCGAATGAGGTTTCAGACAAGGCGATCCACTATCCTGCAACCTCTTCAACTTTTGGATAGAAGGGGTGTTGCGAAAAGTCAGTGTATATCGTAATGGCACTATTTTCTACAAAAGTGTCCAGCTCCTTGCATATGCTGATGATATTGATATCATTGGACGTTGTAAGCGAGATGTTACTGCTGCGTTTTCTGCTATCGAAAAAGAATCAGCGAAGGTGGGTTTGCCGGTGAACGAAGGCAAAACAAAGTATATTCTGACCACAAGCAGGGAGATGCGGCGCATTGAATCCAACATTACTGCGAACAGCTATACTTTCGAAGTTGTCAAGGAATTCACCTATCTTGGCACCGCCGTGAACACCCAAAACGATATTATTTTGGAGATAAAGCGAAGACTCACTCTTGCTAATAGGTGTTACTACGGTCTCAGTAAGCAATTGAGTAGTAGAAACCTCTCCCGCCCGACAAAACTGACATTCTACAAGACGCTCATCTTACCCGTGCTACTCTACAGTGCAGAAGCATGAATTGTGTCGCAGACCGATGCAGCCACACTTGGGGTGTTTGAGAGAAAAATTCTTCGCAAAGTCTTCGGTCCTGTTCGCGTCGGTGACGACTACTTCGAATGAACCAGGAACTATACGAGCTCTACAATGACATCGACATAGTCAAGCGCATCACTATCCAACGTCTGCGCTGGCTGGGACATGTTGTGCGTATGGACGAAGAAGCTCCGGCGAAAAAAGTGTTTGATGCGGAAGCCGCTGGGCGACGACGGAGAGGAAGACCATGCCTCTGATGGAAAGACCAAGCCGAGGAAACCCTGTCCACGCTTGGTGTGGCTGATTGGAGAAGGCGCGCGCGAAGCAGAGGCGCCTGGAGAGAGCTTTTGAGGTCGGCCGTAACCCGGTAACGGGTTGTTATGGCCACCCAAGTAAGTAAGTATCTATGAACCGATTTGGATGAATTATAGCTTGTTGGAAAGGTATTTCAATGACATAAAGATATAATTCAATTAATTTAGTTATACTTTGAATGTCAAATTTTTGATTTTAATAAAAAAAATATTTTTTAACCAAAAACCACATTTTTCAACTTTGGGTGGCTTGAGGGCCGGGTTGCTGATTTCGGATTGGATTCATATTCCATATTTTTAGCTTCTATATCAATTGGCATAAATTAAACCATTTTGGAGACCAATCGAACAGTGTTTATTTTTTCTCGAACAACGGTGAGTACCTCTAATGGGCACACTGCAGTATATATTAAGTGAATTAGAAGAAGCAGTAATCAGTAAAGTTTTACTGATAATGATATTTAATTTGCATTACCAGTAAAATTTTACTGATTACTGAAAAAAATAGCAGTTGTCAGTAAATTTTTACTGATAATGAAATTTAATTTGCATTACCAGTAATATCTTACTGATTACTGAATAAAATTGCAGTAAAAATAAATTTTTACTGATTACTGAAAAAAATTGCAGTAAAAATATATTTTTACTGATTACTGAAAAAAATTACAGTAAAAATTTATTTTAATAAATTAATAAATTTTTATTTTAATAAATTAATAAATTTTTACTGCTAATGAAATTTCAATTGCGTTACCTGCAAAATTTTTACTGATTACTGAAAATAAATATCATTTAAAAAAAATGTTATTAGTTTTTTTTTCAAACGTGTATTATATAATCTTGCTATACGTTGTTAGCTTTTCGCAAGACAAGTAATTCAAAATTTACATCTCTGAGTTTTTGCCTCCTGGAACGATTCACAATCCCAGCGAATGAAAACAACCGTTCTACAGGTGCAGATGAAGGCAATGGGGTGTTGTATTTTAGAAATACTTTTTTAATTGCTGGATGATTCCTTAGACAATTTGTAGTTGTGTCTCGTTCGACCAGGTATAAAATTGTTTCTTCCCCAAAATCAAGGAATGATTTTTGCGGTGTTTGAGGCAGAACACGAGTTTCGGCATCAACTATTTTGTCATACTTCACCACATAAGTATTAAACATTTTCTTCACTTCTTCTTCAGTTTGCGTTGTTGCTGTTTCTAAGAGAGCTTTTAAAAATTTTAATCTTATGTCAGGAATAGATATAGCCGCAATAACAGCATCCAAAGCATCAGGCTGCACCAGAAAATATTTTTCAAATCTTTTAAACAAAGTTTCTTGAATTTTTTCATTTACTTCGGCTAAATACTTAATGCTCGTAGACTGAAAACGACGCATTTTTATTCGCAAAGACACTATAGTAGGGACAAAATAACCAAAATACATAGTCTTGTCGCCCTGAAGAAAATCGATCGTTTCTGCTACAGGCCCCATAAGCTTCATATATTCCTCCAAGTACTCAAGCTCATCACTGAGAATGGTGGGAATTTTCAGGCGAAAACACAATTCTGCTAAATTTGTTTTGTGTTGCAGTAATTTCTTAACGGAATCATGAAGTGAGTTCCATCTTGTTATGCATGGAGTTAATAAATTGGCGTTTATAACTGTATATTTTACCTCTGCAGATTTTGGTCTATTACATTTGTTCCTAAGTGTTGTGCATCTATGCAGAAAACAAAAATTTGGATGTAGAAAGTATGCAATTGAAATAAAATCAGTTTTTACCTGCTGAAAGACCTTTTATGAATATGTTTTATATCTTGACTTGAGGAATACATAATTTTATTAAAGTCAGTTGTAGCTACAAGATTTAATGCGAGGCTTGCACAAGGAAAATGCTTCGACAGTCGTGGAGTTACAGAACGAAATTGAGGACCTGAAACATACACCGAGCCATCTGAATCGGAGCCGGAGTCAGATTCGTCATCACTGTCATGTTCATTTATAGGTCCTAAATCAATGAAAATCAACAATAAAAATCGTTATATTGGGAATAAATAAGTATATCTTATATATCACATACTCAATTCAACTCCAAATTCTTTAAATGCCTTAATAAAGTTTGATCCATTGTCCGTGATATTATCAACGATTTTTTTAACAGGTAGCTTATATTGCTTGTTTATTTCGCATATCATCTTCGTCACACGATCGAAGGAATGGGTTCCCTTAAACCTTCGACAAGCCAGTGCTACAGACTTCCTTTCGAAATTGTCAGCATCTAACCAATGGCAAGTGTAGCCAAAAAATGATTTTTTTCCTCGTGACCAAACATCAGCAGTTACGCACACGTATTCAATTTTATCCAGCTCAATAACAGGTTTTTGGATATATTCATTTTGGCTCTCTAAAAGTAACCTTGTAATTGAACGCCTGCTCGGAATATTTTTGCCAGGAAATAATTTTTTAAAGCTTTGATCACTGACTATGGACAACGGAGATGTAGTGTTGCAAATAAAATTCCATATATCTCGATTAAAAGAAAATTTGCGGCCTGCACTCTGCCTGCTTTCATCCTTTTTTACCTCGAAGGCGGAAAGTTTTTGTGGATGTTCCTTTTTCAAATGCTTTATAAAATTTGAATAACACGTAGCGATCCTTTGACTTTTTTTCCATAAACTTGGCAAACAGCAATTAAGCCATTCATTTTTCTTTGATGAGAAGTTGTGTTCATCTACATTTTAACAAAATTGTATTTCATTAAATAAAAAATGATGACATGTGTCTTTTTAATTTACATTCTCAACAATTTTGAAAAATTCTTCAGTAAAGAGAACCTTATTTACACCAGTCAACTCTTCACTCATCAACAAATCTGGTGTGCCACTTGAAACTTCACTTAAAAGATTTTGTTCCAAAACATAATTTTCATTAATAATGAAATCGTCACTTATTTTTAAGCCCCGACCGTTCGAACAACTTGGAAGATTTTGTTCGCAAACAAAATCTGGATCATTAATAGAATCATCACTACCGAAATCAATATCACTCATATTATTTTTTTTTTATTTATTGTCACTTGGAATAATACACTTTAAATGTTTCAACTAGTTATTACGATAACACGCGTAAAACTACAGTGGTTTGCATAAATATTTTGATAAATATGTGCGTTTTAGTGCTCTTTCTGCAATGGCTTACTGTCAATGCTAACGGTACTATATACTTATGTAAAAAAAAGAACACTGATTAACTGATTACTGTTATTTTTTTTCAGTAGACAGTTAAACTTCACTGGTAATGCAAATTAAATTGCAATATCAGTAAAAATGTATTTTACTGCAATTTTACTGGTACTGAAAAGTGCCCATCTATGTGTACCGGTGGGCGTGGCACTTCCCATATGAGCAAAAAACGTTTAATGTTATAAATAGTTTCCAGTGAGCTACTATAAATATCACTTATTATAAGCTTTAAAATCAAATAGTTTTCGACGGGATTGCAATTGGTATGAAATTTTATATAAGTGGCTGACTTGCTATAAGATGTATCTGAACCAAAAGCGGCGGAAATAGCACCAGTGGGCGTGGCACCTCCCATACAATTAATATACGTTAAGTGGCATATCTATCGAAATATGTGAGCGATCATACTGAAATTTGGGATAAGAGATTTGTTTATGGAAAGCTATTTCTTGACATAAATCGGACTGGATTGAAACAGTGGCTGTGCCACCGCCCTAAGTCTTAAGATTAATTACGATATGTAATGCAAACTATATAAGCTATTATGTTAAAATTTGGTAAGTGTATATCAATCACGAAAATAATTTATCGAACCAAAGATTTTTTTCAACATTTTCCATAATCTTTTGACTTTTTCAACCTTTTAACTTTTTCTAATATAACTCATATGTATGCATTTGTTAGACTTTTTCAACCTCTTTTAACTTTCTTTATTTTTAAGACTTTTTCAGTGCCTTTGAATTATTTCAACATATTTCAACCTCTTTCAACTTTTTTAGAGTTTTTCAACCGCTTTCAATATTTTTCAACATTTCCCATATTTTTTCCACTTTCTCAACATTTTTCAACTTTTTACAATATATTTCATATTTTTGCTACTCTTTCAACCTTGTTCGTCATTTTCTTTATTTTCTCGACTTTTCCATCGATTTTGAATTGTTTCAACAAGCTCTTCAACTTTTTTGAGTTTATTAACCGCTTTCAACATTTCCCAACTTTTTCAATTTCGTTCAACTTTCTTCAATGGTTTCCATATTTTTTGGACTTTTCAGTTTTTTTCAACTGTTTCAACACTTTTCAATCTTTTAGCATTTTACATTATTTGCAACTTATTCAACCTCTTCAACGACTTTTTAACATTTATTTAAGAGGTACTTTCAATGCAGTTTAGGATATATGAGAGTCAGCCATACCGAGGTCGTTTTCTGCTCTTACTCTACACGAAAAAAACGAAACTCGAAATTATTGTAAATATTAATCAAAATTTAAGAAAAATTAGTAGGTAATTTAGTAATTTAGAAACGGTTCGAGTGTCTATTAAGAATTACTAAGAGTAATATAAAAATTGCATCAAGCAAGCATTCATTTTTCGAATGCAAGTTTTTAATTTTTACAAAGTAGATATTAAATTTCTGCAATAATTTATTATATTTAAAAAGGACTGTACTATTTTTTAAAAAGTACATTATAAAGTTTTTATGATGAAATAATAATAACTGAAATTGATTTTTAAAATTTTTTGTGTGTTGAACAAAATTGGGACGGCCAGCGAGTTTCCGTTGCTGCTTTCCCAACCCCGTCCAAATTCTGTTCAACACATTACTTCAAAGCCAATTAGTAAGAGTTTGCCAAGCCTTATATATTTATTTTTTTGCATGAACATGTTGAGAACTCAAACAGAGTACAAATTAAAAACAAAAGAGAAATAAAATTCAATATAATAAAAATTACAAATCTTGAAATAATTTTTCTATAACTTCTTTTTAAAAATTATAAAGCGGGAATCATATATTACAATATGAAATATGTAAAAATTCTAATGTCGCAATTTATTGAAATTTAATAAAATCCTTGTAAAATTTCATAGTTTTTATGTGATAATTAAAATGCAGAAAACAATTTTTAATATGCACTTATTAAAAAATGTAAAATGAAAATAATTACAAACTAGAATAGAATTTTTAATAATGATTTTTAATTTATTACTATAAAAGAGTAAAATTTGTTTTCAGGTTTTAATTTTTATAATCTCCTATTAATTTTTAATAAAATTTGAGCTGGTGTTTTTTCCGTGTAGATCGCGCTGTGGTTCCTGTGCGAAATTGCTAAATAAAGAAAGCGCTCTTAATTGCACTATTTGTAAAAATGGTTTTCACCATGCCTGCTTTAATATTGTAGCGAAATTTGGTTTATGCCAGAAAATTCTCGTAATAAAAATTAAACGATATGAGCTAGCATCACTGACCGTAGAAAAATACTTGCATCACTGACCGTAGAAAAATAACACCATCTAGCGGCATTTTCGAGTGGTTTCTGAACTTAAGTCAGAACGCGCTGCAAATCAAGACGATTCGGGAAGAAATTAGTCAGAACGCACTACAAATCCAGGCGATTTGAGAAGAAATTGATCAGAGCTTAAGTCAGAACTCGCTGCAAATACAGGAGGCTGTTCGAACGGAGGTTGCCAAAATGGTAAATGGCCTCGATGCAAAAGTGACTGATTTACGAGATGACGTTGAATCATTCAAGGATAAAGTTCAAAATAATTTTGAAGACGTTAGTAAAAGGATTCAGCAGTTGGAAATAAGTGAACCAACCACTCAAGTGATAAGAGAAATTAGCGCAGAGAGGCTTAAGGCACCCACGTACGATGGAACAACGCCATTTAGTGTTTTCAAGCTGCAGTTCGAAACAACATCTGCTCATAATCGTTGGGATAACGATAGCGCAGCAGCAGCGCTAATTGTGGCAGTGGCGGAGCAAAATAATTACAAGGCAGTGATGGATGCCTTACAGCGAAAATATGGCAGTGACCACATGAAGCAGATTCACAGACTGGGGTTGAAAAGTCGTACCCAGAAATCTGGTGAGCCCTTGCAGGAGTATGCTGCGGATATTGAACGATTGGCACACCTTTCCTATCCTGACGAGTTAAGTGTCGTAGCTGAAAAATTCAAAATAGAGGCGTTTATTGACGGCATACGTGACTCAGAGACAAAACGCGAGACAATGAGGAACCCGAAAACAACATTTTATGAAACAGTAACGGTTGCCCTCACTGAGGAGGTGATTGCGTTGACATGCAGCCCATCATTGAAAACTCGTCGGATGGAGGTGGAGGCTGAGAACAAAAACTCTTCGTTCGCCAGCAGTAGCTTCAGCGGAAAATCCTATAGCTGTGGCAAGCAAGGACACATGGCACGTGACTGCAAATCACGTCGTAAACGATCCACATCACGTTTACCAAGAAGAAAATTTGAAAATAGGATAGACGATGGCGGAAATGGTAGCGTACAGCAGTCGTTAAAGCGAGTCAGTACAGCGGGGCATGAGCTGACTTCCACTTATGATTGTCCCGAAGTCTTAGTTTCAAAGCTCTGCCGAAATTCAAACTGCCTTACCATTGGTGGAAAAATCAACGAAAGACCATGTGAGCTGACTTTGGATACAGGCGCATCGCACTCAATTGTGAGGAGAGGCTTATTTAATAGACGACGAGTAACGCCATTAAATGGGATCCAATTGAGAACAGCGACAGGGGAAATTGCGCAAATAGAAGAAAAAGTTACAGCGAGTATTCTTATCGGCAACAAAACTGTGGAACATGATTTTATTGTTGCAAATATCACCGATGAGGTTATCATTGGCGTGGACTTCATGATTCGATACGGGTTCACTTTGGATCTAAAGAAAAAGACGTTAAGGTATGCCAATGTAGAGTTGCCTGTAGACATTGGCTGTGGACAAAAATTAACAACTGCAGGAGTCTACACAAGTGAGTGCTGTCGAATTGAACCCAACACTGAAGAAACAACAAGTGAAGACTGTGGAATTTGGCCATCTGTGGGTAGTGGAAGCAGATAAGAAAAATTTAAAGAAAGACCTGATTATTGGAAAGACCCCGGTAAAAACAAGAGCCGACAGCAAATACCGGTACGAATTTTGAATCCAACAAATGAGCCAAAATGGATGCAAAAAGGTGAACGCAATGTGAGAAAGTTACGGCTGTTATAAATTGTGAAAATGACCAGCAGGATATAAAAGATACAGCTTTAACGACTTGACGAAAGAATGGACGAATTAGTTGTCTGCACAGAACAAAGACAAAGGAAAAAGGTTTCGGTGAAAGAATTGGCGGGTATTTGCGTTCAAGAAGAAAATAATGACCGAACATCAGTTGTCAAACATCGCATTGATACAGGTAATTTTCAGCCAATTCGTCAACCTCCAAGGAGACTAGCACTCGTTAAGAGAAAGGAAGTAACGGGCCTTATAGAGGATATGGCGCGAGAAAAGGTCATTGCACCATCAGAAAGCCCGTGGAGTTCACCGGTCGTACTTGTCAAGAAAAAGGACGGAAGTATGCGATTCTGTGTGGATTACCGAAAATTTAATGACGTCACCAAAAAAGACAGCTACCCGTTACCCAGAATCGATGAGACACTGGATACGTTATCTGGAGCAATATGGCTTTCCACCCTGGACTTACAAAGTGGATATTGGCAGGTGGAAATAGATGAAAAAGACAAGTAAAAAACTGCCTTTAGTATTGGGAATGGTCTATTGCAGTTTGGTCTTTGTAACGCTCCAGCTACGTTTGAGCGTTTAATGGAACGAGTGCTCAAAGGACTACATTGGAAGACCTGTTTAGTGTATCTCGATGACAAAAGCATCATGGGAAAAGATTTTGATGACCAGTTGAAAAATCTGGAGGAAGTGTTTGAGCGCTTGGAGGCAGCTGGACTAAAATTAAGTGCGAAAAAGTGCTCTTTTTTCCAGCGTGAAGTCAAGTATCTGGGGCACAAGGGTACGTCAGAAGGAATACACACAGATGATGATAAAATAAAATCTGTGAAAAATTGGCCACGACCATCTAATCTTCATGAGTTGCGAAGTTTTCTGGGCCTATGCACATACTACAGACGTTTTGTTCCTGGTTTCGCAACTGTCGCAGGCAGTCTACATGAGCTGACACAGAAAAATCGGAAATTCGAATGGAGTGGTGCACGGGAAACTGCATTCCAAAAGCTGAAAGAATTATTGTCTTCAGCGCCAATACTCGCGTACCCAATACCCGGCGAAAAATTTGTATTGGACACCGATGCAAGTGGCCATGGTATTGGAGGAGTTTTATCCCAAGTCATCAAAGGACAAAAAAAAGTCGTCGCATATTTCAGCAAAATTCTGTCGAAACCTGAGAGGAATTATTGTGTGACTCGGAGAGAGTTACTGGCAGTAAGGGAATGCGTGAAACACTTCCATAAGTACTTATATGGACACTTTCTCCTGAGGACAGACCATGCGGCATTAAGGTGGCTACTTCAATTCAAGGATCCAGAAGGTCAAATCGCACGGTGGATAGAGCGCTTGCAGTGCTATGATTTTAACATAGAACATCGCAAAGGAAGCCAGCATGGAAATGCGGATGCACTTTCCCGTCGTCCATGTAAAATTGAATGCGGTCATTGTTCCCGAACGGAAAGTAAAGCTGGAACAATTAATGTGTGTCTTTTGAACGTTTTGCCTGAAGAAAAATGGACAAAAGAGGAGGTACAACGGGACCAGCGCAGTGATACAGATTTGACAACTATAGTTAAGTATAAAGAGCTGGGTAGGAAACCGGCGCGGCAAGAAATATAAAGTAAAAGCCAAATCTTTAAAGCATACTGGGCGCAATGGCAAAGTTGCATGATGGTAAAATTTGCTCAAAACTGCTGGTTGTTCAGAAGGAAAAATTTAAGGAAATAATTGAGGATTATCGCAATGGATCGAGTGGTGGACATCTGGGCGTAACAAAAACCACAGAAAAAATAAAGAAACGGTTTTATTGGGTTGGATGCAAAGAAACAGTTGCTGACTGGATCCGCCGTTGTGACCAATGTGCAACTGCTAAAGGACCAAGGCACCGCACTCGGGGAGAAATGCATCAGTATAACGTTGGAGCTCCCTTTGAGAGGATAGCTATGGATATAGCGGGACCTTTTCCAATTAGCAATACAGGAAATAAATACATCCTTGTGGTAATTGATTACTTCAGTAAGTGGCCAGAAGTATATCCTATTCCCGATCAAGAAGCAAAAACAGTGGCAGACATTTTCATCAAAAATTGGATTTGCCGATATGGAGCTCCACTTGATTTGCATTCCGATCAAGGACGAAATTTTGAGTCGGCACTTTTTAAGGAGGTTTGTGAAATGCTTGGAATACAGAAGACACGTACCACAGCATTGCATCCTCAGTCCGATGGCATGGTCGAAAGATTCAACCGTACTCTAGAGGTTGTTGACAAAGGACAAAAAGATTGGGATGAGCATTTACCAATGTTTCTGATGGCTTATCGTTCGTCAATACACGATAACACTACAGTCACGTCAGCAAAAGCAATTTTTGGTACGGACTTAAGGCTTCCAACAGATTTGAAGTTCGGAGTAAGCGCTGTCCCAGAAATGACCCATGCTGACGATTACATGTCGCGGAAAAGAGAAGAACTAGCAGATATACGCGAGCTCATCGGGAGACGTACTCAATTGGCTAGCGACAAGATGAAAGCTCGGTATGACCTGCGAGCAAATACTGAAGGGTTCAAAAAAGGTCAATTAGTGCTACTACACAACCCACAACGAAAACGAGGCTTGTCTCCTAAATTACAGACTCATTGGGAGGGACCTTATCGGTTCTCACAAGGATTAATGATATTGCGTATCGAATCCGAAAATACCCCGGCAACAAAGGTAAATTAAAGGTAGTCCACATTGTTCAGTTTCACTTATTCAATTATAATCTCACATACATATTTTACACATATGCAACCCCTTAAGCATATCAAAATGTTTAGTATTGACAAAATGCAAAACATTGCAATTTATTTGAAGTCAATGTTCGCTTTTGCTTTATTGACAAAATGCAAACATTGCAACTTCTTTAAAGTCAATGCTCGCTTTTGTTTTGTTTATGGTGGCTGCATTTTAAGTAGGTCACAATTTTTAAATTAATGAAATTATGATTTGGTACACAATTTGTAATTATCGATTAAGTATATAATAGACATAAATTAAATAAAATTTTGCCATTACATAGCAACTCAAAAAGAAAGCAACACCTATTTTATATTAAAGGTTTTCTTTGTCATTCTTTTGATATTTAGTGGCCAACACAGCAAGACACCCCCGACCACTGGTAAGGTGCCTTGCTTTCATTTAAACACTGTTATTGTGGGTTTATGTGCCTGCAATAACAATCAAACAACCTAAATAGTACTGGTTCAAGTGCCAGGACTATTTTAGCGTTATAGGCAGGTAAACTAACCTTTGCCGCAAAACATTGGTGACCCCGACGTGATACTGTTATTGTGGGTTTATGTGCCTGCAATAACAATCAAACAACCTAAATAGTACTGGTTCAAGTGCCAGGACTATTTTAGCGTTATAGGCAGGTAAACTAACCTTTGCCGCAAAACATTGGTGACCCCGACGTGATTCCAGCATAAGGTGGACACAGCAGCCATCAGATCATACAACAGTCAGCATAAGGTGGACACAGCAGCCATCAGATCATACAACAGTCAGCATAAGGTGGACACAGCAGCCATCTGATTATTCAACAGTCAGCATAAGGTGGACACAGCAGCCATCTGATCATTCAACAGTCATCAGCAAAACGGTGACACATTTTGGCCAGGATACAGTCTGCATCAAGACAATCCAGCCTAACTAATCCAAAGGTGGACACAGCAGCCATCTACTACCAGTAAACAACTCGTTTTCATCTATTCATGATGGTGTTCAACGGCTTGGCAAAGATCCAGCAATCCCTTGGAGAAGAAATCCAAAGCGTAGTGAGGAACTTTAAAAAGGATTCCTCAGAACGGAAAGGGACATCAAATTACTTTCAAGAGCGTTTACGGCGAATAAGCCAAGCATGGGAAAAGTTTGAGGAAACAGATACAAAAATCCGCATATTGAACGACCTCCCATTGGAACACGACTACTTTTCAAAGGACTATTACACCCAAATAGCCGAAGTAGTCGAAACTTACACAAAAATCTTCGAGGAAGCAGCTGCAAAGATAGACGCAACTAACTCAGTGAAATCGGTGATTCCACAAAGGTCTGCAGTTAGTCAGCATACAACTACAGCATGCAGTCAGCAACATACGCAGAACATCCAAGGTCCAGATGACACACGTACAGATGATGCTGACCAGCAGCAAAGGGGGCTTATTCGAAAATTTGAAGCCCAACTGTCAACATTAAAAAGACACCTGGCCAACGCTGAATCTACACAAACAAACCATTCACGTATCTCCAGTGAGCTGAAATTAAACACGATCAAACAGCTTTGGGGAAAAATAGAACAAATCAACGATGAAATCTGGCAGCAAATGGAAGACCCATCATCCAAAGGATACGACCTGTCCACGTTCATCCAATTGGAAGAGGAGGTGGTACAAAAGATAATCGTTCTAACTGAAGATCTGGAAAACTACCAAGGGAGCAATCCAGATACAATGCAAGTCAGCACAGCAAGCTTGCGGGGAGCTCTACCACTGCCAAAGGTTGTTCTCCCAAAATTTGATGGTGATTACATGAAGTGGCGTCAATTTTTTGATTTATTTCTTCAAATGATTCACAACCAAGCGCTGCCAAATGTGCAGAAGATGTGGTATTTGAAGTCAAACGTCACTGGAGAAGCAGAAAAGCTAATTCGACATCTCTCATTGAGTGAGGCGAATTATACAACAGCCTGGACGTTACTTCAAGATCGGTACAACAACCAAAGAGTCCTAACAAACACTCTTGTATCGAAATTATTGGAGCAGCCAACCTTATCAGCAGCGTCATCCAAAACAATCAAGGAGCTGCATGATACAACACAAGAATGCTTGTTAGCATTGGAAAATCTGGGAGTAGTGACGAACTCATGGGATCCGCTACTACTTCCAATTTTAATAAAGAAGTTGGATCGCGAAACTCATATTTTATATGAGCAAACTATTGCAAATCATAAAGAAATTCCAAAATTAAACGAATTTCTTACTTTTTTGGAAGCCCAGTTCCAAATGATGGAGGCTATTGGGGCCAAACAAAGACCTATGAAAGTGCTAACAACAACAGTACATCAAAAATGTAAATTCTGTCATGAAAAAGAACACTTTTTGTTTACATGTGCCAAATTTTTGAAGGCTTCAGTTAAAGACAGGATGAATCATGTGATCAAAAATCGACTCTGTACAAATTGTCTCAGAAGTGGGCACAGCACCTCTAATTGTCATAGCAGATCTTGCACCAGATGTCAGAAAAAACACAATACATTGTTACATCAGGAAAAAGACGGTCTACACATAGCTGCAACATCTTCTAATGAACATAATTCAAACTCTCCTGTTAGCCTTACAACCTACAACAACACCCAAAAAAAAGGCTACGTGCTACTTAGCACAGCTTTAATTAAGGTAAATACAGCAAATGGAAAGGTGATAACCTGCAGAGTACTGTTGGACTCTGGTTCCCAAATCAACATTATTACTAGCAGGCTTGCAAAACGCCTTGGTGTATCAGGTCAGATGACCTCAATGTCCATAGAAGGAATTGGAAGGAAAAAACAAGTTTCAACTCAGCGGGCCTACATTAATATTCAGTCCCGTATAAATGGATACCAAAAACCATTGGAAGCATACGTTCTGCCACAAATTACTACATTGCAGCCTTCGCAATCGTTAGATACATCATCATGGTCAATTCCAAAAAATATTGAACTAGCAGACCCTTACTTCAACCAAGCGGCGAATATTGACATCCTTTTGGGAGCAGAATTTTATCATCAATTGCTGACCATTGGACAAATCAAACTATCAAGTGATCTACCTATACTTCAAAATACCGTTTTTGGATGGGTTTTTTCAGGAAAAGTAGGCGACTCCTACCTTGATAACAGGAACGAGTGTGCCGCAACATGTGGCATATGTACAAAAACTGAGGAAGATCTAGATGAAATGATTCAACGATTGTGGCAGATGGATGATCCGGAACCTAAAAATTCAAAGTTAACTATGGCAGAAGAATTATGCGAGACACACTTTCAAAACAACACTCAAAGGGACTCATTGGGACGCTTCATGGTAAGGCTACCATTCCAACAAGATCCTGAGAACCTAAAAGATTCAGAAACAATAGCACTGACCAGATTCTTTTCCCTTGAGAAAAGACTATCTAAGGATCAAAACCTCAGAGAACAGTACGTCAAATTTATGAACGAGTATGAAGAATTGGGACATATGGAGCAGATAACCACTAAAAACAAATCTACACCACATTATGTCATCCCGCATCACTGTGTACTGAAACCAGATAGCAGCAGTACAAAACTTAGAGTAGTGTTTGACGCCTCATGTAAAACTAGTTCTGGCATATCACTGAATGACATTTTATTTACTGGGCCAACAGTGCAGAGTGAACTGTTTTCGATCCTTCTGCGGTTCCGATTACCAAGATTTGTTTTTTGCACCGATATTCAAAAAATGTATCGACAAATTTCAGTGCACCCAGCGGATAGGAAATTTCAAACTATTTTTTGGAGGAATCATCCTGGTGAGCCTGTCCGCCATTATCAGTTAAACACAGTGACATATGGCACCAGATCCGCCCCGTACTTAGCAACAAGATGCCTACAACAGCTTGCAGAAGAAAATACAGAAAAATTTGAACTGGGAGCACAAGTCTTAAAAAATAATTTTTACGTAGATGACTGTCTCAGTGGATCCAATAAACTATCAACGGTATTGGAGATGCAGAGTCAACTGAAACGCATATTAGAACCTGTTGGCTTTAAACTTCGCAAGTGGTGTGCAAACCACCCTCAAATATTACAAGATATTGATAAGGATGATCAGGAAATTGATTTAGATTTTGACAATGATGATAATACCTCCATAAAAACACTTGGGTTAGTCTGGCAACCAAAACAGGATAAATTTTGCATCAGATCTACGCCTCATGCAACAAACAAAATCACGAAACGCACAATCACGTCAGAAGTTGCAAAAATATTTGATCCATTAGGGATACTTGGCCCAGTTATAGTAACAGCCAAGATCATCATACAAGACTTATGGCAATTAAAACTTTCCTGGGACCAGGCAATACCAATCGAATTACATTCCAAATGGATGACCTTCCGAGACGATTTAAAGGCACTGAACAATTTTAGCTTTGAAAGACACGTTTTTGGACAACATGTAGCATCATCTGTTCAACTTCATGCCTTTTGTGATGCATCAGAAAAGGCCTACGGAGCTGCAATTTTCGTGCGTGCAACGTTAAAAGACGGTCGCACAGTCGTAAGACTACTATGTTCAAAATCCCGGGTGGCACCTTTGAAAAAACAAACAATTCCACGCCTGGAGCTATGTGCAGCAGTCCTCAGCACAACGTTAATGAAAAGGGTGAAGAACGATCTTAATCATAAGGGACAGATACACTTTTGGACGGATTCGGAAATTGTACTCTATTGGATAAACTCAAAATCATCTGCACTTCAAACATTTGTCGCAAACAGGATCAGCCAGATCCAAGAATTGACAGTGGCAGATCAGTGGCGCCACGTTTCATCAAGGGACAACCCAGCAGATGCACTGTCACGAGGATTAATGCCATCAAAATTGCCAGCCAGTCACTTGTGGTTCTTTGGTCCTTTGTTTTTGCATGGAAATGAAAATAATTGGCCAGTTAAATTCACCAAGTTAACTTATAACCCACAGTGTCCGGAAATGAAGCAAAAATCTTCCATCGTAACTGAAACAATGAATAAAGATGAACCAACAACATCCAATGTAACATCAGTGGCACTCGATTCACAAAGGGATTGGATTTACAAAATCAATCATGGAAACTCATTCAACACACTTCAACGAGTAGTAGGTTACACACTTCGATTTATACGACGCATGAAAGGTATAACATGCAATGAGTTGACGCTAAGCACACAGGAACTAAATGACGCTCTTGTTACAATCATCAAGGTCATTCAAAAAAATGATTTCAGCGATGAGCTCAAAGAAGAAGGTCGTGTAAAAAGAGGTGCCATAAATTTTGTAGGAAATGTGGCAAATTCACTTTTTGGAGTACTGGATTCCAATTACGCAGAAAAAATGTCACATACTATAGAGGAAGTAAAAGACAATGAAGATTATCTATTGAGATTGTTAAGAAACAAAACATCAATCATAGACTCCACTCTTAACTTAATAAAGGTAGACCGAAACACTACTAAGTTGAAATTCGAGCAAGTGGAAGGTCAATTAAATCTCCTCACAAAGGCAATAGAAAACATCGAAACGTCTGAATACCAATTCCTTCTATTCCAAACTTTCACATCCTTATCAGATCAACTGACACTTATTATTATCAACATACAGCGGGTGCAAACTGCACTCCTTGACGTATTGACCGACACACATCATGGAAAAATAAGTCCAGCTTTACTATCTGTAAATCAACTGCGCAAGGAGCTAAGAAACATCAAGGCCCACATGCCAGCCAACTTGGATATACCAGTCAAAGATGAGGACGCCATACAGTTATATAAAATCATGACAGTCAAGGGAGGAGTAACGAATGACAATGCAGTATTTCAGATTTCACTTCCACTGACCATCCAAGAACAATTTGATATACTTAAAATGACACCTATTCCAACCATAATTAACAATACACTAATAACTGTTGCACCTTGCGCGGACACAATTGCCATTGACAAACATATGGATCAGTACATACCATTAAGTCAAGCTGATATTAAATCCTGTATTATCATTCAACAGGATCAAGTTGTATGCACCACTCGTCCAAGGTACCACAAAGAATCTCAAGTTTGTTCCTGTGAACTTGGGCTTCTCCAAAATGAAACACATGCCACCTGCAATTTAGAAAAGATTGAACAAAACTCAACATGGATTCAAACGGAACAACAAAACCAATGGATATTTGCGTTAAAATTTCCTACTCGGTTGACGATCGTATGTGACCAGAACTCACAACAGGTATCTTTGGCAGGTTCGGGGATTCTCACAATTGCACCCCAGTGTGTTGCCAAAAACAGCATTTTGACACTGGATGGATTCCATCTCATATCCAGCTCAATACGCACTTCCTACACTGGTTTCGGAAGTGTTCAAAGGTTATCCAATCCAGAGCAAATAAGAGCCGTATTAAGAAATGACACTAGTATCCTTTATGATGACCAAATAAAAAATCTTACTGAATTGCATATGCTATTAACAACAGAAAATTTTATACTGCCACATAAACTACAACATCAAAATACTTGGAACACCGCATTTGCCAGCACAGCATTAATTTTAGCAGTCATAATAATATTATTCATCGCTATAAAGCACATAGTAAGACGATTCACATCAACAACAACAAAGCCTACACCTCAGCCACGTTCGACTGGGCAGCAAAAACCCGACTTCGCTATCAATTTGGACGACAGCAGTTGAATTATATTCAACGGGGGGAGGATGTTCAGTTTCACTTATTCAATTATAATCTCACATACATATTTTACACATATGCAACCCCTTAAGCATATCAAAATGTTTAGTATTGACAAAATGCAAAACATTGCAATTTATTTGAAGTCAATGTTCGCTTTTGCTTTATTGACAAAATGCAAACATTGCAACTTCTTTAAAGTCAATGCTCGCTTTTGTTTTGTTTATGGTGGCTGCATTTTAAGTAGGTCACAATTTTTAAATTAATGAAATTATGATTTGGTACACAATTTGTAATTATCGATTAAGTATATAATAGACATAAATTAAATAAAATTTTGCCATTACATAGCAACTCAAAAAGAAAGCAACACCTATTTTATATTAAAGGTTTTCTTTGTCATTCTTTTGATATTTAGTGGCCAACACAGCAAGACACCCCCGACCACTGGTAAGGTGCCTTGCTTTCATTTAAACACTGTTATTGTGGGTTTATGTGCCTGCAATAACAATCAAACAACCTAAATAGTACTGGTTCAAGTGCCAGGACTATTTTAGCGTTATAGGCAGGTAAACTAACCTTTGCCGCAAAACACACATCGAAAGGCTGGCACCTTATACTAGAGATGGAGAGACTCTTGTTCGGGACGAACAAGTTTAAGCGGAGGGCAGTGTAGCGAAATTTGGTTTATGCCAGAAAATTCTCGTAATAAAAATTAGACGATATTAGCTAGTGTTAAGGCCCTGTATTAATATACGTAAATATGTATATGCGCTTTGCCGCTCTTACGTCTTTATTTCTTTCCTTTACTTTTCTTTCGTTAAATTAAGCTCTTGTGGAATTTGTAAATTTGAATAAAACCAGTAATAATTGAACCAGCATAAACGCAGCAAGTGCAGTCATTTAATTTACTCACACAACGCATAAATACTCAACAATTTATGATCCTTCGAACCGCATGGACTAATCAATTTCGTCCAAATAAATAGAAAATATTTATTAAACGCAAATTAATAATAATAAAAAATACAACATTTTATGTGTACGCGCTTTTAATTCGCAAAAATTAACCGGTTAACATGTTATAGTCGGCTAAATAATTACAAAAAAAGTGCCGTATATAAAATTGATCGCAAACCTACGCAAATTTGAAGTATGTTACACATTACAATTTGGGATGTAATTTCAGTTTAGATCGTAAAGCCGTTGTTTAGAAGTTAAAGCATACGACATATTAGACGTTCCTACTGTACCTACAACCTTGAACTCCGCAAAATCATTCGACATAAACATAACAGCAGTTTAGTTATTTACTTAAATGACACACGTAAAAAAGAGAGACTCGGCTCGCAATGCAGTTAGGCGCTATCTACTAGCAAGTAAGAAAGATGATGAGAACTATAATAAACAACAAATAACTACATATATAGAGTTGTTAAAAGAGCAATGGTGCCGTTTTCTGTCAGAGCAAGAAAAGGTTGAAGAATTGTGCGGTTGTGCCGAGACTCTTACACATGAAGAAACATCCCATTGTACTTGCAAAACTTACAGGCCCTATGCCGACAGTGAAAGTCACTAACAACACCTGGCCACATATCAACGGGTTAAGTTTGGCTGACCCACAATTTTACAATCCCGCTCGAGTCGACTTAATAATTGGCGCTAGTGCACATAACACAGTGAAAGCACTTCATCTAACAGCGCTAGATTTCCAATCGAAATATCCATCTTCTACCGTCATTAACAATTTTTATATGGATGACTTATTAACCGGACATTCATCTGAGAATGAACTTGTTGTACTTCGAAATCAGATCAGTGAAATTTTGAGTAGCGGCTGTTTTGAACTACGCAAGTGGGCATCAAGTTCACCACTTGTACTACAAAACATTCCTGTAGAAGCACAACAGAACAAAATAACACACTTAATTGCTGAAGACGACGTCGTTCGTGCATTGGGTTTGATATGGAACTCTAAGCAAGACTATCTGTATTTTGCAACATCATTGGATTCACCACCAAATGTGCTCACCAAGAGATTTCTGCTATCTGATGCATGCCGTCTTTTTGATCCCACGGGTAAGGTATCTCCTGTAACTGTAATTCCCAAAATTTTGTTGCAGCGTCTTTGGAAGCTAAAAATTGACTGGGATGAACTGGTTCCGCAAGATATAGCATCTTACTGGTTAGATTATCGCGAAGGCCTTAAAATACTTAATACGCTACAAGTACCACGATGGCTAGGAACAGGAGAAGAAGGCTCTATAACTGACCTACATTGCTTCGCAGATGCGTCCGAAGTCACATACGCAGGTGTTATATACGCAAGAACAGAGCACATTGACGGCTCCATTACAGTAGCATTGGTTTGCGCAAAAACCAAAGTAGCACCGTTGCGCACGATTTCGATAGCCGAACTGGAACTCTGTGCAGCTACACTCGTGTCTAGTCTTGCAAAACATGTCCTGAAATCATTAGGAACGCTCATCAGAAGAACATATGGTTGGACAGATTCAATGAACACCCTCGCCTGGTCACAAAACCACCCTAGTCATTGTTCTGTTTTTGTAGCGAATCATGTTTCAAAGGCCCAATCCATTATTAATAGCTAAAAATGGTTTCACATATCAACAGAATTTAATCCGGCAGATTGTCTAGAGGAATGCACCCCACAAAACTAATAAATTACGCGCTATGGTGGTCGGGGCCTCCTTGGCTTACATTGGACTCAAGCCGCTGGCCTTCACTCCAAGAAAAAAAACCACAAACTTGGAAGAGCGTTCCATCAAAATATTAACTTATACGGTGTCCGCATCCTCTAGTTGGGACCTGCTCACCTTCTATTCATCATTTACACACTTGAAACGTGTAGCAGCCTACTGTATGCGTTACATATATAATTTAAAGCAAAGGTTACAAAAGCAGGTTCCTATGAGGACAGGCCCGCTAACTTATATGGAACTACAAGCAGCAGACAAGTTTTGGATCAAGCAGGTGCAATCATATGAATTTAAGGATGAGATAGATTGCTGTCAGCACATGAAGCCAATAGCGCTGCAAAGTCGCATCGCACGTTTAAACGCGTTTCTCCATCAAAATGCGATCCTCAGGGTTGGTGGTCGTATTTCACACGCTGCTGTTACAACTGATACTAAATATCCTATAATATTATCCTCAAATCACCGCTCGCAACCATGATCGTTAACGATATTCACAAAATGCTGCTTCACGGCGGTCCGCAAATTATGCAATCAATCCTACAACGACGATTTTGGATTGTCGGCGCTCGCAATTTAGTACGTAAAGTCTACAAAGGCTGCGTAACTTGTCGCCGTCACAGTTCCGCAAAGCAGCAACAGATGATGGCTAACCTACCTGTTTTCCGGGTAAATAGTGGCAGGCCATTTCAATGTACAGGCGTAGACATGGCAGGACCTTTTAATCTCAAATTTTCCAAAGGAAGAGGTGCAAAATCCGTGGAGAGCTATGTCGCAGTATTCATATGCATGGCCACGGGAGCAATGCATCTGGAGTTAGCAGGGGATTTGTCATCCGAAACTTTTATTTGTGTCTTAAAACGATTTGTTTCACGTCGAGGCCATTGCAGTACATTTTTTTCAGACAACGGAACAAATTTTACCGCTGCTGAAAAGGACCTCCAAATCGCTTTAAACGAGGCTATGAAAGATAACAATGTTCAGCATTTCTTTTCTGATTTGTCGATAAAATGGAGATTCAATCCACCAAGTGCGCCTCACATGGGAGGTTACTGGGAAAGCGCAGTTAAAAGGGTAAAATTTCAACTTAAACAAATTTTGAGCTCTACTCTTTTGGCGTATGAAGAATTCTACACTTTGCTCACAGAAGTCGAAGCTTGTGTCAACTCGCGGCCCCTCTGTCCGCTTTCGACAGATACTTCGGAGTTGGAGTCGCTGACGCCAGCTCATTTCCTAATATCAGAACCACTCAAAGTATGGCCGGAACCTGAAGTACTACCATTCAAGGGCAACCTTAATCAGCGGTGGCAATATCACAACTTCGTCGTCACTTTTGGCAACGTTGGCAGGCAGAGTATTTGGTAACTTTACAGCAGAGAGCTAAGTGGATACGACCACAAACGGATGTCGAGGTTGGAGACCTAGTAGCCATTCGCGATCAAAATATACCACCTAGCAAATGGAGACTGGCTAGAGTGATCAAATGCCTACCTAGCGAAGATGGTAGGGTTAGGGTTGTAGAATTGAAAACATCGACCTATTGTAAAAATTTCACCAATTTTGCCTAACAATCATTCATTGTAACTTAAATAATCAATATTTTGGACTCCTCAAAGTAGTCCAAGGAGGGCGGTATGTTAAGGCCCTGTATTAATATACGTAAATATGTATGTGCGCTCTGCCGCTCTCATATCTTTATTTCTTTCCTTTACTTTTCTTTCGTTAAGTTAAGCTCTTGCGGAATTTGTTAATTTGAATAAAACCAGTAACAATAGAACCAGCATAAACGCAGCAAGTGCAGTCTTTTAATTTACTCACACAACGCATAAATACTCAACAGCTAGCATCACTGACCGTAGAAAAATACTTGCATCACTGACCGTAGAAAAATAACACCATCTAGCGGCATTTTCGAGTGGTTTCTGTACTAGCTAGCATCAGTGACCGTAGAAAAATAACACCATCTAGCGGCATTTAGTGTGTTTTCTGTACTATAAATTATAAAGTTGTGCGTCAGTGTGGTACGACATTATCTACGTCGATAATCGCTATCTAGAAGGCACTGGAAACGACATTCTGGATAGTGGCGGACGGTACGACATTATTAGCGTCGATAATCGCCATATAGAAAGTACCGGAAACGACATTCTGAACAATGGCAGATGGTTCTAGAAAAAGATGACGTTAGTATAAAAGGCTGACATATGAACAGCAGACACACAGTTGAACACAGTGGATCTTAAGTGAGACAGTTGAACATTTGAATTTAAGTACTAAAGTGATACAGTGGATTTTTAGTAATAAAGTGATACAGTGGATTTTAAGCTATATAAGCAAAAACTTGTTTGTATACAATTTGAATGTAAAGGGGAAATAAACAATTGTACTGTGTAAGAACTAACATTTGTGATTTAAATAAACCATTTTATAATTAAATAAAGATTGCGTTTTTCTTGATTATTACACAATCCAGTGATCGAACTCAGAAAGTGTAAGAGATCGAAATTATTGTCAAAGGGACAGGAAATTTGGTAACATTGATAAACAAATCCTGCAAACTTTGAAAGGCATTCCAAATTTTGTTTTTAATTGTGACAATTGCCTCAACACAAACTTTACTTCAGTTGGTGTTGATTTGGTTAGTAAGGTTAAAGACCTCATTAAAAAATCCAAAAATTGCTGTGTAAAGACACTCACAAAAACACAAATCAAAATAAAACAAGTGCGCCTGAAAATAAACTAATCTGTAGTTCATCAGCTGTTGATGTTTCTAAAATTGCTGCTAATGATGAGTCTTCTAATGCTAATAAAAGCAATAACAATAACTAGTCTTTGAATTCACCACTGTCTTTTGCTGCTACTGCTGTTACAGCTACTGCCGCTGCTGTTGTTCCTGCTTCTTCATCTGCTTCTCAAACCGGTTTTGAGTAATCATATGCTCTGGTGGCTAATGTTAATGCATGTTATGCATTGCCCTATTCTCAAATCGCTGCTTCTAATGAAATTGGTGACAGTGATACTGTTCGCCCTGTTTTTGCTAATTGGATAAAAGTCCCCAAAAAATATAACAAGAAACGTAAAGTTGTCATTTGTCAAGCCGATAATGATGATTTGGATGTTGTTGCTGCTAAAAAATGGATTCACCTATCAGCGTTTAAACCTAATATTACTGAGAATGACATAATAGCTTACGTTGAGAAGCATACCAGTATTTTGAAGCATCATATTGACTGTAGAAAATTAATTAAAAAAGACTCTAGTTTAGAAACTCTCAAGTGGGTAAATTTTAAACTTGGGGTAACAAAATATTATTTTGATAAGTTACTTGTCCCTCATTTGTGGCAGGCGGGAGTTAAAGTTCGCCCTTTTCAGTTTTTTCGAAGACTAGAAGAAATGCAAGAAAAAAAGTAGTTCAAGTTTTACCTACTAGACAAACTCCTCATCTGCTTAAGATTTATTTCCAAAATATGTCTGGAATACGCACTAAAATAAATGAAGTACATTCTGCTATACTTAATTGTGATTATGATGTCTATGTTTTTGTTGAAACCTGGTTGAACAGTCACTTCTTTGACAGTGAAATATTTGATTTGAACATGTTTACTGTTTATCGCAAAGACAGGGATTTTATAAAAACTGGATGTACGAGAGGTGGCGGAGTCCTAATTGCCATTAAAAGCTGTTTATGTTGTAATCTTGTGCAACTTGCAAATTCTGATTCCCTACTTAATCAAATATGCGTTGCTATTCGGAGTAAAAATAAATATATTCCGCCAAATAGCTCCTATGATCTATATGTTGCCCATATTGATAACCTTTTGGTATTCTTAAGTGAAAATGGTGATAGTCACATCTGTGTATTGGGAGATTTTAATTTTAGCGACTTAGTGTGGTCTAGTATGAATACTGAGGATAATTACCTTATTGCCAGTAATGTAAACCGCTCATATGAGATTTATGTTATTGATGGGTTTTTTAGTTTAGACCTTAAACAGATAAACTTTTGTGCCAATAAATTAAATAAGATTCTAGACTTAATCTTTATAAGCAATAATATTAAATATAATTTAGAAGAAAGTCTGTTTCCAATTTCTGCTACTGATATGCATCATGTTTCAATAGCTCTTTCATTAGAATATTATAAGTTCACTATTATTGCTAATGATTGCGTTTCAAAAAATTAAAATTTTCGTAGAGGTGATTGGGAGGCTTTAAACAATGAGATTGGTTCTATAAATTGGTCTAATATTTTTCAATGTGATCATTTAAATCTTTGCTTTAATAATTTTAAAATAGAACTAAATGCTGTTTGTTCTAATAACATTCCTTTGTTGCCAAAAAGAGTCCATAAATTACCGTGGTACACAAAAGGCCTTAAAAAGTTGAAAAATATCCGAAATAAATTTTACAATTTTTTTAAGGACACCAATGATTCTTCGAACAAATTGAAGAACCTCATTTTATGAGGGAATTTAATTTTCTTAATAAATTTTTATATAAACAATATATATGGAATTTCGAAGCCAACATTAAATCAAATCCGAAATCATTTTGGAATTTTATTAATTCAAAAAAAAAAGTTCGTCCATTCCTTTGGGTATGTTCTACAATGATATCACTTCAAATTCTGTCAATGATATTGTAAAATTTTTTGCTGATTTCTTTAACTCAAATTTTGAATGTGATAACTTGATGAACCATACTGAATCTTTTACTAATATTCCCCCTTTAATAGATTTTGGGTCTCTTATACTATCATTGAATGATGTTGTTAATGGCATTAGTCACTTAAAAAACTCGCAAAAATCTGACTTTGATGGAATTTGCCCTTTCCTGCTAAGAAAGTGTAGTAAAACAATATCAGAGCCTTTATCTTATTCAATAAATCGTTGTCGACTGGTATTTTCGTTGATTGCTGGAAATTGGCTTTTATTAGTCCGATTCATAAAAATGGCAATAAAAAGAATATCAAGAATTATAGACCCATAGCCAAACTTTCCAATGTTTCATTTGAGAGCATTGTTAAGGAAAAAGTATTTTTTGCTGTAAAAAATGTCATTAACCCAATGCAACATGGATTTTTTGCTGGTCGTTCTACTGTCACTAATCTTGCGGTTTTTTCAGATTATTGCATTTCTGCATTTTCTAATGGATTGCAGGTAGACACAGTGTTTACTGATTTCTCCAAGGCATTTGACAAAGTCTCTCATAACATTCTTATTTCGAAATTGTTTAAATTTGGATTTCATTGGATTGGATAAGCTCTTATTTAAATAATAGACTGAATTGTGTATCAATTGATGGCGTTAAGTCTCAACCTTTTATTGCTATTTCTGGTGTTCCACAAGGAAGTATCTTAGGACCACTTCTTTTTATATTGTTTATAAATGATATTAGCTCTTGTTTTCAAAATTCATGTTACTTACTTTATGCTGATGATTTGAAAGTGTTTTTAAAGATTCGCAATTCAATGGACATGTTAGCCCTTCAAAATGATTTAAATAATCTATCCAGGTGGTGCTCTCGAAATCAACTTTTCTTAAATATTGAGAAATGTTGTCATTTAACTTTTTGTAAGTCGACAGTATACTTTTCATCACCATATTGTTTAAGTGAATGAAGTTATGGATTTGGGTGTTCTGTTTGACTCTAAATTCACATTTGTGAGTCACATTAACCATATCATTCCTAAATGTTACTCGATGCTGGCTTTTATCAGGCGTAGTAGCACTGAGTTCAATGATCCGTATACGCGGAAAATTTTATATACGGCTTATGTTCGTTCTAAGCTTGAATATGCATCTGTAAGATGGATCTTATTCTAATCACTCGAATAGAATTGAATGAGTTCAAAAAAGATTTTTAAGATTTGCGCTTAGTATTTTTACCTTTTCGAAGCCTGTGCCTTCCTATAGCTCTCGATGCTTATTGATTAACCTTAAAACGCTTCAATCAAGAAGAATGATTGCTTTCTTAATGTTTGTGTTTGATATTATCTCAGGCCACATAGCCTGTTCGTATTTGCTTGAACTTATCAACTTTAAAGTGCCTTTGAGATTATTACGTTATAGTAATTTGTTTGCTATACCGAATTATAGAACTAATTATTCTTTGAATTCCCCAATAACTAGAGCACTCATTGAAATCAATAATATTTGTGCTGATCACGAAATTGATTTTTCTATGTCAAGAAATGCATTTAAGAAAAACTGCTAGACCTATATTCTTAATATATTTATATACTTATACGTAAGATTTTTATTGTTATACTTTAATTACTGAATTTGTATCCATTAGTCTGTAAGAAATTTATTCATTGACTGAAACTAAATAAATAAACACCTTTATTTTTTTACAAGTTGATCAAGTGATACGTACGTATGTTTCGATTCTTAAAGTCTCATCAGTATATTGAAAAATATTTAAATAAATCACAAAATGACACACTTACAACATTTGGTTTGACAAAGTCGGAAAAATATGGAAAATTTTGAAAGAGGTTGAAAAATGTTGAAAAAGTTGAAAGAAATTGAGCAACACAATAAAGGTTGAATGAGAATCAAAAAATCGAAATAAATTGAAAGAGGATGAGAACCTCGAAAAAAGTTGAATATCTCTAAAAAATTGAATGAGGTTGAAAAAGGCGAAAAAAGTTGAATAAGGTTGGCAAAGTCGGAAAAATATGGAAAATGTTAAAAAAGTTGAAAGAGGTTGGAAAATGTTCAACAGTTAAAAGAAATTAAATAACTCAAAAAAATTTGAATGAGGTTAAAAAATTTCAAATAAATTGAAAGAGGTTGAAAAACTCGAAAAAAGTTGAACATCATTAAAAAATATTGAATGAGATTGAAAAAGTCCAAAAAAGTTGAATAAGGTTAGACAAAGATGAAAGAGGTTGAAAGATTCGAAAAAAGTTGAAAAGAGTTGAAAATCCCAAAAAAAAAATTGAAACATCTTGGTAAATTCAGTTAAGTTGAAAGAGGTTGCAAAAGTTGAAAGGAAAATGTTGAAAAAAGTTGAAACAGTGAAAAATATTTAAATAAATCACAAATGACCCACTTACAACATTTTGTTATCATGGAAGGTACCACGCCCACTGATGCAATCCCGTCGAAGTCCATTTAATTTCAAAGTTTATTGTAACTGACATCTCTATACCAAATTTTGAAAAGATAACTCTCATAGCCCAATAAATATAACACAAAACGTTTTTTCCTTGTATGGGAGGTGCCACGCCCACTATGCAATCCCGATGAAATCCATTTAATTTCAAAGCCTATAGTAACCGACATCTTAGCACCAAATTTTAAATAGATTACTCTCATAGCACACTAAAAATTACTTTAAACGTTTTTTGCTTGTATGGGAGGTGCCACGCCCACAACTTCTAATGCGCCCATTTTTGGTTATGAGATACCTTATAGCGAGTACATCCACCATGTTGAATTTCATAACGACTGCCACTCTTTAAAAACTTAAAACCTACCTCGATCTTAATTTTGTTTACATTTGCACCGAATCCTCAAATTTTATCAAAATCGCTGCAGCCGTTTTTGAAATATATATTTATGTATTAACATATAACTATTGCTCGTTTAATAATAGGAGAAGTATGGCTTTCATTAAAATTTTTATTCAAATTATACATTTTTCCCATGGAAAAGTACATTACTTCAATGTATTTGCTGTATTAAGCTTTAAATTGACGTAGTTGCGTATATTCACGTACATTAGATTTAGGTATCTGAATACATTAAACTAGCGTAGGCCATGCCATTATTCAGAACACCTACTTAAAACCAAAATTCAAAGCTCTTTGAACGCACGAAGTGTGTCGACTTTTGCACGATTTCCGATCGGTACTCGGTAAAACGAACTAAGCTGTCGCATAAACATAGTAATAGAAAGCAATCAACGTAATTTTCCTCGCTATAGCAAGGCTTTGGTAATTGATCAGTGCATTGCTTGACAAAATTGAAAAAATAGAAAATCTTTCCACGCTTATATTTCAGCTTTTGGTTACCCGATCTCAAAGCTTATAGTTTCAGCACACTCTGCTCTGTAAGCACTTTAATTTGATATATGATTATTTCTGTAAATATTCTAGATCCCAATTAAAGAAAGCGTATCATGTTTCATGTTTTGCGTTTCAAATTTTGCGTTGCGTTAAAAATTTTTCAAAAATCACAAATCCGACGTCTAAATGGGGGTAGTTATACCCCTACCCCCCCTAATCATGCCAAAACGTAGCTATTGCGTAAAAAAATTAGCATTTTGCTTTGGAAATGTGCTCTAGTAGGTTTTTTGGGTCGCTGATCACGAATTCGACGAACAAATGGGGGTAGTTCCACCCCCTACCCCCCGAAACCACCTCATAACGTAGCTATTGCGTCAAAAAATAAGCATTTTGCTTTAATAATGTGCTCTGTTAGAAAGGTAAATGACTGTTCTCAAGGTCTGATCAAAATCGTGTGAATAAGCAAATGAGAAAATTGCGTTTTGTAATTGGTAATGCAAACAATGAAGAACAAGTGCTTGATGTTTTAGTGAAGCGTAAGTGGTTTCATATATCTAAATTCAAACCATCTACTACATATCAAGATATAAAAAATTATATTGCCTCAAAAGCCAAAGTTCATGCTTCATTAATCGCTTGCTATGGGTTGGTAAAGAAAAATGAATCCACAATAAATTCATTAAGCTTTAAAATAGCGAAGTCATCAGTACTGTTTTTAATTCAAATTTTTGGCCTATGGGTGTTCGTGTGATCTGCTCAGATTCTGAATTAAATTCACTGTTGCAGATTGGTTCCCCGCATATACAGTCATGTGAAAAATAATAGGGACACTTACATTGAAATAGTTCAAACACACCTCTGCTTCTGTTTGAAAAAATTGAGGTAAAATGTTATATTACATTACTTGCTGGGATATTAATGCAGTAAAGAACCGTTATCAGAGTAAAAATATTTTTCCTCGTTTCGAAGTTGTTGATCATATTGTGAAGTGGGCTCAATTTAGCCTGTGCGAAATAATAGGGACACGAATATAAAGTAAGTTATATTTTTGAAACTTTGTGGTTTTTAAACATTTATAAGCTATAACGGTATTGTATATGAGATGATCTAAAATTATTATTTGAAAAAATAACCAAATAATATAATTTAGTGATTCAGAATGGGGAGAGATCGAAATTGCACCGTCCAGCTTCGTAGAGACATAAAAGACCTTCACGATAACGGATTTTCATAACGAAAAATAGCCAGAACGTTAAATGGCCCCAAGAGAATGGTAGAAAATGTAATAAAATATACGCCACAGAAGGAAACGCGTGGACGAAAGTCAAAAATATGGCCAATTCTTGAGAGGACTATGTTCAGATTTGTGAGATAGAACCCCTTTGCATCTACTAATGAAGTAAAAAAAGTATTTTCCATGAATATCAGCCCTTCAACTATTCGGAAAAGGCTAATTAATAATAATTTAGAAGCAATGAGATCCAGAAAAGTACCTTTCCTGTCCAAGCAGGACGTCAGTAAAAGGTTACATTTCGCTGAGGAGCATGCCATTTGGCCAGTGAAGAAATGGCGCAATATCCTGTGGTCGGATGAGACCAAATTTTACCCTGACTGTGGTACTCAACGTGTGCGGGTAAATAATATTAGATTTCAATGTAAGTGTCCCTATTATTTTTCACATGACTGTACGTTCGCACTTTGTTACTTCCAAGAATATTTCTGTCTATTATCAGAATATATATTATATTTAATTTGTCCTTAGCCAAAGGTGAATTTTTAGATATTTAGAAAATGTCGCTGGTAACACCTATACCTATTCAAATCAGGGTCGAGGCAAACTATTGCTAATTACCGACCAATATCCAAATTGCCCCTCATTTCAAAAATATTTGAGTCTCTTGTAAAAAAAGTAATTTACGTTAATATTAAAAATGGAATTTCTGATTGTCAGCAAGGTTTTATTTCTGGTAAGTCTACTACCACTAATCTAACTCTTTTTTCTCACTTTTTAGCTAGTGAAATGGAGAATGGACATCAAATTGATGTTATCTTCACAGATTTCGATAAGGCTTTTGATAGAGTCCAGCATCACGTTTTACTAAAAAAACTCAGCGTTTTAGGGTTTCATTCCTCTCTGTTATCATGGTTGAGAGATTATCTTATTGGCCGTAAACAATCAGTTAGGATAGGGAATAATTTTTCCAAATGTATCTATAATTTTTCTGGTGTACCCCAAGGTATCCACCTTGGACCCCTCTTGTTTATCATGTTTATCAATGATTTACCTAGCTATATTGGGTTTTCAAATTGCTTAATGTATGCGGATGATGTCAAATTATTCAGGATTATTGATTCAGCTGACGACTCTAAGCTACTACAAAGAGACCTGAATAGTTTGCAGGGTTGGTGTATAAATGGTTTGTACCTTAATGTTTCCAAATGTCACGTTTTGTTGTTCTCTAGGAGAAACTGTCTATTCATTGATAGTTGTTATCAATAATGAAACACTCTATTAAGAGTAGAACATAAATCGGACTTGGCCGTCATTTTTGACAAAAAGCTAACTTTTTCTAAGCAATGATGGGATTTATTATGCGGAATACAAAGAAATTTTCGGATCCATTCGCACTTAAATCAATTTTCGTTTGTTAGGTCGGCCTTGGAATATTTGTAAACGCGCAAGCGATTGGTGCCTTGAACGCGGACAATGTGCACATGCGGCAGCACGAGCTGGTTTGCCTCACTAGCAGTTTCGGGAGATGTTGTGGGTTCGCTGCAGTCCACATTGTTCCTGCACCGTACAAATTTGTACTCGCGCTAAAGGTGTTTGCTGAACTCTGCAAATCCATAAAAAATCACAATCTAAAATCTAAAAACAATCTATAAAAAATTAACAAAAAATTATGAGGGACTCCCTAATCTCTCTACCTGGCTGATCCTCCGAGCATGATGTTGGGCTCGGGCCCTACTTAAACCCACCCTACCGTGTGGACCGCTGGGCAATGTTAAGGTCCACCCTAATTCTTTTAGTTCTACATAAAGACCTGGTGCTACAGTTTAACCTGCCATCTTCCTATACATCTTCTTTTAAGTAAAAAGAAATTTATATTTTTTTCTTTTTTTCTAAATTTCAAATCATTTCTTGTATGTTTTTGTTTTTGCATTTTTATAAAAGGCGAATATTTGTTTTTATTTCTTTTTGTACATTTTCGTTTATACATAAAAGAGTTATTACAATAATCTTACATTCAACGTTTCAAATTTATCTCATTTTATTATTTTAAACAAAATTTTTTTTTTGTTTTATAATTTCTTGGAATATTGAATTTGGAAAAACAAAAAAAAAATTATTTTGGCCAAAGTAAATTATATGTTTTCCGCATATATTGTTATAAATATACCTTTTTTTTATTTAAACTTTACTGTGTAATAATTTTATTGTAATAGAGTGCTTATTTTTATTATTTTATTTTTCTTTTTACATATTTAATTGGTTTTTGTTTTGTCCAAATGCAAATGCTTTATGATATTTAAACTTTTTAAATTTCTCTTTTAAATAACCACGCGTGTGCTGTGTGCTGTGTCTGATGATTAGGTAAATGTTGTCGTCTTAACTGGTGTTGTAAATTATGTTGTAGTTGATGTTTATGTTAGAGGGGTTGTTGTTATAGTTGTCATTGTTTCTATTGTTGTTTATGTCGTGTTTAAGGTGTTGTATATGTTTCTTTAGTATTTTTAGATTGGTTGTTTTTAAAAATGTTATTGTTGTTTATGTTGTCAATTTTTTTCAATGTTTACATTTTTATTTATGAGCTTTTTCTTTCTGTCAACTTTTTTCTTTTCAATTTTCCTCTTTCTGTCAAACTTTTATCTTTTTAATTTTTCTCACTGTCATCTCTGCAGTTTTTTTTTCAATTTTTCTTTCTGTCATTCTTTTTTTTGTCCTTCTATTTTTTCTCACTGTCATTTTTCAGTTTTTTTCTATTCTCTTTTTTTTCTTTTCAATTTTCACTATCCTTTTGCAGTTTTTCTATTTCTTTATGTAAATTTTTTTTCTTGTCCACTTTTTTCTCACTGTCATTTTTCAGTTTTTTTCTATTCTCTTTTTTTTTTCTTTTCAATTTCCACTGTCCTTTTGCAGTTTTTCTATTTTTTTATGTAAATTTCTTTC
Organism: Meiosimyza platycephala; assembly: GCA_963662105.1. Lineage (NCBI taxonomy): Eukaryota > Metazoa > Arthropoda > Insecta > Diptera > Lauxaniidae > Meiosimyza > Meiosimyza platycephala. Next base: position 58,154,993 of record OY759211.1, on the reverse strand, counting down.
CTTGTCTACTTTTTTCTCACTGCCAATTTGCAGTTTTTCTTATTTCTTTATGTAAATTTTTTTTCTTGTCTACTTTTTTCTCACTGTCATTTTTCAGTTTTTTTCTATTCTCTTTTTTTTCTTTTCAATTTTCTATTTTTTTTCTCTGTGGTGTGTGGTAAGTCTGAAATTACTGCTTTTCATCATTCCAGAAACATCAAGTCCAGCGCCACGTAGAAGGGTTAATTTTTATTTGTTTTTTTGCAAGGTTCGAAATAATAGTAGTTGGCTTAAGTTTGCTTAAGCTCCCACTTAGAAATTTTGGCCAATTTTTTTTAAAGCAAACGGTATTTTTTTCCAAATAATGTGCGAATAACCTATATATATAACCTTTTTTAGCATGTCGATTGTTTTTTCTTTTTTATGGGTAATAAGGAGTAGAAAGCCAATAAAAAAAATGAAAAAAGTGTCGCTCCGGTCTAGTTTCGGAAATATAGACATCGGAAGTTGTCGGACATAGCTTTTGTGAAAATGATTATAAGTTGAAAACCGCTGAATGGAAAATGGAAAACATGGGTGTCCTGGGCCAAGCAGTAAAATGTTTAGCCTATATTAATACTTGTTTGTTTAGGAACAAAATGCACTGTGCAACAAAATACTATACCTATTTTGTCACACAATACACAAGTAAACAAAATATTACTTTTAGCTAGTTAATTTTAAATATTTACTTATTTAAATTATGTTGAACCATCAAGGTGGCCCTCATACAAAATTATTTCTTATATCTCATTTTCTCGAAGACGTTTACAATTCTATGTTGGTTTCTGCTCAATATGATTCTCCGAAACTTTTTACCAATCACTTTTAAATTTTGAATCAGCTTAATATGTATATATGTCAACGCCGAATCGAAAAATTGCAGGTCTATTAATTTAGAAAAATTCAGATATCTTGGTTTTGAAAAAAGATATTGATATTCGGTTTACGGTTTTCTCTTAAGCAAATAAAGTTACATTAAAAATAATGTACCACTAGATCGGCGGTAAAATATTATATCAAGATTTTGCAACTTGAAAGTAGAAAATCGACATTTTTTAATTTTTGTCCGGCCAATTTTCAATTTTTTTATAAGAAAAAAAGAAGAAGAAGAAAAACTAATCACGGATCGAATTCCTCATAGATAATAGTTCGAAAAGCATACCCACTTTGTTGCAAAATTTGATAACCTCTTTAGCTTGCACCATTTTTTAAATCAATATTTTCGAAAATGTGTAGGCAACTTAAAACAGGCGGCGCCAATCCAGTTTTCAAAATTGATGAAAATCCTTATGGGTTGTTTTGTCTAGACATATAGGGCTATTGTAATCCACTTACATACATATCGTGGAAAAAATCAAAAAGCTTTTATTTTGAACCGCTGTAATGTATATAAACACCGAGATTTACTCAAAAAATCGTTAAAAAATTAAAATGTCGAAAAAAAAAACGGGTGGACGTTCGATTTCGCGGTTCGCGGATTGACACTGGAAGGGTCCCCCAACATTATCCCTGAAAAAAATCGCGGGACCACCGTGTACCGTATTTCGGTATTAAAATGTGGATAAAACGGAAGCGGCTAGTTTTGGCAACAGGCTCAAGATGCCGTATTTGTCATTTATCGGTGTATAATTGGGTTAAAGATGTAAAAAATTAAAATACTTTCAAAAAGAAAATAATCGATGTTTTAAAACATCGATGTTTCTGTCCAATGTTTCATCGACATCGAACATCGGTCAAAAAAATCAGCGATGTAAGGAACATCGATGTTTGCCGTTCGATGTCGCAGCCCTAACGCGTGTGCTTTTAGCAATTTCTTTGTTTGCCAAACGACGCGCAGATCAATGATCTGATTGGTCGATTCTGAGCGCGCAAATAAAAGTCTAGAACAAAAGTCGCGATAAAGCGATTTTTCGAATGGTATGTCATTTTGACATATTTGGTTTGACTTTTTCATTTGCCACGCTAGCGTCCAATAGATGGCACAATTTTGAATTTCTAGTCCTACGAAGAAGATTTCAATTTACATTTCCTTCATCGGACTGGTGCCGTTACATATTGCTGTATTATTTGGGACCCGCGTTTAGCAATTAGAAAAATCCGCTGGGAGTTTATGCCAACATATGAATCTCGATGCCTTCTTCTAGGGTTAAAACCTCTAGAATTCAGGTGTAAGTATTTTCTCATTGTATTTGGCCGGGATATATTGATGAATCACATTGTTTGTCCACCACTTTTGGCTCTTTTTGAAATATATGCCCCTGAGAGAAATTTTAGACAAAGGCAACTATTTTATATACCATATCATAGGGCCAATTATGGTAAGCGTCATCCAGTATATAATATGACCCTTACATACAATTCAAGGTGTGCCTCTATTGATTTTACCCAAAATAGGGCTGCTTTTAAGAATAGTGATATGTTTCGTTAGTTGATAATTTATATGTAATATAATGTATGATTCATAATTATAATTTTTATGTAATGAATTCATTAGATCAAATTTGTAACTGTATAACAAAATTGTTTATAGTTGAATAAATAAATAAATAAATAAAAAAAATAAAGAGAACACAGTCTTATGATTCCCCCATACAAAACGCTTTAACCAATTAAATGAAAGCATCGAGCTTATGGCTGCATGAGGTACACGCAAGGTGAGGTGAAAAGTTAAAACTTGGTGGCTATGGTCGAGTTTCGACCACAATACGATACTAGTTATTATTAAATTATCAGCTTCGAGATTGGTTAACCAAAAGCTGAGATATAAACGTGGAAAGATACCTATTTTTTAATTTTTTTTAAGCAATGCACTGAGAGTTTTTTTCCGTTTAGGGGGTGGGGTCAGCTCCACAAGAATTTTAAATACCACTATTGTGTTCAGAATCATCGAAAATGGAGGGTGACAAGTATTTTACCGATAGAAGACGCGGAATATGCGATTCCCCCATTTCGGGGGGCGGTTTTTGGCCATTTTGGGGGGTGGGGTGATCCCAACTCCAAAAGAATTTTAAGCACCACCATCGTGTTCAGCATCTTCGAAAACGGAGGGGGAGGTGGTATGGTTGCTGCTTAAAATATTTTATTTTTCCGACTCACAAAATCCACTAACAATGATTGAACCCAGGAAGATTGGGAATGCGTAACCTGGAGTGAGAAACAAAAATGAACCGTTATCAATCTGATTGTAAGCAATATCATAAGCATCGACCCCAGGAGAAGATTAAGAAACACCAATCTTCCTGGGTCCAGTCTTTGTGATCATTGCAAAACTTTAGGCGGCTATTAACCTTTTTATTTGACACAGCAGGTTGTTTTTTCTTATCAAACGCTTGTATGTATATGCCAAGTGGATTTATGTATGTAGATATGTATATGAGCTGTAAAAAATTTCGGGCGATTCTAAAATTTTAAGTCTGAATTGGTGTGCGATTCGATATACATACATACCTTCAAAATTTTATTTTCAATATAATACCTTTACCTTTTTTTTAGATTCAAATAGCTACTGTGATATTGCAGGGATAAAGTGCTTAAATACTGGTATGTAATTGTCTATTCGTTATTTTTTGTGATTTTTCGTTAAAACATTTTATTTATGTTCTTGTTGTATTGTGTATATAAATGTAATATTCGTTTCACATGGTTGTAGTGGATCTTAGCCCTAAGAACGGGACTTAAGATTTTCTTATTAAATCTTCTTTGGATTTGTCATCTATTAGGCTATTAGCCCAAGAGACCGCTGTAGAAAAGTCGAGTGTATAAGATTACAGGATAACATATAAAGGAAAGATAGTAATGCATTTTGGTGAAACTAACCAACCAACCAGGGTTGTCCATCGCGATGTCCGAAAATGACCCAATTTCGCTCAATTTTGTTTTTTTAATCAAAACTGCATAATATTACAGCTCGAAATGTATGCCAAATAATAGAACTCGAAGAGGCATAGTCATAATATTTGGGCTTGCGTTGTCGCAAACTATCCGATTACCGGATTAGGCCCGGATGAAAATTTCTCCTCGGGCTGGTGTAGTACAACATTCTGATGTAGCGACACGATGTAAGTATGTATAGTTGTTATATTAGGAAACTGTGCAATTCCTGCTGAAAATTAAAATTTCGATTGAGTTTTTTTTTAGGTGTCAGAACTATTTATTTATTAACTTTTTACTTTAAATATACAAGAATAATTCATGTTTTATATTTGACCTCAGCGCTGAAAGGCAAAGATGAGGCAAGCTGGCAAATCAAAAAGTACATACATATGTAATCTTAATACAGTAGAGTTTCGATTATCCGAACATCGATGTTCGATTATCCGGACTTTTTTACTTCTATCGCTACTTGACCTCTGCTTTCTTTTTCCTTACATTTATATGATCCTTTGATCACATATGCGTACATTTCTTTAATTCATCGATTGCCACTGTTACTTACACTGTTACCACTGTTACACTGTTACAGGACCGCATTGACCTGGAGGCTTATCTGCGCCTTTTTCAGGAATTTAGGCTTAAGTCAGATTCAGCTCATTCTGAATATTTAACTAAAACGAAGCTCAATATTCTTCAGGACCCCAAAAAATTTTGGGGATTCATTAACTCAAAAAAAAGGTCAGATGGTTTCCCATCTGAATTCAAGACTGTTGATGGGCTCACCAGCGATCCCCAAATTATAGCTGGATTATTTGCTAATTTGTTCAAAAAATCTTTTTCAACTGAAGTGTTTAGCCCTGATGTCAACTACTTTGAGTATATGAATACTGATTCTCAGGTTCCATTTGGTGCAATATCATTTACCCCTGAACTTATAGTAAAATATATTGCATCCCTTGATGATGACTTTGGTTCTGGACCTGATGGCATTCCAGCCACAGTTTTAATTAATTGTAGCCTTATCCTGAGTCAGCCACTCAGTTTCCTTTTTAATAAATGTATTAATGACGGCTATTTTCCTAAATTTTGGAAGGAATCTTTTATTAGTCCTATTTTTAAAAAAAGATTAAAAAATGGTATTTCTAATTACAGGCCTATAGCCAAGTTATTATCAATACCGAAGCTTTTTGAGCGTATTATTTATGACCAAGTTAAGGTGTGCTGTAATGAAGTCATAACAACTCGTCAGCATGGTTTTGTTAATGGCAGATCTACAGTTTCTAACCTTCTTGATTTTACGTCTTTTGCTTTAAGTTCAATTGATTCTGGGTTGCAAGTAGACTGTATCTACACAGACTTTAGTAAAGCATTCGACAAATTACCACATAGTTTGATTTTGTTTAAATAAAAGAAACTAGGATTTCCTTTAAATTTTGTCAGACTAATTGAATCTTATTTATTTGATCGTTCTTACCGAATAAGATTTCGATGGATGTTATCATCCCCTTTTACAGCGTTTTCAGGTGTTCCGCAAGGAAGTCACCTAGGACCGCTCCTGTTTATTTTGGCTATCAATAATGTTACTCATGTAATCAAAAACTCTCATCTGCTTATATATGCTGATGATATGAAAATTTACAGGACTGTGAAAGTGGATGATGACACCTTTGCCCTTCAGTCTGACCTGAAATCATTTGAAGTTTGGTGTTCTAAAAATAGCTTACATTTAAATCCTGATAAATGCCAAACTATGATCTTCTCTAGAAAGAAAAGTAGTGTGGAATTTGATTATACAATTAATGATATGAAAATCTGTCGTGTCGATATAGTCAAAGACCTTGGTATACATGTCGATGCTAAGTTGACGTTTAATGAACATATTAATATAATCATTAGATTGGATTAAATTGGCTTAAATTGGAATGACCTCTTAAACCTTCCTCCGGATGAGGATCGTTTAAAGTTATTACGTATGCAGTCTTTGAGTACCCGTAGAAATATTGCGGGTATACTTTATTTACATCAGCTTGTAACTGGGTCACTTGCGGCGCCAGAGCTTCTGAAATATATTCATTTTAACAGTATCGTAGGAGTATTCGTAACTCATATCGGATATTTTACCAACCAGTCAGTAGAACTAATTATATGGCTACAGCTCCTTTTAATCGCATGACTACTCTCATTAATAATTGCGATATATATAATATTAGCTTGTCAAAAGGTCAACTGAAGCTTAGATTGAAAAATAACTATAGTTAATTTTGTAGCTTAATGGTTGTTGGTCTTTATGTTTGTGTTGTCCGAGCCCCACCGCATGATGGGTAAATTTTTTCTAACATTTATGCCTTAGATCAGGGGTTCTTAAACTTATGTAGTCCGAGAACCCCTTATCGAGCTAAATTTTTTTTGCGGATCCCATCCCAACTGTAGAAATTTAACGTCGTTCTAAGCATAATTTCTGACTCAATAATGACAAAGACACTCAGGCTTGCCAATCGATATCAAACTCAACCAGACATAAAATGTTCAACACTATGTATGTTATGTATGTCCAGTTTTTGAAGATCCAAAATTTTAAAAGTCTGCAGACACTACTTTCTAATAAATATTGATACTTATACCATATATCTGTAGTGACTTAACCAACAACATAAACAACAATACATAAGAAACACTATACACAAAAACAACTTATAAAATAATAAAATTTTTAAGATTTCAAAATTTGTTTTAGATGTAAAGAAAATTAAAATTAAAAATTCAAAAAATATGTAAATCTAAAAAGATGTACATAACTGAAAATTTAAATAAAATAAAAAATAAATTAAAATAGACAAAGCTCTATACTGGCGATCCTGCCTGGTTTACGAACTATATATATTTCGGATTTAGCAATCTTCATAAAATTCTTTTCGCGATAACAACAAACAAACAACAAAGAAAACAATCGCTGCGGCAGCTGCCCATCAATTGAAGTCGCAATACCGTGATCATTTCAACTACAGCTAACGTCCATCGAGTCCATCGTCACCACAACTACCGCAGACAAAAAAATCAATATCACAGACAGACTTTAAACATGCAAGCCGCACTAGTAACTTTCATGCAACATCTACAGGGACGTAGATATTATAGTTAAAAGAATCAGCGAATTTTCTTTTCAGCAAGCAAGTCAACATCAATCTCCACCTACACAATCGCAATCGCTTGATAAAGCAACATCATAAAACACCACTTCCAATGCACGTTATTCGACACCAGATATTGGTGCAAATGGCCAACAGCTTTTCCAACATGCTAGTGCCACTTCAAAAACACCAGCAAATTCAACAATTTTCTCTTCAACAACAGCAACGTAGTTTTATTTCACAAATAATCAACAAATTTGATCATTTCAATCGTAACACACACTTGTATTTCAACAACTTACACCTAACTCCACACCAATCCAATCAACAACAATAACACCAACATCTTCTCACACCCACACATAAACAAGAAGATCATACATTACTCCATACACATTTTTCTTTTCAACACAATATTTTGATTATTATGTAAAGTACGATAAAACCACGATCTAACATCTGGTTAACTTTACTATAAATAATCAAAATAAAGACTTAACTATGAACAAACCGCAAACATAGCGTGTCATAAAGTCATACACAAACAACACACACAATTTTTTTTTAGAAGGGGGAGTAATGTAGTGACTTAACCAACAACATAAACAACAATACATAAGAAACACTATACACAAAAACAACTTATAAAATAATAAAATTTTTAAGATTTCAAAATTTGTTTTAGATGTTAAGAAAATTAAAATTAAAAATTCAAAAAATATGTAAATCTAAAAAGATGTACATAACTGAAAATTTAAGTAAAATAAAAAATAAATTAAAATAGACAAAGCTCTATATATCTCTCTGCATTTTAAAAAATCTTGCGTATTTATAGAGGCAAACATTTTTTATTAGGATTTTCATGTAATTGAAATACAAAATGAATAAAAATTGGGGAAATATAAAGAATTAAAAAAGTTTCAAGTCAAAATATGTACATTAAACTCAGACAAATATATCTTGGTCAAAATAAAGCCTAGAAAATAATTTGTTTTTTTATTCATATCTTTTTTAATAAATAATATAATAATAATAAAGCTTAAAATGAAAATTATTTTTTGGTGACTATTGGTTATTCTATAAGCGAAAATTGTTATATTTTCTTCTGTAAAAGTTTTTACTTAATGAGATGGATGATGTTGTTTTCTTGAAACCAAATCCACAATGTCGGGCTCTATATTCTGAAGTTTTATTCTCAGGTCTGCTTCTACATTAAGCTGGTTTCTGTACGTTGATATTATATACAATATAATAGTACCGAAAAGCCTGTTTACACAAATACGTTGTACAAAACGGAATCAAGTTTTGGATGCCCTTATTTGCAAGTGCAGAGTAATCGGATTTTAGGAGTAACTAAAAGTTAGTTAGTTCAATTTTATTGAACTTTAGTTTCAAAGAAGTATCGCAAGAGATAGCCATGAGTATATCTTGCTCTAATGTCGATAATTGCTTAGCAATACTAACATCTGTGTTGAATGGATCCCTGATCCAGTCGTTGCCAGAATCAGGATAGCGAAAATACTTCCGAAAGCTGCTTTTTAGAGGCATTAAATGTTCGATAAAAAGCACGAGCGTTTTATTATCGAGCACTTTATTAGAAAATTCTATAAAATCGCTGAGGGTTGAAAAAGACTCATACACACACTTTTGAATGTGCTTTGACCATAATTCGTATTATTATAATCGCTTCTATTTTAAATAGCTAAACACCTTTGGGACTTGCGATTTAGCTTCTGTGTCAAATCTCACCAAAAAATAGAATTTGTTATATTTGTCTGCGATAAATTTTCTAGTATCAATTTTGTACGCACTATTAACGTATAGGAAAAATGTGGACGATATCGCACATCCCAACTATGTTTCGCTCTTAACTTCAATTTTAAATTTATTAGTAGGTGCACCTTGTAGGCTCAAATTAAAACTTACAAAAATTGATGATGTTGTCAAACAGTGGGAAAAGTGGAAACAGTTAGGTGCTGGGCATCCCGGGTTTGAACAAAAGTAAATGCACACTTTGTTTTTTAAAAATATGTGCCTTCATTGAAAAAGCCATGTCCATGTAGAATTTTTAATTAATTAGTTATTTAAATAAAGCGAAATGTTTGATGATGTAAAATTATTGGTGTCAAAATTGTTTCACGGACCCCTAGAATGGCTTCGCGGACCCCCAGGTCCCCAGGTGTAATCGGTGGCCAAATGTTCCCTTAGTATATTCCTATATAAAAAATTTGAATGTATGCGTTGTCAGGGCAACAAACAAAAAAAACAAATAAAAACATCAAAAAAAGTCTTCGGATCGCAAACGGAACACTTTTTAAAAGGCCAGAATTTTTGGAGTATGATTATTTAAGGCGATGAATCCAAGTTCAACGTACTTGGAAGCGATGGTAGTATCTATGTGCAATATACTTCACTCAAAGAGTAAATCATATTCTAAAAGTCAGTCGTCTTTTGTCTTTTGTTTTTTTAAAGAAATAAATTTAAAAGATTGTTGCTATATGCTGGTAGAAGCGTGGAACTCTGTGGAATCGCAAACATTAAAAAGAGCATGGAATGAATTATTAAAGTCTCCATCCAATTTCAAAGAAATAACAGAAGCAATGAAAGTTCTTGCATTGGTGAAGAGTGTGATGAAAAGAATATCAAGGAGTGGCTGAACTGCGTTAGTTTTGGCCCTGAATTCCAAATTTTAACTGATGAAGAAATCATTGACGATTTGAACAGCAACGAGAAAGAAGAAGAAGTAGAGACTGAAACTAGTGATGTATGTCAAGGACCATCTCACGCAGAACCTTTTGAAGCTCTACACGGAAAAAACACCACACGGAAAAAACACCAGCTCAAATTTTATTAAAAATTAATAACAGATTTTACATAAAAATTATTTTCTTCATTTTAATTATTACCTAAAAACTTTGAAATTTTACAAAGAATTTATTAAATTTCAATAAATTGCGACATTAGAATTTTTACATATTTCATATTGTAATATATGATTCCCGCTTTATAATTTTTAAAAAGAAGTTATAGAAAAATTATTTCAAGATTATTAATTTTTATTATATTGAATTTTATTTCTCTTTTGTGTTTAATTTGTATTCTGTTTGAGTTCTCAACATGTTCATGCAAAAAAATAAATATATAAGGCTTGCCAAACTCTTACTAATTGGCTTTGAAGTAATGTGTTGAAGAGAATCGGGACGAGGTCGGGAAAGCGGCAACGGAAACTCGCTGGCCGTCCTAATTTTGTTCAACACACAAAAAATTTTAAAAATGAATTTCAGTTATTATTTCATCATAAAAACTTTATAATGTACTTTTTAAAAAATAGTACAGTCCTTTTAAAATATAATAAATTATTGCAGAAATTTTACTATCTACTTTGTAAAAATTAAAAACTTGCATTCGAAAAATTAATGCCTGCTTAATGCAATTTTTATATTACGCTTAGTAATTTTTAATAGACACTTGAACCGTTTCTAAATTACTAAATTACCTACTAATTTTTCTTAAATTTTGATTAATATTTACAATAATTTCGAGTTTCGTTTTTTCCGTGTACAAGTCTTGTGTCACGGTGTTTGTCCGCGGTAAACTCTGGAACTATTCAACCAATTTTTATGAAATTTAGCTTATGTCTGTAATTTGGTCTAACTTAGGACATGGGTTGGTTTTTATTTTGATTAAGTGCATATTTAGGGTGGCCCTAATACAAAAATATTTTAAAAATAGCATTTTCACAAAGACCACTTAATCGAACCACATGGTACTTACACCACATGTCTTTTGTATTAAGACTCATAGTTTGGGCTATAAAAATTTTGCATATCTAGGGTGGCCCTTATACAAACATGTTTTTAAAAGAGGATTATCACAAAGACCATGTAATTGATTTATTTGGAATTTACTTGCCATATCTTTTATATTAAGAGTCATAGCTTACACTCAAAGAAAAAAAGTCGGGAAATTACTACAATTATTGCTGGCAACAGATTACCTACAATTATTGTAGTAAAACCTCACAGCACAAAAATTATAATATTTCATGCTATAAATGCGTGCATCCTCTCACCAACTGTGTTCGGTCTCCGCTCTATATCTCCCTCTTCTGAGTAAAATATGCAGCTAATGCAACGTTTTCTTCCACTTTTTCTGCATGAATGATGTATGGTAGGGGATTTTATCGTGGTTTGGAGCGTTATATTTTCATTATTATTTTTGCGAAATATATATCAAAGGGTGCATTTTAATGCGTTTTCAGCGTTAAGCTTTCACAAGAATAGTAAATTTTTTAAAATATCTGCATTTAATTTTTAAAAACTCTCGCATACCCTAGCTTTTTTAAATTTGACTTATTTACTTACCGTATTATTATGTATGCATCGCGGATATTTTAATACCCTACACAGAGGGTATATTCATTTTGTGATTCCGTTTGTTGCTGCGATTTTGATGAAACTTGGTGATTTGGTGAACATGTGAACAAAATTAAGATTAGGCTAGGTTTAAAATTTGCAAAGGCTCTTATAGGGCGTGGCACAGCCCTAAATTTTTACTTTTATAACGCCATAACTCGTAAACCGTACGAGATATTATGATGAAATTTGGTACACGAACACAGATCATATATATCTTGAATAATGTTGAAAGTGGGCGTGGCACTTTTTAACAATTAAAAATTTTGTTTTCGTATGATTCAAAACTGGCACATTCGATTTTCATAAAAATTTTAGGGATGATACTACTCAGAGCAGTCATCAATACAAGCTTCGTCAGTACACTATAAAATACGTTGAAGGGCGTGGCACAGCCCCCAATATTTATAAACGTTATAATTAGAGAACTAACAACGTAATCGTAATGAAATTTACTATGGCAGATATATTTGCTAAAAGGTATCTCCTTACGAAAATTTGTCGCAATAGAACCGGTGGGCGTGGCACCTCCCACATAAGCAAAAAATATTTAATTCTATAGATAGTGTGCAATGAGAGTAATCTTCATAAAATTTGGTGCATAGATGTCAATTATTATAAGCTATTAAATTAAATAAATTTCGACGGGATTTCATCAGTGGGCGTGGCACCTACCATTTTAACATAAAGTTGGAAATGATATTTTAAGAGAACTATTACAGCAATTGGCATGAAATTTGATGTAAGTGGTTTACTTGCTATAAGGTATGTCAGCATCTAAAGCGGGTGAAATAGTACCACTGGGAGTGGCACCTCCCATACATGCGTGCACTTAACACATCATTAATTACATTATTTCAACATAATATAAATATCTTAAAAGCAATAATACTGACCTAAGAGTTTCTTAATTAATATTTCTTATTTTGTAAAAATAACATTGGTTTTATTTTACTATATAATTTTAATTATTAGATACAATGTTTACATTAGAATTAATTAAGAAAGTTGATTTGACATGTGAGCTGCTGGTACCGGAAATTTGGCTTTTATAGGAAATATCATTGGTATGGATATGTGTCTTCAGATTATAAGTGTTAATTTGTTGCAAAGTGCCGAAAATCTGGGCATGCAGACACATTTCCGGTTATGCCAAGATAAAAATCGAAAATACAAAGTGGTCATAGTTCAATTCTGGTTATTTTACAAATGAGTAAACTGCAAACATTACAGTCCAAAACTTTATTTTTACAGTTTCAGAATGTAAAATATACAATGTGGTTAGGAACAAATTTAGTTAGCAAAAAATGCTGAATAAATGTTGAAAATATTATATGATCGACAAGTAAAAATTACAGGGCAAACTGTAAAATCTTCAAATTTATCACATAATAATACATTTATTTTATGATTCGATATTACTTTTTTGTTATTAGCATTATACAAATACAGTCAAACCTGGATAAGTGGGATTGCAAGGGACCACAAATTTTTTCCCACTTATAGAAGTTTCTCATTTATAGAGTTTCCCACTTAGTCAGGTCGAAGAATCCGTTATCTCACTTAAAGAGGTAAAATTGAAAGACAATTAATTTACACAGATTTTTAATTAATCTTCAATATCATATATTATATTAAACAAAAAAAAAGAATGCAAATGAGTTCTCTTTTGTAAGGAAGAAAAACTTTACGTTAAAAGAATACATTTTCATTTGAAAAAGTCTGTCATTTTGATTTGTTTCTTATTGTTATTAAGAGAAATATTTTTTTCTATATCATAAATCTTATCAAAAATATTGTCATCGAAATTTCTATAGCACTTTCAGCTAGACGTCTGGTCACTACTTCTTCAGAACTGTCTTTATCGATTTCTGGATCTTGTTCAAATGAAGTTTGGCAATCTTAGTGATATCAACTTCATCTTGTTCTCCGGATACCATTACAGCGTTATCAAACGGTCGTAAGTAGGTTGTAGGTCATCATTATTGGCTACGATTTCATCCCAGGACTCATTTATTATTTCGCTATAAAAGCTTTCTGATTAAATAATCTCACTTATCGAGGTAATGTACAATTTTGTCTCAGGTATAGAGGTAAAAATGAGAAGAGAAAATCGAGTCCCGGTTACAGAGGTAGCATTTTTCTAACTTTTTGTTCGCAAAATTGAAGGGACCTCAAAAAAATTCCTACTTATAGAGTTTTCCCAGTTATCCAGGTCCCACTTAAACAGGTTTGACTGTACAACATAAAATGTAGTTATATGGTTAGAAGAAGAAAATTGTGTGAGTGTTGCCAGACTGGCTCTCTGTGTCATGATATGTTAAGTACGGTTCAAAAAAGTATGATTGTAAGAAAATATAGAATTTGCTGTTATAAAATATTTTTGGAGTACATTTTACAGTGTGTAGACTGTAATATTGCATTGACACTCAAATCATTTATTACAGTTTTTCGCTTACTATCCAGACATTACAGGGTAAAACTGTAATTATTATCGGAAATCCAATGAATTTTTTCAGAATTTTTTTTTCATGCACGACACGAGATATCACTTCATTGCTTCACCAGATCGTTTTACACTTATTCGTCAGTTTTGAATCCTAAAAGTAAAAAACCTGATAAAAACATGCAATTCAAAAATATGCATTGCGTATCGCAAAACTTCATATGCAAATTATGGCTGCCCTTGAGAACGTCTTTATATTGCCCATTTGCAAACATAGGTAATAATTTTGCAGGTCCTGTCGACATCAAAACTTTCAATGATCGCTATTGTCGAATCGCCAAAGGATTCGTTTTTCTCTTTGTTTGTTTCGCTACAAAAGCCATTCAGTTAGAGGCAGTTAGTGATCTGTTTGCACCAGCTTTCCTAGCAACGTTATCGCGTTTTGTCTCGAGAAGAGGTTGTCCCAATCGAATTTATTCTGACAACGGTAGAAACTTTGTTGGCGCCTCAAAAGGACTAGAAAAAGATTTAGAAAAGTTCGTTAAATGCGTCCGCTAACAAAAGCCAGCAATTTCAAATTCAAGATGGCGAACCAAATATGGTAGATTAGGGTACTGAGTTTCCGCCATATTGGGTCCGCCATCTTGAGTTCTAAATTAATGACCTTGGATTCGTATTCAGCGACCCTAGAAACCGCCGTGTACCAAATTTGGTGCTAATCGGTTGATTTTTAAACAATATCTCCGCCATATTGACTACGTCATTTTGAATTTAAAAATTTTTAAAATATAGCCTCAAATTCGTAATCGACGACCCTAAAAGCCCCTGAATAACAAATTTGGTACAAATCGGTTCATTTTTAAAAAATACGTCCGCCATCTTGATTTTGTAAAATCTGACTTCGAATTCGTGATCAATGACCCCCAAGACCCTCGTGTACCGAAGTTGGTGCAAATCGGTTGACTTTTAAAAATTCGGATTTTTGACCGCCAGGACGAATACTGTCAACTTTCCACGCCATCTTTTTAAGAGCTACAATTTGAGCTAAAAAACGATCCGATCGGTTGGGAATATTTATTTTTACAAGCTTTTATTGGTGACACTCGATTTTTCACCCGCTTCCGGCCGCCATATTGGATCTGCCATTTTGAATTTTGCAAAGGCGCGCACAAAATCTGAAAGAAGATGTCCTAAGCTTCAAAATGAGCCCCTCGGGTGGTTGTTTTGGTCCCTCCAAATTTTGGACACAGCACTGATCCGGTTGACATGGATCGTCCCATATGTATTTAAAACTTAAGACCTTTAAGTTTTTTTTTTAACCTTATTGATTCATTTTTTGAAAAAAGTCTTGTATTTTCGTCGGCATGAAGTTGGCTGATTTTTTATCTAAGAAATATTTTTCCATTTCATCCAATTCGTGCATAAATTTATTTTCTGGCATAAATGTTTTGCGCAGAACTTTCACTGGCTTGAAAACATCTTCGTCGGTAAGAGACCCGAAGCAGGGTAAATCGTTGTCAAAGCTAACAAAATTTTCACATTCTTGTGAAAATTCATAGCCTTCCGATTCCTGTACAATTTCTGTAACCTCCTCTTGGATATCGATCTGACCCTCGGACCCATCATCAAACTTGCACTTATGGAAAAATTATGAATATCGCTTTAAAAGTGTACTTTTCTGAAACAATTTTTAATGCAAGATGGTTTTATCAGCCACTAAGCTCGCTTTATCATAGCTATATAAAGCTGTTAAAAGAGTAATAGACTTTTTAAACTCCGCAATGGTTTTGCCTTCTTCGACTGCTGACAATTGCTTACGAATTATATTTTGTCGATAGTATGCTTTAAATGCTCTGATTATTCCTTGGTCGAGAGGCTGGGCAATTGATGTGGTATTAGCAGGCAGATATTCTATACGAACGTGGGATAGATCGACGCACAAAGGATGGATTTGTATGGAACGGCGGCCATAAATAGTAATAATTGCGCTACACTCTTGAAATTTGGTAAAGAAGTTTCATATAAGAAAAAAAGAAGAAGAAGAAAAACTAATCACGGATTCAAGTTCCTCGATCGATAATAGCTGTTAAGAACAAAAAAAAAATTTTTAATCAGCTTAATATGTACAGTGATTCAAATAGCCATGAACACATGTAAACTCTGCACTGCATCGCAGCGCTGCAAGTAGTCATCAAAATAAAACTTGCTGCGCAGAGGAGTCAGGGCTTCCACTTTTCAATATAATTTTCTTCAAATCATTACTGTCAAATAAATGTTTTATGTCAATTGGTATGAAGCCTACTATCAAAAGAGATCTGCACGTCTATTTTGCCTGCAGCACTGATATCTTTGTATTCTGCATGCAGAAAATCTGCACATGTGTTTCCAGCATTAGTGATTGTTTTTAATTCTGCACAAATGCTTAATTTTTGGTTAAGCTGCACCTTCTTTGTTGCGATTTTGCAAAAAACTGACCGGTTCACGAACAAACAAAACGAATGCTAACAATTTCAGGAAGTCCTCTTAAAAGCAATTGAAGCGTGTGGCCTCTCTATTATTTTATGCTGTTTGTTTGTTTAGGGAAATTTTAGCCAATTTATGTTGCCAGAGTAGAAAATTTTCATTGTTGCAATTAACCTTGAAATTTTGCTTAAAGTATTCAAATGTTGACCAAATTTATGGCCCACTTATGAGTGAAGCGCATTACAGCGGGATGCATTTAAAAGAAAAATTTGTATGCAATGTATACAGAACCCAAGTAAATGTTGTATTTTGAAATCACTTATGCGTGAAATGCACTTAAGCGGGAAGCATTTATCCATGTACTACTGTATTCTGATAATAGACACAAAAAAAATAAACGTGTCTTGTGGTTTTTATCCAGCACGTCAGATTTTTTTTAATTGATGCCACACCTCCACCATGTGAAAGAAAATTCAAATTCATTATATCTTATCAAATATTTTACGCAAATAAACAAAGCTTGGTATATGAATGGGACGTTTCACATCAAGCGGATCACCTTTGCGGCCAAAAATTGGCTGGACCGATCAAGATGTACGAGGTCTTAAAATGTTCGTCTCATGAAAATCTTCTAAAAGCCGTGTGGCTCATTCAGAAATTCAAAATGGCGGATCCAATATGGCGGCCGGAAACCGTAGAAAACTGATCGAGCCGTTTCTTGGCTCAAATTGTAGCTCCTAAAAAGATGGCGTGGAAGACTGAGAGTATCCAAAATGTCGGATCCAATATGGCGATAAAAAATCCAATATGGTGGCCAAATTTTTGAAAGTCAACCGATTTCCACCAAATTTGGTATACGGGGATCTTGGGGATCACTGATCACGAATCCGGAGTCAGATTTCACAAAATCAAGATGGTCGACCCAAAATGGCGGACGTACTTTTCAGTCTTCGGGTCTTACGAATCCAAGGTCAGAAATTTAATATTCAAGATGGCAGACCCAATATGGCGGAAATTCATTACCCTAATCCACCATATTGGATCCGCCATCTTGAATTTTAAGTTTCTGACCATGGATTCGTAATCAGCGACCCCAGAAACCCCCGTATACCAAATTTGGTACTAATCGGTTGATTTTTAAACAATACGTCCGCCATATTGAATCCGCCATTTTGAATTTGAAAATTTTTTAAATATAGCCTCAGATTCGTAATGGGCGACCTTAAAAACCCCTGTATGACAAATTTGTTACAAATCGATTGATTTTTAAAAAATACGTCCGCCATCTTGAATCCGCCATCTTGATTTTGTAAATTCTGACTTCAGAAGACTCCTGTATACCGAATTTGGTGGAAATCGGTTTACTTTCAAAAATTCGGCCACCATATTGGATTTTCGCCCGCCATATTGGATCCGCCATGATATATTCTGTCAACCTTCCACTTAAAGTAATAGTGTACAACTAAAATCAAATTATATGTGCAAAATTTTAAGTCATTCAATTAATTTTTGTAGAATTTAAAGCAATTTAACCGTTTTATGTGGTCATTTAAGGCAATTTTCTTCAAAAAAGTGCTATAAGTAATTATTGAGTTTTGTACATATAACGAAAAAGTGAAAGTCTATTACTTTGTCACCTATTTGTATTGAACGTATAATCACTATACGGAAGTTTAAGCAAAATCGAAGACTATTTTTTTTTTGCTATTCACACTTAAAGTTAGGAAACATTTCCAGTTTTACTCACTTTACTATATATCAAGAACGTCTTTTTTGTTTTTAAACTGCTTTTAATCTATTCAACGGAATTAAGCAAACTTTACAGATTTGGAAAACATTTTTTTCATATTTTTGAAAAATATATAACATGACCTGCATCAGTGAAAATAAATATCCGAAAATACTCACCACACATTCGTAAAATTCACTCCATTTGCATATTTCGGTTTTAGACATTTTCTGCGAAAAAGTGGTGTAAGATATTATTGAATTTTATACATATAACGCAAAAGTGCAAATCTATATTTTGGCATCTATTTGTATTGAATGTATTATTATTATACAGAAGTTTAAGCAAAATCGAAGACTACGTTTTTTTGCTTCCCTCTGCTAAACTTTGTCATTTTTGCAAATTTATTTGTCTTAGTTTTTTTGTAAATGACATTGAAGTCAAACAAATTCTTCAATGTTCTCAAAAATGCTTCAAAAATCCAAATTTTTCAAAAATGTGTATATGTTTGTAAATTGACTGAATAGTTTTGAAGATAATAACAGCTAAACTTGAAATATTGAATTGCATAAAACTAAAATTGTAAATTTTTAGAATAAAACTTCAAGTTTCCACTCTGCAGGTCTAAAATCTGTTACATATGCTTCTGCTGCTGCTAGTGGTTCTGATGCTGCCTTGCTGTCCTCTGCCAATGTTAATAATATTGATGATATTCCAGTGAGTGTTGCTGCTAACAAATATAATGATCATAGTTTCACTGCTGCTGTTTCTGTTAATAAACATTCTGCAGGTCTAAAATCTATTACTTATGCTTCTGCTGCTGCTTGTGGTTCTGATGCTGCCTTGCTGTTCTCTGCCAATGTTAATAATGTTGATGATATTGTTGCTGTCTCTTTGGAATTGCCGCCTTTGCCGTTAATAACCCCTCAGTCGGAACAAGAGTCATTTTTGATAACCCCGTCGGAAAACCAGTCATCAGAAATGTTTAATGCGAAACAATGAACATAATGATCGGAATGTTGTGGTTGCAAAAAAATGGGTACATCTATCCTCCTTTAAAAATACTGTTACTGAGAAAAATATTGTTGATTATGTGGAAAAATACGCAGGAGTTAATAGCTGTCATCTTACGTGCTATAAATTGGTAAAAAAAGATGCCTCTAACGATAATTTTAAATTTATTAATTTCAAGCTCGGAGTTTCACCTGAACTTTATAAGCTGCTATTTTCACCAAATTTATGGCAACGTAATATTAAGGTGCGCCTTTTCGTACTCTTCCAAGGCATGGAGAAACGCCGTACCAGAATTAAAGCCTAAGCTTAACTGCCTTGCTAATAGTAGTGTTAATGCTTCAAAATTTTACTATCAGAATCTTTCTGGTATGCGTACTAAGTAATCTACAGTTAGTAATTTTATTGCTGATGATGGATTTGACGTTTATATATTTGTCGAAACGTGGCTAAACAATGATATTTATGATGATGAAATCTCGGATACTTCCAAGCTCCAAATCTATCGTAAAGATAGGAGTGTTTTAACCAGGCTCCAGAGGTGGCGGAGTGCTTATTATCATAAGAAGGGATCTATGCTAGTCAAGGTGCAGTATTGATGATTTGGATGGCTTACTTGATCAACTGTGTGTTGCCATTCATCATCTCCTTGGAAATATTTTTGTTTGTTCGTCATATATTCTACCAAACAGTTCTTCCGAACTTTATGGGAAACATGTTGATAACATTGTTTCTTTATCATCTTCTGTGGAAAGTAAAGATTTTCTTTGCGTCGTTGGAGACTTTAACTTCAGTAATTTAACTTGGGTTGCTTCTGATGATGATATTGGACTTATTCCTTTAAATGTGAATAAATTACACGAAATTCATTTTCTAGACAGCTTACTAAGCTTAGACCTAGTTCAGATTAATCACATTTTTAATAAATTATCAAAAATTTTAGATTTAGTCTTTGTGAGTAAATCATTAAAATTTAAATTATTTGAGTGTGTTTATCCTATCTCTGTAGCTACTATTCACCACACAGCACTTTGCTTTGAAGTTGAATTTTATGCTTTTTTAAAAGATAATAGCTCTAATGCTTATTTTTATGATTATAAAAGTTGTAATTTTGAACTTCATAATGATCTCATTATGGGCATTGGTTGGCATCAGCTCCTTTCTGGGCTTGGCACTGCCAGTTGCTTTGAATAGTTTTTGAAGACCTTGTTTGAGAAGATTTTAGTCAACATACCCTTTAAAAAGGTCAACATACCCTTTAAAAAGGAGGGACTTAAAAAACTTAAAAATCTTCTTATAAATTTTCCACCAAATTTAATTCTACTGGATGCCTTGAGTTTAAAAAAAAGTTTGTTCATTATAAACGTGAATTAGACTTTTTAAACAAATTCCTTTATAAGCAGTATATTTTAAAAATTGAAAGTCGTATGATATCTGATCCTAAATCTTTTTGGAGATTTGTGCAATCTAAAAGAGGATCCTCTTTTATTCCGTCGTACATGTTTTATGTTGATAAGGTGTCTTATTCCATGTCTGACGCTGTGGATTTTTTTATGAAATTTTTTGTTTCAAATTTTGACCCAGTTAATTCAGGTATTAATAGTTCCCTGTTAAATAAAATTGACTCATCAATGAGTCTTAGTAGCTTATCAGTACTGGTAGATGATGCTGTGAAAGCAATTTTTGGATTAGGTAACTCTTTTAGAAGTGATCTTGATGGACTTAGTTCCCATTTGCTTAAAAAATGTATTAAAACGATCTCCATACCTATCTTAATTATTTTTAATAAATCTCTTGCTTCGGGAGTTTTCATTGATAAATGGAAGATATCAGATATTACACCTATTTTTAAATCGGGTAATAAAAATAACATTGTAAATTATAGTCCAATATCCAAATTAACTAATATCTCTAAACTTTTTGAAAGAAATTATGAAAGATAAAGTTTATTTTGCTATTAAAAACCTAATTTGACCTCTTCAACATGGTTTTGTCCCAGGTAGGTCTGCCATAACAAAACTCACTGTTTTTACCAAGTACTGCATTAATTCATTTGAGGAAAGATGTCAAGTCTATGTTATCTACTCGGACATTTCAAAAGCCTTTGGTAAAGTATGTTACGCGCGGCACATGAAGTGGACAAAAGAAAAGAGAATACTCGCAAAATAAAACTTTCGGCATTGACCACCGAAGTTAGTCCCGGCTAGGGCGCGGTTTCCCTGAGCCGCTTGTGTGCGTATGCATAGAAAAAAAAATCAGTTAAATTTCAAATTTAACATTTTATAAAAAAAAACTTTATCTAACGGGGAGCAGAAAAACCCCAGGTTCCTCCCCTTTAAATTTTCCCGGATGGCATCACGGGTCACCCATCCCGGCACTTCCCCCTAATCCTACTTCCTAGCAAATATCCATCCTTTTGTCAACAAAAATAATTAATCCTCGATTTCGATTTCGATTTTAATCATATATTTCAAGGCTTTATTTTTAAAATTCAGTATTTTGAATCGGTATCTTACATTATTCTTTAATTTTTTTACAAATTGTTTTAAAAAGAAAAATACAAAAGAAGCTATTACAGGACTTGTTTCTATATACTTATAATTTTCTCCTAAAGAACAATAAACATATGCAAATAAAATTGATGTATTCCTTTTTGCTTTATTTTATAGGTTTTTCTGCAATTAGGCGCAGCAACAATAGTTTACGTATAATTATATCTTGCCGATAATTTGAATAACAACCGATTGATAGTAAATTTTAAGTTTCTTTAAAATTCAATTTTTAGAAAAATGCAATAAGACTTTTAAATTATCCCTTTGCAAAAAGAAATACATTTATACTAAAAGAATTTTTGTATTATTAGATTGGATATTGTTCTTTTAGTATTCATGTCGACTTAAAAAAAAATAAATAAAGTCTTATAGTTAACAAAAAAAAAGGAAAAAAATCTACAATAAATTTAACATATAGTTGATAAACTACTTAGCTGGTGTGGTTGTTAACAGCTCTAGATGATAATGATGCTGTTTTACGGCAGCGGCTGACGATGTTATTCTTGATGTTGGTTGGTGTTGTTATTAGTGATACATGTTGATTATGTTGTTTTGTAAAAATTGAGTGATTTTATGTTTTTTTTTTGTTTAAATCAATGTTTGTTTGCTGGGCATTAATTTTGTTTCATTTAATAAGTTGTTTGTACGCATATTTTATAAAAAAAAAATAAAACCGGCGTACATTTATTTAAATGTTATTTTCAATTGAAATTTCACTTTCAAACTACATACTAAAATGTTCATTTAATTTTAATTGTTTTTAGTTTTTATGTATATTTAATCTTTATCAACGTATTTCTAAAATTATTTTTATTTATATGTATATATATTTTTCATATATAATGTACATAATCTAAGCGAATTACTCTTAATTCCATTTCCTTGTTTAAATTAATTTAACTTTCTGCAAAATTTAGTTTTCAAAAAATTTTACTTTTCACTGTTTAAATGTTAGAAGTTATTTGCTTTTTCTTTCTTCTTTTGTTAAATGTTAGTCTGGTTTCCTAATAGTCGCTTACGTCGTTTTTTTATGCACATATATTCATTCCTTTCTGTTTTTTTCATTGTCACACTTTCTTTTTTTGTTTGCGTTCCGGAGCGCTAGATTTTTGCTATCTTTTTATAATTCTATCATTATTAATATAATAAAGAACCAAAATGTATTTCTTTTAATTAATCAAACACATAAACGAGAACGCCCGTTCGTCTTATAAACTGCGAAAGAAACAATTGCTCTGACGACTTAAACACTCATATATCTCATTTTAATTTTTTTATTTTCGTGCTCCACGAGTCTAAATTCTACGTCCATTACTGCACGCTTTTGATGACCACATGCAACTCAGTATTTCACGACCCGCACACCGCTAAAGTTTTTCCAAAATCCAAATGTTCACTTTTTAATTATATCGCAAAAACGTCAGAAACTTATATTTTTGCTTTCTGCTTTACCAAGACACGAGTGTTAATTACACAAAAAAAAATTATCAAATTTTATTTGAAAAGACTATTTTATTCTTCTCCGAGGAAATAAATTCGTACAGCAATCAATAAATTTTTATTTGTTATTATTCAACCGCACGCTATGAAAAATCTTTTTCAACTCTGCGACTTTCCGCGCTTAAAATTTTCGGCAACTGACGCCTGAACGCCAAAACCACTCAGCAACTCGCTTCTTTCTTTACATCGCGTGATGTCGCTTGTCAAACGTCCGTCTGTTACCATCCTACATATACACCTATACATACGTAAAAAAAATTAACGGCAGCCTTGGCCCATTAGTGCCAACATTAGCCTTTTTGACCTGTCTGACATTTCTTTTATTTGACAGGCGTGGTACATATAGTTTTTTTCTTTAAAAATATACTTATGGATACAGGGTGGTAACATTTGTTCATCTTAACGTTAATTTTAGTGGGAATAATACTAATAATGTAAAAAAATTAGAAATCAAAGCCCTTTTGAAACTTTTTTCCTTCAACAGGAGATTAAGGTGTTAATAGAGACGCCGTAATGTGCGATTCTATTGGACAAAAGTCAAAAGAGGTGTCAAACAGCAATTGAACGATTTTATCGGCTGATTTTAAACATTTTCATATCTCAATTGAAGGTTCTAATGTAGCCGGCAGGTGACTGAAATCAAAACTTGACATTTGCACTTCAATTGAGGTATGTTGCCGTATCCTTTAATAAGTTGCAATCGCGTTGACAGCTTCTTAACGTGCTTCTAACGTTTTCAAAAAGGCAATCCGTAACAAGTATCACATAATTTATTGATTTTAAAGCTTCCCAGTTTTGGTTTCCATTCAGTCTTTCTTTCATGGCTAATTTCATATATTTCCAATAGATTATTTTTTGTAGAAATTGAAAATGCTAAGTCTAAAACTTTCAAAGTAACTTCCGGTGTACCACAAGGTAGTATCCTTGGTCAATTACTTTTCATTATCTTCATTAATGATATCTCTACCTGCTTTTCTTCAGCACGCTTCTTATTGTATGCTGATGATTTAAAAGTTTTTTATAAGAAAGTTGATTTTAGCGACTGATTATTTTATAATTAAACATTATTTAATCGAACTTACAGTCATTAAGGAAAGACCAATATTGTTAAGTGCGTATGTACAGAATTAACCAAACTGGTCTGATGAGGCTATTGGTAATAGCCGAAACATGTCACCAATTACCAGGTTAAAATTGTTTCATTTGTTATCTTTGTCATGTTTGTTGAAAAATAGCATATTAAAAAAAAAAAAATTTACATACGTATGTAGACGACATATTGCACAAAATTTGGTATACGGGGGTTTCTGTGATCGCTGAATACGAATCCAAAGCCAGAAATTTGTAATTCAAGACAGCGGACCCAATTTCGCGGAAACTCAATAATCTAATCCACCATATTGGGTCTGCCATCTTAAATTTCTGACCTTGGATTCGTCTTCAGCGACCCCAGAAACCCCCGTATACTAAATTTTGTGCTAATCAGGTGATTTTTAAACAATACGTCCGCCATATTGAATCCACCATTTTGTTTTTGACAACTTTTGATATACAGTTTCAGATTCGTAATCAGCGACCTCTAAAACCCTCGTATAACAAATTTGGTACAAATCGGTTGATTTTTAAAAAATACGTCCGCCATCTTGGATTGGCAGCCATCTTGATTTTGTCAAATCTAACCTTGGATTCGTGATCAGTGATCTCCAATACTCCCGTATACCAAATTTGATGCAAATCGATTGACTTTCAAATAAACTTTTTCGGAGCTACAATTTGAGCTAAGAAACGGCTCGATCGGTTGAGAATTTTTATTTTTACAAGCTTCTGTCGCTGGACACTCGACTTTTCTCCGGCTTCCGGTCGCCATATTGGATCCGCCATTTTGAATTTCTGAATGAGCCATACGACTTTTAAAAGATTTTCGTGAGACGAAAATTTTAAGACCTATTACGTCTTGATCCGTCCGTCCGCTTGACGTGAAATGTCCCATATATATAAAAGGTAGAGCCAAAAGTAAGATTCAATAAAAAAATGGGCGGTGCTCAGCCTCCCATATGAGAAAAAAATTAAATATTTTATATCTCAGCAACTGGTTGACGCAGTTGGATAAGATTTAGTATAAATGTTGCTTATAGTTTGTGTAAGATTCTAAGCTTTGTTAGGTCTGGAAAAAGTGGGCAATGCCACGCCCTCCCATATAAGAAAGGAATTATATTCATTTTTGGAGTAAGATTATTTATAGCAATGAATCCAAGTTCAACGTACTTGGGAGCGATGTTAGTCTCTATGTGCAACATACTTCACTTTATATAGGAATATACTAAGGGAACATTTGGCCACCGATTACACCAAAAATTTTCCGCTGAGGTGGATTTTCCAGCTTGATAATGGCCCAAAACATTAATCTCCACTTGTCAAATCTTAGCTGGACACACAATCCACCAAGATTCTGAAGTGGCCACCTCAAAGTTCCGAATTAAATTCTATAGAGAACTTGTGAGGCGTAATCAAACGAGTCGTAGCAGCACGAAAACCCACGAGAAAAGTAGTTTGTGGCAAGTTAATCAAGAGAATTGGCATAAAATTACTCCAGACCAATGTGCACGCCTAGTAGGCAGCATGCCAAACCGATTATGAAAAAAAACGGTTCTCCTACTCATTATTAAGCTAAACTAATAAAAAAAAATAGGACTCACACCAAAAATTGAACAATTTCAATGATTTTCTTTCAGATGACTTAATTATATTAGCACAGTATATATGACCTTTATTGACGTTTTTGCATTTTTCGGGATAAAACCAAAACATTTATTTTGATTTTTTTGCCGTAAATTGATGCTTACATAGCAGGATTATAAAAACTAATAATAAAAGAATCAGAAAAAAAATTGATAAATAAATTTTAACAAAAATGTTATATTATATAAGCATACGAATGACTTATTTGCTTGAGCACAAGTGTATATGCAAAAGAAATGCAAAAGTAAGATTCAATGAAAAAATGGGCGGTGCCACGCCTGCAAAGTGAGAATAGACCACCATTTTTTATACTTCAACAGCTTCAAATTCATATGCGTCATATAAAGATGCTGAGATATAAAGATTTTAATTTTTTTCATATTAGAGAATTCATTGAATTTTACTTTTGCATCTCTTTTGTATATACGTACCAAGTTTCATATATATGCGTCAGATAGTTTATGAGATATCATGAATTTAAGGGCTTGCTGATTAACTGATGCTGATGAACATGAATACAAATCTTTATTTTTTCATAATTTTCCGCACTTCTTTGTGAACAGCAGCAGCAGTCACACTTTTTTGATAATGCTTAAAAACTAATCCTAAAAATAATTTATAAATATCTTAAAATAATCTGAAAAATAGCTTAGAACTAGTACAAAATGACTTAAAAAAGTTAAATTGATTAAAAATAATATTGAAGAGAAAGGCGAGTTTTGATTCCTTATAAAAAGAGAATTATCTACATATAAAGCAGCGAAGGCAGTTCCAGATTGAAGCAAAAGATGGTCACCCACCAATTCCGTCAGGTGTGTAAAAGATAATTTTAATTAATAAAAGGTGTAAATATGAGGTCTTTCGATTTGTCCGTGAACGAGTACAGACTAGGGATGTCAATTCGGGATCCCGGGACTGCGGGATATATATTTTCATTTTAGAATACTATATTAGAATACTCAATTTAATTAGAGAAGCCTAAGTTTCGGGATTATCCCGAGATCCCGGGATTACATTTTTAGATCCCGAAAATCCAGGCATCAGAAAAAGTTAGAAAAAAACATCCCTAGTACAGACGTGTTTTCGTGTGTGGTCGCTCGCTAGGGTCTTAGTGTCGGACCCGTTCCACGTGTTTTTATCAAAGCTGTGGAACGTTTAGGAGTACCTTCGATATTGAGTTATTTGAGTGATTTCGTGAACTGAAGATTTTTACCCTTGAGCGTTTTTATATTTGGAGCATTAGGAAAAATCTTCGTACCCTTGAGTGTTATTATTAAATAAAAATTTTTGTCATTTTCTTGCCTTTTTTTACTTTTGTCCATTGTTCCCTTTTCTGCCGTTTTTGAGAGATTTGGTCAGATTTAACAACCAATAATGTAAAGCCAACGAGATACATTGAAGAAAGTTTTATTGGAACCAGCATATAGAGAAAGCTGATGAATATTAAAGACAAGAAATAATAGTGAAAAAATCAACATTGTGTTTGGAAGTGAAAAATATTTTTTGTGTTTTGAAAAAGAAAAAACAATTTTGGTTTCTTATTATGAGCTAACATGTGTTGCATCATGTAATAGAGCTGAGAACTCAAAATCACGCCATAACGGTTTTAAAAAAATACAAAAAGTCTTATGTACACTTCTATATTGTACATATTATGTAAAGACAATAAATACCAGTAAAAAATAAACGTTTTGTTGCAAGTGGTTGTAAGTGAAAAATATTTTTATTATTGTTGTGTTTTATAAAAAGAAAGAGTTTGCTACAGCATGAAATAGAGTTGAGAACTCAAAGTCACGCTATAACCGTTTTTAAAAAAAGACTTACATAATACTTACATAATTCATATACATATGTACATAAAAGAGAACCGTTTTAAACATCGGACCATATTTTTAACAAGATGGTGGTTTTGTGAACACTATTAAATGCTATTATTTTTAAATAAAGCTCATTGCTTAAATAGAGACAACGGATCACTTTTCTCTAGTTTATTTAAAGTTTTGTAAACGTTAATTTCAATTGCGTTATTATGTATATATATGCTATTGATTATTGTTATTGTTTTAATCGCCTTTCTTTTGTTCAATTTTAATTTTTGTTTTATTTTATTTCACATTGTTATTGATTTTGTGTTTTCGTTTGTTTTTTTGGAAACTGACCTTCGTACACTTCGGAAATATGATTTGTTCTTTTCTTTAGTTAAAATTAAGCGATTGACTGATGATGATGCTATTGCATCGAAACAATTGTACCAAAATAAAATAATAATATTTGACATTAAAGTGTATTTTCACTCGAAAAATTTATTCTTTTATTTAATACTATTAAATATGTTTTCGTACATATATATAAATGACAAACAGTTAAATTTTTTTTTTTAAAAGAAAATAACAAAAAGAAACATTTAATATTATTAATAACAACCTTAATAAAGGCCCTCGCATTTACATATATATATGTAACATCTATTCAGCTTTAATTACACAGCATCTATAATCTACCAGTACCTACAAAGGCCGTGCTGCAGCTTTAATATAAGCTCTCGCCCTTGTACCCATACGAAAAGGACCACAATGAAAACCCCGTGTTTATGGTGGTCCATTCCCATACATATATGTATATGCCTCTCGGAATTTTTGGCATATTGTAAGAGAGAGAGAGAAGCTGTAAATATAAATATTTAAATACATACCAGATTTAGCTGTCAAATTTTTATAGGACAAATTAATATAACCTTTATTGATCTTTTCATGAATATGTTGAAAAATATAGAAATTGAAGAATATTTTGATTACATATTGTAAAATAATTTCAATTCAAACTGCAGGACAAAAGAATTTGTGTTTGAAGCAGGCGCTCAGCCAATCCCCCCCTTCGAAAAAATTTAGGCTGCAACAAATAGCAAAATGTGAACCACATACAAGCAAACAACAGGAATATAAATGTGCCAATTTTCATCTGAATTTTTCGGCTGAAAAAAAGCAACAACAATACAAATAACAGGATCGGTTGCAAACTACAAAAAAACAACAACAAATACACGCATTTTGTTAGGATTTGCTGGTTGCTTGGTAGCAATAAAAATAATTTTTCTCAAATGCAGCTCAAATGTAAAATAATTAATTATTTATTTGTAAAATGTAAATAAAAAACCACGAAAGATATTCAAAAACATATAAATAAAAATAAATAAATAAAATAGAAAATCCTAATAAAATACAAAATGCCAGAGCAGGGGAAATTGTGCGTCATTATTAAAATTCCCAATGCGCAAATAAGCCAAAATCACATTTCCCCTGATTGTAAGACAGTTCATTTTACCGCTCGACACGCTATGGTACGTTCTAATTATCGACAAAACTCGGAATGCAGTTCACGGTGGTCTTTAAAAAATTTTAATTTTTCGAAATACCACTCGCGATTTTTTTCAGGGATAATGTTGGGGGACCCTTCTAGTGTCAAAATCCGCGAAATCGAACGTCCAGCCGTTTTTTTTTTTTGACATTTTAATTTTCTTAACGATTTTTTGAGTATATTTCGGTGTTTATATACATTTGAGCAGTTCAAAACAAAATCTTTTTGATTTTTTTCACGATGTGTCAGTGGATTACAATAGCCCTATATGTCTAGACAAAACAATCTATAAGGATTTTCATGAATTTTGAAAACTGGATTGCCGCCGCCTGTTCTAAATTGCCTACCCATTTTCGAAAATATTGATTTAAAAAATGGTGCAAGCTAAAGAAGTTATCAAATTTTGCAACAAAGTGGGTATGCTTTTTGAACTATTATCAATCGAGGAATTCGAATCCGTGATTAGTTTTTCTTCTTCTTCTTTTTTTCTCATAAAAAAATTGAAAATTGCTCGAACCAAAATTATAAAATGCCGATTTTCTACTTTCAAGCTGCAAAATCTTGATATAATATTTTATCGCCGATCTAGTGGTATATTATCTTTAATGTACCTTTATTTGCTTAAGAGAAAACCGTAAACCGCATATCAATATATTCTTTCAAAACCAAGATATCTGCATTTTTCTAAATTAATAGACCTGAAATTTTTCCATTCGGCGTTGACATATATACATATTAAGCTGCTTTAAATTTTTTTTTGTTCTAATCAGCTATTATCAATCAAGGAACTTGAATCCGTGATTAGTTTTTCTTCTTCTTCTTTTTTTCTTATAAAAAAATTTAAAATTGACCGGAAAAAAAACAAACAATACCGATTTTCTGCTTTCAAGTTGCGAAATCGGCCAATATTGTTTCACCACTGATCCCGTTGAACAATATTTTTAATGTATTTTTATTTGCTTAAAAGAATGCCGTGAATCGAATATCATTATCTTTTTTCAAAACCAATATATCTACATTTTTCTAAATTAACATACATTAACATAACATAGTTAACATAAATTTTTTGTAAGAAAAAAGAAGAAGAAGAAAAACTAATCATGGATTCAAGTTCCTCGATCGATAACAGCTGTTTAGAACAAAAAAAAAATTGAATCAACTTAATATGTATATATCAGTGATGGCATTTGGGTTTTGTGAAAATGTACTGAATCGAGACTTCAAATGTACTTTTTGGTCTTGAACACCTAATTTTCTTTAAATGTACGAAATTATTCTAAAATTTACTAACAAAAAAAAAAAAAAAAAAAAGGTATTCACGTTTCCTATTTCAAAAACCCAGCTAAATTAGAAATATTTCACATTAAATTAATTACAAAATCTGCACAATGGCGAAACGTACTTAATATAACAGGTAATTACTGTAAATCTATTCATTGCGGTTATTTTCATTTACAAAAAAACAAAAAAAAGATAAATATTATAAATTGTACAAATGTACCGAAAATGTACTGAAAATGTGCTAATAATTTGGCAAATGTACTGAAAATGCCCCAAATGTACCGAATGTACTAAAAACTTGTCCAAATGTACCGAAAATGCCATCACTGGTATATATGTCAACGCCGAATTGAAAATTTTCAGGTCTATTGCTTTAGAAAAATGAAGATATCTTGGTTTTGAAAGAAGATATTGATATGCGGTTTACCTTTTTCTCTTAAGCAAATAAAGGTACATTAAAAATAATATACCACTAGATCGGCGGTAAAATATTATATCAAGATTTTGCAACTTGAAAGTAGAAAATCGGCATTTTATAATTTTGGTTCGAGCAATTTTCAATTTTTTTATGAGAAAAAAAGAAGAAGAAGAAAAACTAATCACGGATTCGAATTCCTCGATTGATAATAGTTCAAAAAGCATACCCACTTTTTTGCAAAATTTGATAACCTCTTTAGCTTGCACCATTTTTTAAATCAATATTTTCGAAAATGGGTAGGCAACTTAAAACAGGCGGCGGCAATCCAGTTTTCAAAATTCATGAAAATCCTTATGGATTGTTTTGTCTAGACATATAGGGCTATTGTAATCCACTGACACATCGTGAAAAAAATCAAAAAGTTTTTGTTTTGAACTGCTCAAATGTATATAAACACCGAAATATACTCAAAAAATCGTTAAAAAAATTAAAATGTCAAAAAAAAAACGGCTGGACGTTCAATTTCGCGGTTCGCGGATTTTGACACTAGAAGGGTCCCCCAACATTATCCCTGAAAAAAATCGCGAGTGGTATTTCGAAAAATTAAAATTTTTTAAGAACCACCGTGAGTTCTTTAATATATAATTCTTTGCTACTACCCAGATTGTGTAACAATTCGCATTTAATCTTTTTTCTTTCTAGCTGATGTTCTTAACCGTGCTAAATATGGTATTAACAAAAGAGATACTTGCTTACCATCATGCACTGAACAACAAATAAGTTTGGTTGGGTAAGTCTAAAGTCCTAAACACAAGTGGGACGTGCGATATAGCTACAAAAAAACACAGTGAGACATGATTTTTCCTATACGTTAGAGCAAGATACGCAATAGAGCTTTTTTGACCAGAAATGTCAAAATTTTGTAAGTGACACTACAAAATTTATCGCAGAAGAATTGAACAAATTCTATTTTTGTGCGATTTGTTGGTAAGAAGAGACAACGCAAAGAAATGACAACCAGCGTTGTCAGTGTATTGTAATTTGTGATTTACGCGCTCTTAGTGTATTCTAATTTGTCATTTGCGCGAAAAACAAAGTGTCGATATAAAATTAAGATTGAATTAATTTGCTGGTGCCACACAACGATAGTGTTTTATTTAAAGCACATAGAATTATATTATTCCAACCCCGGGTTCGGTAACCACAGTAATTGCAAAGGTAAGTGAGATGCTTTTGGCCGCGGCTCAGAGTTTTCATCCTATACTATATGAAGCACCGGCTTCAAGGCCTACGTCTTATAATATCATCTATTTTTTTTGTGCTATGCAATAGATTGTCGATGAAAATTTTCATAGATGGCGCGGTCTGGATTAGATTTGTCGCAGGATCCCTGTTAGCAAGTTTTGTTCTTTGTATTTTCAATTTTTTTAGATTTCTTGACAATCAGCTGTTCTCGCAACTGCTTGATTGTGTTTAAACGCAAGATCAAAAGCTTTAAATATCGTTTGTCAAAAAACTATTTCTTTGTCGTTATACCGCAGGTCCCAGATGCGTTAAATTCATATGCGCTTGTACCAAAATTAAAAATTCGTTATATGGCTTTTCGCTATGTGGCCAACTTTTCAGGAATGTACCTAGGTCTAGGCCATTTAGCGTATAGAGGTATGAATGTAACACAAGAATGATAGAAAAGAAGATTACACATTGCGCATCTCCACCATATTGCGATGTCATTTTAGAGCGTCATATGGAGGACGGTTAGAGTTGCCCTGGAATAAGAAATACATAATCAAGTAGGGTTCCCAGGTTGAATTTCAAAATTTATTTTAATTTTCCTGAAAAGTGTAACCTTTTTTTTTTGCTCATCTATATTAAAATAAATTTATACCATTGTTTTGCTCACCTTCAACTTCATCTGCAACATTTTTGTTTTAGCTCGACAAAAATAATATTATGATTTTCTTAAATTAACGGTCATTAACGGCTTTCGCCTTCAATTAACGGCTTAACGGCCTCCTCCGTGGCCAACGGCTTTATCATTCAATGAACGGCCTAGCCGCGTCATTAACGGCTACCTATCAACCCTGTAATCAAGATACTTTTTTACAACTAATGTTCCCAAAAAATATACTAATTTCTATTATATGATCATATATTATTGGACAAATCATGTTTTCCCACATTGGAACTACTCTTTTGATACTTCTATGTTTTATTATTGGAAAATTAGCTCAAACTATGAGTTCAAGAAGTAGGTGTGAAGACAAATATGTATATCGGAAAGTGTCTTAAATAAAACTTTTCGTTGGACTTAGGTAGGGATGTTCAACTTCGTTGCCCAAAGCATTAAACTCATGTCATTTCTCTCTCATATTAATACAAATGCACAATAAAATTTTAAGCGTAAAAAAAATTGGGGTTTTTGAGAAAATCAGCCTTGTTTTTTTTTTCATAAAAAGTGCTATAACTCTGCCAATTTTCAACAACTTTCTATTAGAATCAAAAGACAAAAATTAATTATTTTGATTTGGACGATAATGCGACTATTTTGAACCAATTTTCAGCGATTTTTCAAGCTCTGACACTAAAACTTTAAATGGTCATAACTTCGTGAAAAATTATTTTCAATCAAATCGGGGGATGATATATTCCCTTAATTACTTTGAAAAACAACATATTTAATCGGCAACCAATCCCGCAATTTGAAGTCACTCCGACCGCATGGTTTAAAATGAATTTGGTCCAAAACTTAAAGATCGCTTTATCAGAATTTTAGTGTTCTTTTATTTTGTTTGTTTTTGATAGCAATAGAGTAGATAATCTGAGTTTGACAAGATAATTCTACCATGTTAATTGTACCGATAAAATTTTTTCCCTACAATATCATTTTTAATAAAATTTTTATAAAATATGTTCCTCTTTCCTTACTTGCCAATTTACTATCGAAAAGCTTTTAACTACATTGATGTAACCGATAGAATTATATTCAGCCAAAATCAACATTAACTGAAATAGTGAATATTTTGACTAAAAATTTTGGTTTTTAAAGAAAATTTCGACCAAAACTGAGCGAAAATGTGACTTCTTGACATTAAAATAATTTATTATTATAATTTCTTTCTTTAATTTTGTGCTTAACACATTTTTTAATTTGAGGTATATGTTATGTCAAAAATGTTTTGTGTAATTCTAGTTTAGGCACATGAACCTAAACTAGTGTTCTTTAGAGGAATTGTGTAGTGAAACCTTCAAGCACTTTAACCTGAAGATCTCGTGTAGTAGAGAAGCAAATCAAAAACGGTTTATTGAATTTCAAATTGCATCTGATTTATTGGTGAAAATATTCAAGTTTATATACAAATAAAATGCTTGACAATAATTATTAAAAATAACAACAAAAATGTGAAAAGTACAATAAAAACAAATAAACGAAATATTGCTTAGCAAGCAATCAGGAACTAAATAACTATTAAACTATGTCATGTTAAGTGCAACTATGTCAGTCGTTGCTCTACTAAGGTAGTAAGTGCAACTCAGCAGAATGTTTGAACAATTTGTTCACTATGTTACATTCAACTAAAAATGTTAGTGAATTTAAATTAATTTTAATTTTAATATTTTGAAACCAAATTGATAACTTAACTAAATGTTGGAGTTTAATTCCCAACATTCTCCCCCCCGTTGGGCGTATATTCGACCAACCTCTAAACGATTATTGCGAATTTGTTATTTTGCTGGCGAGGTAATGGTACTGGAGCAATTGGTTGATCGGTTGCGTTGACTGTGACTTCATAATCGTGGCTGGAAATCTCAATATTGTCGTTGGCATTTGATTTTTGATGCGCAAAATATTAATAATGCCAAAGAAATTAACAGAGCAACATAACTAACAGTATGGTGGTGTATACTGTTTGACCGCAACTGTGTCGGAAGGTAGACAAATTGTTCGTCGTTTAATTGGTGTTGTAGTGCAGTGAGTTGATCCAATTGTGTCTCTATCTTGGTATCAGTTGTGTTAAATATTGTTTTTCTTTCCTTCAGAGATGTGATGGACAGAATGTTGCCAAATCGTGGGAATGAAATTGTAACTGTGTTGGAAACTGCATAGTGACCGTGTAACATGATTTCTCCATTTTTAATGGTACATGTTGGATGTAGTGCGAGTAGTCCTGATCCATATAATGTGAATTGAGTGAGTTCGGAACCACAAACTGCTGTCATTTCGTTATCCTTGATCGATGTGTAGATCCATTTATTCGGGTCCTTTAATTGTTGTAGGATAAGGTTTCCTTCAATTCGTGAAACATGGCAATTTGGAGATGTTTTGTTGTTGAATAGTTGAATTTCGCAGGCATGCTGTGATGATTCTTTGCTGAATTTAATTTGTTTGGTTGAGCAGATGTATATTTCTTCTCTGGTCACAGAACACTCGTGTAGTTCTTCGCTGGTAAATATTGATCACGATGCATGTTTACAGCGAGAAATGCTATTTCTGTACGTATAGCTACCATGGTTTCATTAATTATAGTAGGAATGGGAATCAATTTAAACAAGTTGAAGTGTTGTTGGTCTACTAAAGGTATTTTCATAAGGAATAAAACATGATGACTACTTATTGCTGCCTTAACGTTCATAATCTTATAAAGTTCAATAAGATTTTCTTCTGCAATCGGCAGTGATCGTGATGGTGGAAGATGTAAATAATTTCACTTCTTAGTTGTTGAGGTGAGAGCAGCATTGGACTAATTTTTCCATGATGTGTGTCTGTGAGTACATTTAGAATTTCAGACTGTGTACGTTGAAGGTTTCCTGTTATTACTGATAGTTCTGCGGCTAAAGATAACAAAAGTTGTGTCACTCGAATTTGTTCTGTATCTTGTCCAATTCTGTTTGTGAATTCATCAATTTGCCGTTGAAAATGTGTCATTCTAGATTGAGTTTGAATTTCATCCCGTTTGATGATATTGAGTGTAGAATCAATAATTGATGTTTGGTTTTGAAGGAGGTTTATTGCGTGGTTGTCGTTATCCCTCAATTGAATAATGGTATTTGACATTTCCTCTGCGTAATCTGAATCTAATACTCCAAATAATGATCGTGCTATGTTTCCTATAAAATTGACTGCAGCTCGTTTATGGCGTTTTGTTGACATTAATAATTTATCCTGAAGCAGTTCATTACTTGCATGCTCAAAATGTGAGATAAGGGAATCGCAAGCAAATTGTTGCTGCCATTCCTTGCACAATTGCTGAAGGGCTATGGTTCCATTATGAAGAGCATCCATTTCTGTCCAAAAAGGTTTAAGATCGTAATAGACTATCATTGGAAAGCTGTCGCAATTTTTGTGGATCCAATTGACTCAAAGAATATGCCAAGATTGCTGCCAAACTTAGTTACATTTATTGGATTACATAGCGCCAGAGGTAACAACATCAGGGCCATGATAATTGTTAGTAAAATCGGGCTTGCGATTGTTCGGACTCTTTTTTTAGGTGATGTATTTGTCATGTCATCTTGACAGGGCTCTGGATCTGAATGCGGTCGTCTTAGTGCTTGTTGCGAGACTTTTTCTTCGTTTGCTGGAAATAGTGGAGCTAATCTAATTATAGGGCGCTTGATGGTTCCTGTTGATGTTTTAACATCCACTACACGCACTATTCCATCATCTCCTTTGTACACCTTAAGGATTCGTCCTAAGGGCCATAGAAGCGGGGGTATGTTGTCCTCCTTGATGATGACCATAGTATCTTCCTTGATGTTTTTGCAAATATCTTTCCATTTATTTCGGTGTTGGAGTTCAGTCAAATACTCACTATTCCAGCGTCTCCAAAACTCTTGCTTAATATGTTGTAGTAGTTCCCATCTGGTCAACGTGTTCATCTTGATTTCCGTGAGCTTTGGATTTATTGGAGTTGTAAGTGGTTCTCCAATAAGAAAATGACCAGGAGTAAGGGCTGCAAGATCATTTGGATTGGATGACATTGGTGTTATTGGCCTTGAATTAAGTATTGCTTCCACTTCAACTATTACTGTTTCCAATTCTTCATATGTCAAAGAAGCGGTTGATACGCTGCGGATCAAAAGATGTTTAGCTGATTTGACTGCTGCCTCCCAAAGTCCTCCAAAATGTGGTGCTCTAGGTGGAATGAAGTTGAAGGTCATACCTCTTTCGCTGCATTCGTTTATAATATTGTCCTGTGCTGATTTTGAGTGAATTATTTCTGTTAATTCACTTAGTTTATTGCTGGCACCAACGAAGTTTGTGGCATTATCACAGTATAAATTCTGGCAATGCCCTCGTCGGCCAATAAATCTTTTGAGTGATCCAATTAATGCATTGGTTGTGAGATCGCTGACAATTTCTAGATGAACTGCCTTTGTAGCAAAACAGCAGTACACTGCAATGTACGCTTTTTGAGGCCGTTTTCCTCGTACTTTGTAATGTACCCATATTGGTCCACAAAAGTCTACTCCTGCATTTAAGAATGGACGAGCAGGTTGAACTCGTGTGGCTGGAAGATTTCCCATAAGTTTTTGAAAGGTTACAGGTTTACTTCTAGTGCATCTGACGCAATGTTGAACTATTGAACGCGCCATTATTTTTCCTTTAATTGGCCAAAATTGTAATCTTACTTGGGCCAATAACGTCTGTGGTCCACAATGCATGTGTCTTACGTGTAAATTTTGCATGATACACTTTGTAATTATGTCATTGTAAGGAAGCAGCATAGGATGTTTAGCATTGTAAGATAGACTTGATGAGTGTAATCGTCCTCCGACTCGCAATAACCCATTGTCATCTATAAAAGGGCTCAAACTTATTAAAGTGCTGTTTTTGTTCACTGTTCTATTGCTAGTTATTTGGTGCATTTCTTCCTTAAATTCGGTTTGTTGCACAGACTTTATAATAATATTCAGTGCAGATTCTAGTTCGATTGCGCTTAGAACCAAAGATGACTGTTTATTGTTTGGATCCCTTGCGTGTTGGATAAATCTGAGAACATATCCAACAATTCGCTTTAATTTTGTGAACGAATTTCCTGATCTGATATTGTAAATTATGCCTGCACTGTTTGGTATACTGGCTGCAACTGCGACAATTGGTTTCTGCTGCCTGCGTTCCGTGCCACATTCAATTGCTAAATTATGATCAAGTGGCTTTAGCCATTGTGCTTCGTTTCCGCTTAAAAATAATGGACCATAAAACCACATAGGTTTATCATGTATATGTTCAGGAGTAAGTCCCCGTGATACGATATCGGCTGGATTTTCTTTGGTCCCTACATGCCGCCATTGTCCTGTTGTGGTGCTTTCCTGAATCTTAGCCACTCTATTTGCTACGAATGTGTGAAACAAACTTGTTTTGGAATTGATCCAGGATAATGCTATTGAGGAATCTGTCCAAAAAAATGATGAATTATTTTCCAATTTCAAGTATTTGCGTACTCTTGTTGTGAATTGTGCACCAAGAAGTGCTGCACACAACTCTAGCCGTGGTAGAGTTTGTTTTTTCAATGGAGCAACACGACTTTTTGAACATAAAAGTCTTACGATGACGGTGTTGTTCTTGCAAAATGTTCTTATGTAAATTGCCGCACCATATGCCTTTTCTCTATTTTCTTATTGTTGAGAGTTCTCAGTCCTTCTCTGAATTTTAGCCATGTCGTACTTAAATCTCCTGGTAGTTCATCATCCCAGTTTAGTGAGAGTTGCCATAGTTGTTGAATGAATATTTTTGCTGACACAACAACTGGGCCTACCAGTCCTAACGGATCGAAAATCTTTGCGAGGTCTGATATTACTGTGCGTTTTGTGACTCTCGAATTGTCCAAGCTATCTGTTTTTATGCAAAAAACGTCTGATTTTGGCATCCATGTGAGGCCAAGTGTTTTTATTGATGTTTCTTCAAAGTCCAGGTTGACTTCTTGGTCTTCTACTGGTATCCCTTGAAGTAATTGAGGATGGTTGGCACACCATTTGCGCAATTTAAGCCCTGCACTACCCAGGAGCTGTGTTAGCTGTTGCTGCATTTCTATGGCTGTACTGAGGTTGTCTGTACCACTAAGGCCATCGTCAACATAAAAATCTTCATGCAAATCTTGCGCTCCCAATGGGTAAGTAGCTCTATTCTTTTCTGCAAGCTGTTGCAAGCATTTGGTCGCTAAATATGGAGCAGCTGAAGTTCCATATGTGACAGTTTTCAGTTTGTATATTTTTAATGGATCGTTCTGTGACGTTCTCCAAAAAATTAATTGAAACCTTTGATCGGCCTCGTCGATCATAATTTGCCTATACATTTTCTCCACGTCAGTCGTGAAAACATATTTGGGTAATCGAAAACGAAGCAGTATTGTAAATAGTTCACTCTGAACTGTAGGACCAGTGTGCAATAGGTCATTCAATGATCGCCCGGATGACGATTTTGCTGATGCGTCAAACACAACGCGTAGCTTTCTAGTGCTGCTGTCCGGCTTAAGTACATAGTGATGAGGAATAAAGTATTGTGGACACATAATTTCTTCTGAATTGATATTAATCATGTGTCCTAAGTCTTCATATTGTGTCATGAAGTTAATGTACTCTTGTTTGATGAATGGTACCCTTTCTAGCCGTTTTTCTAACGAAAGGAACCTGCGGAGAGCTTGAGTTCTTGAGTCTCCTAATGCTGATGGGTTTTCTTGAAATGGTAGTTGAACCACAAATCGTCCATCATCATTTCTTTTTGTTGTATTCATGAAGTAATTTTCGCACTGTTTATCATTATGCGACAGGTTAGTCCCAAAATCTTCAGGTTCGTCTAACTTCCAAAAATTTTGTAGCAAGTTGTTTATTCTTTCTCCTTCTAGAACTGCACATACTGCCTTGTCAACTTGCTGACGACTGATCTTGCCGCCGACTACCCATCCAAGTGCTGTGTTTTGTAAAGTGGGTAGCTCTGTAGATAAATGAATTTGACCACTTTTTAATAATTCAAAGTATAGTTCTGCACCAAGTAAAATGTCTACTCGTCCTGGCTGGCCGAATGTTGGATCTGCCAACAAAATGTTATCAGGAATGTGCCATTTTGTAGTGTTTACTTTGCATGCTGGTTATACTGGCACGATTTGAGGCAAAACATAAGCTTCCATTGTTGTTGTGTACGAGCCTTTAGTTGATTCCAAGTTGAGTGTTATTCGTTGGGAACAGTTTTGAAATCTTTTCCCTATACCTTCAATGCATAATGACGTACGAGCTGGTTTTACCATTAGTTTTCGTACCAACTGTTCTGTTACCAGATTTACTTGGAAGCCTGAGTCTAAAATTGCTCTCACTTCGCAGCAAGTTCCGTTTTGCGCTGTCACTTTTACTTTGGCTGTGGCAAGCATTACATAACTATGTTGGTTTATTGTTTGTTCAACTTTTGATGCTGTAAGTGCCACTGAATTTCCCATAGGATCCTGCTTTGTATGCGCCTTCCCTGGCTGTGTGGCCTCTGTATTACCATCCTGCTTCAGGTCTAAGTGTAGCAAAGTGTTATGTCTTTTTTGGCATTTGAAACAGCTTCTTGAAGAACAGTTTTTCGCAGAATGGCCAACCTTAAGGCAATTAACGCATCTTTTTGATTGTTGTATCAAATTGAGTCGTTGGTTGGCAGTCATTTTCAGAAACATTTCACAACTGAAAATTGGATGATTTTGCTTGCATGCTGGGCAAGTCGTTGTTTGACTATTTTTTGTAAACGTAGTCAATGATTTTGCTGTACCGAAATTTGGCTTAGCATGAGTTGACGATTGGTTGCTTCCCAGAGTTTCTAGCGTTTGAAACCGATTTTCTAGAAAATGCAAAAATATATGAATTGTCTGCAGTTCTTTGGAATTTTCTAGGGCCTGCTCATACAATATGTGAGTATGACGATCCAACTTCTTTACCAATATGTGAAGTAAAAGTGGATCCCAGGAATCTGTCCTGATGCCTAGATTGTTGATGGCCAATAAATTTTCCTGAATACAATCGTGGAAGTTTTTAATGGCTTTAGCGTCAGAGGTTGTTGTTGGATGGTCAACTAATTTTTGAATAAGTACCGATACAAGGACCCTTTTGTTGTTGAATCTCTCTTGCATCAATCTCCATGCTGTTGAGTAATTGGCTTCGCTCAACGTGAGATGTCGTATTAATCTCTCTGCTTCCCCTGAAATATTCGTCTTCAGGTACCACATTTTTTGTATGTCCGGCAGCTCTTGTTCATGAATAATTTTCGTAAATAAATCAGAAAATTGCTGCCAAGTTGCATAATTGCCGTCAAACTTTGGTATTGTCACTTTTGGGAGTTGAAGGCTGAGGCTGTTACTTGTAGCCGCACCTTGCTGCCGCCTAGTGACGTTCTTTTTTGCGGAAGTAGCCCGCTGATCTTGAACCTGTTGTTCCAGTGTTATGTAAGCCTCAAGATCATAACAATATTTCTGCAGATCATCGCACTGCTCGTAAATGGTTAGATGAATGTTTTCTATTTGAAGCCACAAATTGTTCAGTGACTCCAAGTAACGATTTTGCTCGGTTATTGGCTTGGTGGATATGTTTGACAAAAGACGTTGCAGTGACTCTTGTAACCCTTTTTGCCTTTTTACCATCGCAATAATTTTGTCATCAGCATTCATTTGAGCTTTTGATGAATCCGTTCTTATGGTTGTGAATCTGTCATCAAAGTTGTTTTGAGCAGCCGATATGCCGGTATTCTTTTGGTTCTGCTGCAAGGATCCTGGCGTTTCTATCAGCGATTGTATAGCCTTGTCAAATATTTCTTCATACTGCTTACTCAACTCTACAATTTTTTCGTAGTAGCCAGTCGTGAAATAATCATGATGGTTCGGAACTCCTTGTAGTGACCGAATCTGATCATCTGTGGCTTCAAATTGTTGGAAAGCACTCTGCAAACGCTGCTTACGCTCTTCAAAATAATTGATATTTTTCTTCCTGTCAGCAGGATCTTCTTGTAATTTGCGATGATTTTCTGTATCTCGCCTCCGGTTGAAGATTGCTCGGCGACTAACGCTTCCATTTCGTCAGAATTGTTGACTGCCAACTCCTGCTCCAGTGGTTGATTGTACTGTATTGTAGCTGCTGTGTCCACTAAATAATAATCCTCGCTGGAATGTCCTGATGCGACTCTATTCCTGGCTCGGACTGTCGGGTTCTGGCTCCTGCTCCAGTGGTTGATTGTTCTGTATTGTGGCTGCTGTGTCCACTAAATAATAATCCTCGCTGGAATGTCCTGATGCGACTCTATTCCTGGCTCGGACCGTCGGGGTCACCAAATGTTATGTCAAAAATGTTTTGTGTAATTCTAGTTTAGGCACATGAACCTAAACTAGTGTTCTTTAGAGGAATTGTGTAGTGAAACCTTCAAGCACTTTAACCTGAAGATCTCGTGTAATAGAGAAGCAAATCAAAAACGGTTTATTGAATTTCAAATTGCATCTGATTTATTGGTGAAAATATTCAAGTTTTTATACAAATAAAATGCTTGACAATAATTATTAAAAATAACAACAAAAATGTGAAAAGTACAATAAAAACAAATAAACGAAATATTGCTTAGCAAGCAATCAGGAACTAAATAATTATTAAACTATGTCATGTTAAGTGAGTTAACTTTATATTAATTACTATTTATTTTTATTTATTTTTTTATTTTTAAACTAATTTTACAAGCTAAATTTAAAACAAAACTTAACTCTACTGAAGTTAGATTGAATCTGTTCTTTTTGAAGAATATATTGAGTGACTTTTAATAATTTTCTTTTTGTTTTATTTTCTTTGTTTTTTTTATTCGTACCATATCAAAGTGATATGATACTCAAAGCAAATCGTACTACGGATGTGTAGCAGACGCTTGGTCAGCATTTTGCTGCTGTAAATTCTGAAGAAATATAATATTTTTGTTTATTGCGACACCGAAATGTGTGGTGCCAGCTCGGTAGGAATCGTTAACATCTGTTTCGTTAACTCTTCCCCCTTTAAATGTGGACGTCCTCGTTCACCTTTGGAATTCTCCGTTAGTATTTCTTGAAATCTTTCCTTATGATCATTTTCTGTAGATTTTAAATTTACTGTTTTTGATATATTGCATAATTTTCGCTTTATAAGGAGGCATCCCAGAATTATGATAACCACTGTTATGAGCGATGAATTTGTATAAAACTTCCACTCTATATCTTCGTTTATCAATTCTATTTTTTCTGTGTTGTTCATATTTAACTCCTTCATGAGTTCGAGGGACAGTATTTCTTGAGTTGATGAGTAGATTTCTTTTGTTTGAACAACGGCTGGCATTGGTTCGAGCATCACTTTATTGGAGGAGATGTATTCTTCATTGTTTACAATTACTGTGAGATTTTCATATTGTATGATGAATGTTCCGGTCAGATTAATGCTTTCGTTGTCAATTTTAATTGATCCATTAAAATTATTTAAAAGAAGAGTACCGGGGCTAAGTTCCTCTATCATTGGAATATGCTGGTTATTCGTTATCGAACATGAAGTCGTTTTTCCTTGTAAAAGTTGTACGGTGCAGCTATCTTTATTTAATGTAACAATACTATTCTTGTTGCAAATAGATAAATTATTAAAAGTCTTACAATTTTGTGTTATTCCGTAAATTTCATTATTACATCTTATGATATTTTCATATGGTATTTTCATAATGATTTTATTTCTTTTTATTGGTTTTAATTTTATTACCTTACAATTTTCTTTATTTGTAATAGGCAAATTAATAAGAAACATTATATTGGTTGTATTTGATGCAACCTTTACTTCGGCAAATTGAAGTGATTCTTCTATATTTATAATGGGTATTTTATCATTTTCAATAACTTTTTCCAATTCAAAGATTTCCTTATTTGATAACAAAAATGAGTTTATAATGTTGGCCTTTGCCCAATTAATTCCATTTTCAATGTTTGTTATTTCATTTCTTAACATTTGTAACTTAAATTTCAAATTCATTCCTATAACTAATTGTGCAGTATCACTGCTCTTAAAAAATGATATAATTCTATTA
Source organism: Meiosimyza platycephala (assembly GCA_963662105.1). Lineage (NCBI taxonomy): Eukaryota > Metazoa > Arthropoda > Insecta > Diptera > Lauxaniidae > Meiosimyza > Meiosimyza platycephala. Next base: position 58,111,024 of record OY759211.1, on the reverse strand, counting down.
TTACTTTTTGTTATGTTATTCATTCTTTCAATTAAATTTTTATTAATAACAACTTGTTCGTTATTATTGTCTAACAACTTGTTTATATAACTTTGAATAACGATAAGGTCATGGTGGTCGGGACTTCCTGCCAACCATTTCCATGCCTTTCCTAGTTCATCTAGGGCTCTTTTATTGGTTTTTGTTGGTCGGATGCGATTAATACAGGATTCAATTTGAGTTATTTCTTGCTGGATGAAAGGAAGGAAGGGATTGTTGATGTGGATATCGGTGTTGACAAAACTTGTTAAATTTTTTAAACTTTCTTCGTAGGTTGCCATTTCTATAACGTGGATTAATTTAAAAGTTCCCTTTTGGATCTTAGAAATTCCGATTTCGAAGGTTACTATTGGAGAATTCGTATAATCCAAAATCCGATATTCAGCTCTGCATAGAGCGAACAAAAATCTGAAATGTGTAAATTCAATTCCGAATTAAACTTTTGTGAATTATGTTCCCTTTCATTGTTAAAACTGTGCTTGGATTGTTTTCTTTAACTATTTCTTTTCTATATCTCGCTGAACCTTTATTTCTCGGTTTTTTATCTCTTCTCACATAAATGACTTGTCCTTCAATATAATCTTTATATGAATCCCGATCTCTGTTGTGGTAGTTTAAATCTGCTTCTTGTTTTTTCGTTAGGTTCCCTATATTGTTTTGTCTAAATTGCTCTAAAAGTTCCTGGTCAGTTGTTACTCTTGTGCCAAAAAATGCTTCTATAGGTCTTGCATGCGTCGTAGAGTGAATGGAATTGTTATATTTATAGAGTGTTTGGTGTAAAAGGTCAGAAAATGAGGAAAATGTTTTTTCCGCCTTGACGCATCGTAACATTTCGCTAAGGGTAGAATGAAACCTTTCCACTTGTCCATTGACAGTGCTTACATATGGAGGGGCTCTAAAGATCTCTATTCCAAATTGGTCTTCTAGCATAAATTTTATCGGGGCTGCTGCTAATGATTTCTCGTTGTCAATAACAATACTTTTTGGGAAACCAAATGCTGTAACTAATTCTCTTAGAGGTTCTTTAATATCTTCCACCGCTCGTGAATTTACTATTTTTGCCATTGCATATTTTGAAAACTTGTCGATAGCTGTTAATATCTTTTTATTGTCCATATAGTATAAATCTATATGCACTATCTGTCCTGGGAATTGAGGGATTGGAGTAGCTTTAAGTATTGGCTTATTCGGGTGTCTTTCGTACTTTTGCTCTTTGCAGATACTACATTGCATTACTAGTCTATTAATTTTTGTTTGCATATTGGGGAAATAAAATTTCTTTAAGAGTTGTACTTTGTTTTCTCTACTATTCCTATGGGCTCGTTTATGTTCCTTTAATATTTCAGTCTCCTGTGCTGTTTCGTCAGTGAGATCAATAATTTTATCTCGTGCATATCTGATTTTGTAATTCCTAAAATAAGTTGGATAAATTTCCTGGATTTTTCCCAAAGTTCTATCGTCAGTGTAGATTCCATTAACTACAGATGGGTTCAAGGATTTTTTTAGAACACTAATAAGATCTTGTTGTGAATATTCTGTTTGGGTTATAGTGTGCCTATGATATGTAGGAAAAACAATTTCAAATTTGTAAGTAGGATCATTGTCTAAGTTCAAAAATATTTGGTTTTTGAAAACGTTTATAGGTGCGTTTGCAAATTGAATTAGATTATGTGATGAACTCTCATCACTATGTTGGGTAGCTGTCAAAGAATTAATTTGCGGTGGTCTGGAAAGGGCGTCAGCAACAACATTTGTTTTGCCTGGTTTGTATTGAAGAACATAATTATATTCTTCCAATGTCGCTTTCCACCTTTTCATTTTGCTATTATTGTTTTTATTGCTAAGAGCATATGTCAATGGTTGGTGATCTGTTACTATTTTGACTCTAGCTGAACCATATAAATAATTTCTTAAGTTATTCAAAGCCCAAATTATCGCGAGCATTTCTTTTTCATTCGTCGCATAATTTTCTTCGGCTTTATTTAATGTTCTTGAAATAAAAGCTATTGGTCGGTCGTCTTGGGATAAGACAGCACCAATTGCATAGTTTGATGCGTCCGTGGTCAAAGTAAATTCTTTGCGAAAATCGGGATAAGCTAGTATAATATCTTGACTGATTAATGAGTTTTTTATTTTATCAAATGATTCAATGGCAACATCATCGAGAAAGATTTCTTTTTTCTTTGATTGATTCTTAGGCATATTGCCATCTTCCCCCCTTAAAAGGGCTGTCAGGGGTTTTGCTATTTTTGAATAATCTTGTATAAACCGACGGTAATAACCGGACAGACCTAAAAATGATCTAAGATCTCTGACGGTTTTTGGTTTCGGGAAATTAAGTATAGCTTCTATTTTTTTCGGATTTGTCTTAATACCGTTATCTGATATAATAAAACCTAAGAATTCAACTTGTGTTTTGAGAAATTCACATTTGTCTAGTTGAACTTTCATATTTGATTCCTCCAAAGTTCGAAATACTTTCGCTACATTTTGAAGATGTTCCTCTTCATTCTTTCCGAAAATGAGTATGTCGTCTATATAGACGTAACATATTTTCCCTATATGCTCTCGTAAAATATCGTCTAGAGTTCGTTGAAAAATGGAGGGAGCATTTTTGAGTCCGAATGGGAGTCTAGTGAATTCGTATTTTCCATTACACACGGAAAATGAAGTTTTTTCAACGTCCTTCTCTTTTAATGGTATTTGGTGGAATCCACTCTTGAGGTCGATGACCGAAAATAGTTTATTGTTCCCAAGTTGTGTCAAAACATCATTAATCTCGGGTATGGGATATCTATCTGCTATCGTTACTTGATTTAGTTTCCGATAGTCTATCACGAGCCTAAATTTCCTTATTCCGGAAGAATCTATTTTTTTGGGTACAACCCAAACTGGAGAGTTATATGGCGACCGAGAAGGTCGTATAATGCCATTAGAGAGTAATTCATTGATTTGTTTCTCTACCTCGTCTTTGAGGGCAACTGGGTAAGGGTAACTTTTCGAATAAACGGGATCTTCCGTTGAAGTTCTAATTTCACCTTTTACTCTGGTTGTGTACGTCAGTTTTTCATCTGGTTCTAAAAATAATTTACGGAATCTTCTTGTGAGTTCCTTAATCGATTCTTTTTGTTTTTCCGTCATATGATCCGTTTTGATAGAAATATTATTAACATCTTGTGAAATCTGTTGATGTATTTTAATTTTTCTACCATTTTTAATAAGCATATAATTATATTCGGTGTATATAATTGCGGATAATTGCTTAAGGCTGTCATTTCCTATTATTGCATGGAAGGATTTAAGTGTTGGGAGTAAAAAGAATTTAATTGGAGTGCTAGGTTCACCGAAAAGATTTGCATAAACATGATGTGAGATTTGAATTGGCCCTCCTATTGAGTTGGCAAAAAATATTTCATCATTTTCCTTTGGGTTTTTTATTAAATTTGTCTGAATGTAGTTCTTGTTGGAACCTGTGTCTATTAGTATCTTTATAATATTTCCGTTATCTAGCTTGCATTTTATAAAGGGTAATGATGATTGGTTTAACCTAAAAAATGTATATCTGTATATTCTTCTGTTTGCAATTGTTGGACTTCCTGAACTTGTTGCACAACTTGCTCTGGAATTTCTCTCATATAACTTTCTAAATTTTGTTCATAAAAATTATTGGTATTTGCCAATTGCGGTGGATATTCTGAATTTGTTTCGACATGATGAATTTGATCGTTGTTATTATCCACCAGATTTGATGGATGCTGTTGTTGAGTTTGAAAGTTATTTTGTGTGGTTTGTTCATAAATGTAATTGTTTGGAATTGGGAGTGGATGTTGTGGATAAACATGGAAATTCCTTTGCAACTTCGGTTGTTGCTGAAAATGTTGCGTAGGTTGTAAAGGCCTTTTCCCTTGAAATTGATTAGGTCTTGGATTGTTCATATAGTTAACATTTCGGGTTTTAATAGTTTGGTCAATTTCCATAGGTTCGGGTCTAGGTAGAGGTTTGGGTGCAAAAGGACGTGGTGGTGGTTGGTTATAAGCATAATTTTGTCTTATTTGTTGTGGTATAAAATTGGGATAATGGTATTGTTGGATTGGGTTAACTGGATAACGTTGGTTTGGAATAGAATTTTGTGGGAAATATGTGAGTTGTGGGTAGAATGGTGTGCGTTGGATTTGGTGGCTACGTCGTGGGGGTAATGGTGGTTGAGAAGGTGTGTTGTATTTCTTTGTGTTAGTGTTTACATTGTGGGCGTAATTCACTCTAAAATCTTGATTTTCTAATTTTTGGCACAAATAAAGAGCTTGAGGTAAATCTGCAGGCTCTCTCATTCCTAAAAGTCTGGGCATGTCTCCGTTGAGACCTCTAATGAAAGTGTCGAGGGCTTTGTCTCTATAAGTCTTTGATAAAATATTCATAGCTTCGGTACCTACTTCAAGGGACGCGAGTTTATTTAAAATAAGAGATAGGCATGAATAAACTTGCTGGTAGAATTCCTGCACAGTTTGCCTATTTTGGACAAGAGATGTCATTTGATATTCCAAAGTTGTGACGTCTCTCTTGTCTGCGTAGTGGGTAATCAAACATCTTATAATACAGTTCCAATTTAATGGAGTGTTATACGATTCTAGCACATTGTCTGCCTGTCCTGTGATTTTGTTTCTAATTTCGTTCAGTATTCCATAGTATTTATTTGTCCCCCTAATTGGTTCATATAGTTGTAGAACTCGTTCAACGCTTTTTTTCCATGAGGTGAATTCACCTTCATTTCCTGCGAATCCCCTAAGGCCTCGGACAATGTCTGGTATTTTGTCTAAGTCTCCCATATTTCCTCTATGCTCTACATCAATAATTTGATCAACGCCGCTAAATTGGTCTGCGTTTGGGTTTATTATTGACGAAACTAATTGTCTACCTTCTCTTTGTAAGGTTGCAAATGCTATACTTGCTATAGCTTGTTGTAATTCTTGAGACATTATTAAAGGTTGTGGTTGTTGATTTTGAGGTGGTTGATCTTGGGGTTGTTGAGGATTTCCTACAGGCGGATTAGGGTTTTGCTGAGGAACAGGAGGATTGGGGTTTAGGATGGGTGGCCGCAATAAATTGTTTTGATTAGCCATATTGCTCTTTGTTCTTTTTAACTAAATTCAAAACTTTGATTCCGATTCGATTTAAACCAGATGATCACTAGGGCAATTCTATATTTGAAAAATTTAATCAAGGACGTTTAATTTAAGTTCAGTTGTTAAACAATTCACATTGCTAAAATCACTTAAAAATTTATTGCTATTTGAAGCACTTTTACTCAATTTAAAAATTTAATTAAATTTAACTCTAGCTTTTAGTTTTTAAAAAAAAATTAATCAAGGAAATTTAATTTAAATTCAGTTGTTAGATAATTCACTTTGATGAAATCACTAAAAAATTTGGTGCTGTCTGAAGCACTTTTATTCAACTTAAAAAATTTTAATTAATTTTAACTCTAGTTTTTAGTTTCACTTAAAAATTCTTAATTATTCTTTTTCATTTGGATAGTTCACTTAAATTCAAATTTTTCTTATATTTTTTTTATTGAAATTACTTAAATTCTAAATTTTCACTCTTAAGAAATAAAAAATTGTATTTTTCCTTACATTAGAAGTAACATTCTTTGTTGGACTCCACACCGATTCCTTCGAATAATCCTTTTTGTCCGCTGGTTGACGGTGACTCAGGTTCGTTGAAAATCGTTAATGCTGTGGCTCCTAAGGGCTGATAAGCTCCAAAAGATTTTGTGTCCTTTTTGTTTTAGTTGGGCGCCAGTTAACTTTATATTAATTACTATTTATTTTTATTTATTTTTTTATTTTTAAACTAATTTTACAAGCTAAATTTAAAACAAAACTTAACTCTACTGAAGTTAGATTGAATCTGTTCTTTTTGAAGAATATATTGAGTGACTTTTAATAATTTTCTTTTTGTTTTATTTTCTTTGTTTTTTTTATTCGTACCATATCAAAGTGATATGATACTCAAAGCAAATCGTACTACGGATGTGTAGCAGACGCTTGGTCAGCATTTTGCTGCTGTAAATTCTGAAGAAATATAATATTTTTGTTTATTGCGACACCGAAATGTGTGGTGCCAGCTCGGTAGGAATCGTTAACATCTGTTTCGTTAACTAGTGCAACTATGTCAGTCGTTGCTCTACTAAGGTAGTAAATGCAACTCAGCAGAATGTTTGAACAATTTGTTCACTATGTTACATTCAACTAAAAATGTTAGTGAATTTAAATTAATTTTAATTTTAATATTTTGAAACCAAATTGATAATTTAACTAAATGTTGGAGTTTAATTCCCAACAGTATATTTTTCGACTGAGTGATACATATTGACCATTTTCTTTTTTTCTTCTTCTTCTTCTTAAAATATGCCAATGATTCCGAAGGGTATATATCTTAACCTAGGGAAAGCACTACCGAAACACGAAGTTTTTATTGTGTCCTTATCGTAGTTGTGATTGTCAATCACTAAATAACTCGAGCGCCTTTTAAAAGGCTAGAAATTATATCTCACTGGGATTGAAACCGTACTTAACCTATACGTTCCACCGCTTTGAAAAAAGCATGTGGAACGGGTCAGATACTAAGACCCACACGAAAAAACGTCTGTACCTGTTAACGGACAAAACGAAAGACCATTTTGCTTTTTTGGTAAGACACAATTTTTTTGATGGCAGCGGCAACACAGATGAAACTGTCAAATTGGCATTTCTCATTTGTTTTCACGTTTGCATAGATTGGGGTATTCCCTTAAACAAGCTTAAAAACTTTCGAGCTTTTTATGCTTTTCGAGTTTCCGCGTTTAGCGCAATGCCCTTAATAATAACAAAAAATTCATGACAATAGGTGTGTTTGTTTACTTTCCCAGTACCAATTATCCAGTAACGAAATTTGGGAGAGTAAGAAAGTAATTGCTAGTAAAAATTCGTACAAACTGACAAAGTGTTAAAGTTTTTCAAAACAATCTATTATTTTATTTATGAAAAAATATTGTCATGTGTCAAAATCATGTGTTTTTTTTTAAATATTTTTGTTAGTAAAATTTTATCAAGTAAAAACTAGCAAGCTTTCTCGCAACAAATTGTCACTTTATTCTCACATCGCCTCTCTTGTTACTGAATATTTTTTGTTAACAAACGCAATCCAGTGACAATTGTTACAAATTCGTACACACTTTCAGTAAACAAACAGACCTATCATAGAAAAAAAATTGACACAGTAAAAATAAAAATACTTTCTAAATATTTTGAAAATTGATAGCTTATGAGCAAATGTGATCAAAAGTGAAATTTTACGCATTTGGTTGCTCCGCCCCTCAATATTTCAAATTTTAAAGAATTTGCCACTCTTGAAAACCAAACTAAATTTATTTTTGATTGCAAAATTGGACCGCAATTATCCTCCTGGATAGTTAAAATTTAATTGGTAGAAGTGGTACTTTGCATTGTAGCAAAAATTTATATATTACCATACATAGAGTGTTTCCCAACGAAATGTAATGAACAAGTATAAAACAAAAAGTTATAAACAAAGCTAGCTAATTTTTACTTAAATTTTTGACCAATCAATGGTCGGTCTCCAGGTACTGAACATATTAAAATCAGCACCTCAAGATGAAGTTCGATGAATCTCAGCTTTGACACAGTATGATTATGAATCTAAAGCAGTGTCAGCCATTCTGTAACTGCGGTAGAACTCAAGCAGAGGCTGTCTGTATGTATACTTGTTGTGTACGATTCTACTGGTGTCCCAACGGGAAACGGAAGCGCGTTCAAAGCGCTTCGGATATGCATCAAGGAAAGCAGAAGCTGCTCCCAATGTGCCTCTCACTGCTTACTTTTTTAACACACGATGTCATTGCGGGGATGCACATCTTTGGAAGCTTATTGGATGCTATATAGAAGCACATCTTCGGAAGCATATTAAATGCGCTTCCTTGGATGCTGAGTAGAAACATATCTTAGGAGGCATATGAAATGCTCTTCCTTGGATGTTGAGTAGAAGCACATTGAGCTTAAATTGAAACAAAAAACACACTTAATTTTTTGTCTCCGATCGTACTCGAACCTAGGCCTCCTGCGTTATGCCAGTGCTCTGACATGCGCACATCTTAACCAACTCAGCTACTTTTGTTAGTAATATTATTGAGACTAAAACTATATTAGTTTTCTTTCAAAATGAAATTTTGAGTTTTTGATTTCTATTCTGGCCACTTGATAATGCATATAATATACTTTCAGCAAGCTTAAATATATCAAGAGAGTTGGCTGATGTCGTTAAACTGCGCATATAACAGCACGGAAAACCTAGGTTCAAACACCAGTGGATGTTTTTTTTAAATTAAATAGAATTTTGAATTACATAAATGCTTCGGAGAAGCACATCGGACGTTCTCCCCTTGGAAGCTTCTTTCAGATTTCCCGTTGGGGTAGTTCATGCACACATTGATAGCATGCATAGCGTTGGTAAAATGTATTTGTGTAGGTTTGGCTTACACTGATCTAAAGCCACCTTTTCATAAAACATACATATCGAGTTTCAAAATAGAATGTTTGTTAAATAATATTTTGGCACCCTGAAATGCCTAGAAATTAAAATTTTTTGTTCAATGAAGTCCTCTTTCTTTATCTTCATTTGATTTAATTTATTTTTAGACAAACAGATGGGCCAAGTATTTCCAGAAATGGATGCATCTACACCGAGGTTGAAGTGATTAACGAACCCTACGTTTTATATAGAAGGGAAGTAATGCAAAATTATTTGGATTTAGTAGGTAAGTGATAACTTGAAAAAATTTAAAATGACTGTCATGATCATAAATTTTAAAAGATAAATTTGCCTACTTTACCATACGAAAGTTATTAATAAGACATGTGTATCAGTCAGGCGCGGATCTAGGGCAACTTTTTGGGGGGGGGGGAGGGGGAGATTGGTTATATTAAATTTATGTCCAAAAAAAGTTTACTACAGATATACATATATTTATTTACTTGTTTATACAGTAGAATCCGGTTATAGCGACATCCATTCCGTCGTTATAAACGGACGACGCTGAAGTTTACAATACCATATAGAACCTTGTATGGGGACCAAACTTATGGGTGCAAACACGTAGCATTAACCGAATTGTCGTTACATGCGGAGTCGCTATAACCAGATTCTACTGTACACATAGCTGGACATTAACTCGTTAATCCGTTAATCGTTAATTAACGAAGTTAACATTTAGACCAGGGGTGGTCAACCCGCGGCCCGCCTTGATAATTTTTCTGGCCCGCGAGATTCATCACTTTTTTACAAAGTATATTTATTTTATAATGAAACCCAATGTATTTAAAAATATGTACTAATGTACATACATGACTTTATTGTAACACCTATTTTACATGGCACCACATTATGAGAAATAATGAAAAAACTATGAAAAAGTTTGATTTTGTTTTATTTATCAAAAAAATTTCACGCATGAAGATAACTAAAAAATTTATGTCTTCAAAAAATAAGAATAAGATAAAAATTTCTTTGACAATGAACTCTATTTAATTATTAAAAAATCGAGGATTTTGTTGAAGAATAGGTACATTTTATTTATTATTATATTAGAAGAATTAAATTTAGAATTTAATGTTCGCTCAGTTTTACATTTAGGACACATTTCTTGTATAACTTTAATGGCTCGTTCTGCAATATATTAGATCGCTTTAAATTTAAAATGGCAGGATCTTCCTTAACCAAGTGTTTGAGTAAACATTTATGAGGACTTTTGTAGGGCTTGACTTATATTTCCAAATTTTTAAAACCGTTGGTTTGAAAACAATGATCAGAGAACTACACGTCATGCCAAGCACTGCATATTAATTTACAAATCGGCAAAAGTTTTGTCCTGTGTTCTGGGATGAGTATGAATGTTAAAATAGCCCTAGAATTCCAACAAGCATTGCTGACCGCGGGTTTAGCTCCAAACTTTATATAGGGAAATCTTTTATTTTTTTTCATAAAACTTAAAAATTTGTCCTAGATCATATAAATAGTGCATATCATCACGCCACTTGATACATTTAATTTTCAATTTTTCATCGTTTTGAATGAAGTTCTGTTTAGAGGTAGCGAAAAGATATCATATGAAATATTTGGTGATGTTGATTTTCCGACATGTTTCAAAATTAAATCTAAACGTTATTCTGACAACCAACATATTGCAGTGGAGACAAAGCCTTTGATTTAAAAAGATCTTGCAGCAACTTTACAACTCCATTTTTTCTTCCACTAATAACATTTGTTGTACCACATTGAGTTCCAAAGCTGAAATTTTTCAAAAATTTTCTTAAGTCCTTTAATTGTCACTGCTGCCTTTGTTGAATCTGAACTCTTTTTTTATTTTCTTTTTTTTCAATATTCGTCAATGCATTATACCTGCTTATTACAACCGTCTGCTTTGGAATTTTGCACATTTTGCTTAAATATTTTTCAATATTACGTCTTTCTCGTCTTTTAGTTTTACTTTGTTCAAAATGGGTGAGACTATTTTTCCATACCTTAACATTTTTTAAAACTATATTTTCACTTTTTTTTACAAAACATTATATACTTAGGTATATAATTGTAGTTAAGTACAGAATACGAGTAAAAGAAAACAAAACAAAGCAAAAAGTTATATTCGTACAGAAACGCCTTCTTGTTTTTTATTAGGGAAATATTTGAAATTTGCCTGCAAAGTGTTTTTTTGATTTATGCGAGAGTTTTTTGTAATTAAAAAAACTATTGTTACATTTCAACTATTTGCATCATTTCGCAACATGTTTGGCCATGTAAAATTTTATTTTCGAAATATTGTTAAAATGTACCTAATGTACGTTACATATTTGTGCATCTCTATATTCAAAAATTAACTGTCGAAATTATGAGAAAAAATTTACTTTGGTTTTGGGATTGAAGCCATTTTGAGAACGTGAGAGTAAATCGATTTTCAATTGGCTGTCATCCTATTTGTTTTTTTTTTTGGCATTCATAACATTTCAATTGACCGTTCACCAAAGTTAAGCGCAAAACACTATTTTAATCTTGCAAAACACTGACGCTAACCTGCAACACCAATTACGATGTGCAAATACCCAAATTGAGAACGATCGAGTTAACTAAAAGAGTGGAGAAACAAGTATCACACTGGCAAAATAATAATTAATTAATTTAATTTTTTTATTTCATTTATAAGAAGTACAATAAACACAATAATAACTCATGTTTCAGTTTTTCACTCCATAAAAATTTCTATAGTACATATATCTAAATCTAATATGGGATATATAATTTTATATGTGGCCCGCGGAGTTATGATATATTTCCAAAGTGGCCCGCAAGATCATTTGGGTTAGCCACCCCTGAATAAGACTAACGGATTAACTTCGAAGTTAACTTTGAAAACTGTTAACGGACTCGTTAAATTCCGTTTTTCCCCAAGTCCGTTAATCGTTAATCCAGTTAAAAAAGTAGAAACATTCTCATAATAATCTTAAGCAAAATGATGAACAAACTAACCATTCCTGTTGTATTCCTACCAACGATTCTCACTAAAGTAGTTGCAAAGGAGTTGATACACGGAAAAAAAATTCTGTAAAAATTCATTGGATTTCCGAAAATAACACAGTGCAACACGAATTTTGCCTTGGGTTCTAGATACCAAATTTTGATTTCTTTCACAAAACTAAAAAGAGAAACCATGGTTTTATTAGTTGAAGTTTGCTTTTGTAGGATCCAGATCGAGCCAAAAGCGCGAAAATCACGGTTTTTCGAGATATATGAGGCAAAGTTACAACGAAAGGTACCTTATATATATTTGTAAAACTATTAATGGGGTCTGAAATAACTACTTTTTCTCTTTATAAGCAACTTTGAATTGTATCGATATTTTTTTTTTCTCCAAAATATCGTAAACTGAAATTTATCATACAGATTTCCATACAAATCTTCATAAAATTTTGTAAGAAAAATGTGGAATAAACTTAAATTTATGATATTTCAAGGAAAAAAAATAGGTATTGATAAAATTTAAAGTGCGTTTTAAAGAGGAAGACTAGTTTTTTCAGTCCCCATAAATGGTTTTATAAAAAAAATTACCTTTCGATTTTATATAACCTCAAATATCTCGAAAAACTGTGTTTTTCGTACTTTTGGGTCGATTTGGTTCCTACAAAAGCAAACTTTTTAAGGAATATGGGTATTTTTCCTTTATTTTAGAGCATAGATAATGAATAGAAAAATCATAAAATAAATTTTAGGACAAACAAAATTTTCTTTTTTGTTGAGTTGTGTAATTTCAGTTTTACCCTGTAATGTCCGGATATTAAGAGAAAAACTGTAATAATTGATCTGAGTGTCAAGGAAATATTACAGTGTACAAAGATTTAAATAAAATATTGGTTCCCATACCGGGAATTGAACCCGGGCCTTCTGGGTGAAAGCCAGATATTAACCTCTCCGTCAAGATTTAAATAAAATATAACTTGATTTTACAAAGTAGTTGTAGTTTATTGTTTAAGGCAAGAGTAAAGAATGAATTCTTATTTTCTAACTTATTCAGTAGTAACCTAGCTAGCAACCTTTTTCCCTACTCTCGGCACACTCTTCTATCTGTTTCATCTGTTTGACTGTTAGCATGCTTCGTCAGCACATCCCACGGTAGCGCTATTTGTGATTTATCACGTACCAAAGAGAATAAATAATAAAAAGAGATTTCATGGATGCGTCTAAACATAAAATGTTGCGATTGTGCGGTGTGGTCGTGAGTTGGTCGAAAACTTCGCCGTGAAATCAAGATCCACAGGAGAATTTTTACTCAAAAAAGTGGTCGAACGCGTCATAGAAAAGCGAAATTGAAAAAGGAGAATTAACTGAACTCGTTTGTTTGCAATCGTATTCCATTTTCGTTCGTATTGTATTTTGTTTACATTTTTTCTTTCGTATGCTGCATAGAAATTTCATTTTATATGCAATTCATATTAATGGATTTCATATAAAATTAAATTTGGTAGGTCATTACAGGGCCGTTTTTAAGCATAGGCTGTATATTCTGCAGCCTAGGGGCCCGCGCCATAAGGGGGCCCGCGCCATAAGAAAATCCGTTATAACATTTTAAATTTTGAGTTGAATAAAAAAAGCTGCATCGATTTCTCTCAAACTGCTTCAATATCTCAGGCGTGTACAAGCACCTTAAATGGATATCGTTTCATATTTGCATACGCTGTTAACCCTGACAGCATTCTCTCTTTTGACTTGCCACTTCTTATTAAACCTAACACTTTGTATGTGGTTTTCTATTGAATAAATATTTAATTAAAAAATGTCACTCGGATCTGGTATCGGTGATATAGCCATCGGAAGTTGTGGAGATAGCTTTTGCTAAAATCATATGTAGTATGTCATAAATTTTAAAGTTTTATACACCATTATTGTAGGACAATAAATTATCATTCTTATGACAACCATATTTATACATCCATTCAGGGGCTCCCAACTTACAATGACTTTAACAAAAGCTATAACCGCAAATTCCGATAGCTATCTCTTTGAGCAACACTTTATTTAATTTTTTTTGCATTTGCCCCATCCTACCACGAAAACAAAAACTGGGCGATAGATGCTAAAGTAAACTTGTTTCACAGAATTCTTTATCTTTTAAAATTAGATAGAATGGAATCAAAAATTTTTCAATTCTAAATTTTGATTCCATTTGTAAAATGAGTCTGATTCCAAAATTGTAGCTGTATTAGTAATTTCCGCTCCTTTGTAATTTTAATTTTTCTTAGACAATATTTCTTGAAAACAGCATTTAAAAGTTAATCAGTTTATGATTTGTGATTTAAAGAGTATTAATGTTTTTTTTATGACGAAAACCTTTTACTCGTATAAGGAATAATACGCCTGATCCAAAACAAACAGAAATCATTTCTTTTTGATGCGTGATCATATTTAATGGCGGGTATGGAAAAACGGATAAGTGCATTTCCACAGGAATCGGCATTTTAGCTGTCCTCGTTTTCGATTTTTTTTTTTTTTGGAGCACATCCTTAAAATTCAGATAGCTAAAGGGTGTTTTTTTTAGAGGTTTGTTTTTCGAATAGAGATAAAACTGGGATTTTGTGGTCAAATCTGGCAACTCTAATGTCATTTATATTCAGTTTGGTTTGCCATTTCATCATGAACAGGTTGACAAAAGAACAACGCTTGCAAATCGTGCAAATTTATTTCGAAAATAATGGTTCAGTTCGCGAAGTTTACCGCAAGCTCCGTCCATTTTATGGTCGACATAATCGTCCATCAGAGCAATTAATTCGGTTAACCATGGATCGTTTTCGCACTACGTTTACTCTATGTGATAATACGCATCCGCAGAGACGTCGAACAGTGCGCACCGAAGAAACAATTGTTGAAGAGGACCCGAATGAATCGATTCGCCACCGTGCACAGCAATTGGAGCTTTGTCCATCAACTTTATGGAAGATTTTGCGCAAAGATCTTGGCTTCCGACCTTACAAGATCCAGCTTGTGCAAGAATTAAAGCCGCGAGACCATGCAATGCGTCGTGATTTTGGTGTATGGGCCGAAAATGAGATTGATCTCAATGCTGATTTTCATCGCAAAATTTTGTTCAGTGATGAGGCTCATTTTTGGTTGAATGGCTACGTCAACAAGCAAAATTGCCGCATTTGGAGTGAAGAGAATCCACATGAGACCCTTGAGACGCCATTACATCCACAAAAACTGACTGTTTGGTGTGCTCTATGGGCTGGTGGAGTCATTGGGCCATACTTCTTCCGAAATAATGCTGGAGAGTCAGTTACCGTTAATGGAGACCGGTATAGAGCCATGATAACCGACTATTTTGTTCCCGAATTGGATGGCATGAATGTGGATGAGTTGTGGTTCCAACAAGACGGCGCTACATGCCACACAGCGCGCGTCACAATCGATTTATTGAAGGAAACATTCGATGAGCGCATAATTTCGCGGAATGGACCTGTCAATTGGCCACCAAGATCGTGTGATTTGACACCATTGGATTATTTTCTTTGGGGATATGTGAAGTCGCTCGTCTACGCCAACAAACCAGAAACGTTAGGGGACTTGGAAGCCAACATTCGTGGCGTTATTGCCGACATACGGCCCCATATGCTCGAAAAAGTGGTTGAAAATTGGACCTCTAGAATTGGCTTTATTCGAGCCAGCCGCGGCGGCCACATGCCCGAAATCATATTTAAACATTAATGGCATAAAATTATCCTTCCAATAAAGCCAAATTGATGGACATTAAAACGATTTTCTTGTGTTTTATTTCAATTCGAAGTTGTATACCTCTAAAAAAAACACCCTTTACTTAATTGCATTTAAAGTAAGAAATATGTGTAACTTTTTAAACCCGGTTCGCTTCAAGCAACATCAAGATCGGAAAAAATTGTCAACCAAATCTGACAATGCACGATTATTATTTAGTTTCCGGAGAATTCAAAAACATAATCCGCAAAATCGTGCCTGGTCATTTACTTGTTTTATGGCCATTTTAAGGTAAGCACTTTCACCGATAATTTTAATAACATCATAAAGCGAACCGTGTACAGTTTTTGATGCTTTTAAGATCAAGTGAAATGTAATTTACTTTTAAAATATGCTGTGACAATTGTTTCTTATGTATTTTGAGTTGCTGAACACGATAACACCACTAAATTTTGCAAATATGCAAATATTTTTGGGTTATTCACCATTTTTCATGGAAAAAATTCGATACAAAAAAAACTATTTTTTTTTGTCGACCTAAAAACTAGTGAAAAAAAAAACTTTTTTCATGTTCTTTTGTGGGCTTTAAAAGTATTTTTGGCTACAAAGTCCACAAAGACAAAAAAATAAAAAATTTTTATATGTATTATGTTATTAATCATTTTCCATGGAAAAGAATTGAAAATATTAAAAAAAAATTCTTTTAGGCCTTAAAATAAGTGACAAATAATTTAATTTATAATTTTGTTTTATGGATTTTTAAGGTACTTTTGACTACAAAGCTCGCAAAAAAACCATAAATAAAAAAACTAATGAAAAATAATTTATATATATTTTTGTCTTATGGGCTTTAAAATTATTTTTGATTACAAAGCCCACAAAAAAATCAAAATAAAAAAATTTAAATTTTTAATGTCTTATTCACAATTTTTCATGGAACGTATTTTTATTAAAGTTATCGGTAAAAGAGTTTACCTTAAAATGGCCATAAAACAAGTTAATGATCAGGACGATTTTGCGAATTATATTTTTGGATTCTCCGGACACTAAATAATAATCGTGCATTGACAGATTTGGTTGAAAATTTTTTCCGATCTTGATGTAGCGAACCATGTTTAAAAAGTTACACATATTTCTTACTTTAATTGCAATTAAAAAAATAGCTATCTGAATTTTAATAGTTCGACCTTGAATATTAATTCAAGACAGTCTTAGCTTCAAGAAAAACCATGTTTGAAGGATGTGTTCCAAAAAAAAAAAAAAAAAAAACGAAAACGAGGCCAGCTAAAATGCCGATTCCTGTGAAAATGCACATATGCTGAATCCTTACATCGCAGTGGGATCACACGACGCGCTAACGTTTACGATTGCTCACGCTACTTTTATATTTTTACCAAAGCTCCTGTACTACACTTCAAAAATATGGTCATAGATGTCCTGCAGGCTAAAAATTATTTGTATTTCGACTATATTGCTGGAATGAACTATTGGATTTTAAAAAAGTTTTGATAGCACCCAACGAAGGAGTGTATTTATTTCGGTATATTCTTTTATTTTGGTAGCCATTTTTTTCGAATTTTAGAAAAGTGGGACCACTTCAGCATTACTTTATTCTTAGCGATTAATATTTCCGAAAACTTCAATCTGACCAATAAAATATATTTTCACTTATCTTACATACTGAGATTGACAGTTGTTGTGGGCTGTCTGCAATTACAATTTCAGAGATAACAGCCCTTCCGAGTTTTTTTTTTTAAGTTTTGACAGTTATCTTTTAAAGGAAAAAATCAAATTTTCTTCATTTTTTACTCAAATTCCGAAAAATTAAAATTTCCCAAGGAAGTAATAGATAAGAATTCGTATTAAACCTGATCTTTTTTTGCTAGGTATTTAATAAAAATCCCCATGTGGGGGCCCGCACCATATGTTCAGCCTAGGGGCCCGCACACACCTAGACACGGCACTGGGTCATTATGGGAATTTGGCAACAATGCTAAATCAATGAAACGAAGTATTTTCATCTAATTAACTTATGTTATTTTATTTTATTTTTGGTTGATATCTTTAGTTTTTTTTTTTTTTTTGGGAATTTAAGTTAAATGATAAATTATGAAAAATATATCTATAAACACATAAAAAATTTAATTTTTACTTAAGTAGGATTTTCATTGCAGCATAAGCGAAGCAAAAACCTGCACACACACACACATATGTATGCATGCGCTTGTTTGGTTTTTGCTGATCGTATTTGCTTTTGTGCATGAATACAAAATCATCCCTTATTTTGAAAAGCTTCGTCGCATATGCGAAGTCATTTTCTGAATTCTATTTGAATTTATATACATATGTAATTAATTATGTTTTATTATTATTGAAATTATTTATACTATTTGTATTGTATTTTGTATTATATTTCGCAGGCCGCATAGAAATTTCATTTTATATGCAATTCATATCGAAATTTTTTATTTAATTTAATTTTATATGCAATTAATATTAAAAATTTCTATTTGATTAATAGAGATTGAATAAATTATAAAAATCTTCGTCTCATATGCGAAGTCATTTTCTGAATTCGGCATTAATATTGAAATTTATATTTGACTTTATATATGTAATTAATTGTTTTATTATTATTGAAAATTAGAAAAGTTCAAAACAAATTTTACTAAATGAAAGTACTTTAGTAATTAGTTATTGATTTAAATTTTTCATGGAACTATTAAAATTATTAAAAAATCCAAAAATTCAAAACAAATTCGGTTGAATTATAGTGTTTAGGAAATTTTGTTGTCCTCGAGTTGAGCAAGGACAATTTTTAGTTTGATGCTGCTACGCCTTCCGTTGTGCGCCTTAATAGGTATATGTTGATTATTGATTGAGCTGTAAATATATAAATTAAGTAATGAAAAAAGTAAATTTGTACTGCGACTTACGATCAATGACAGGTGTTTAAATATAGCTTCAGTCAATTAGTGATCATTTATTTCCCAAAAAAGCAGTCTTGAAAAAGCGATCAAAAAGTTAGTAATTGATCTGAAATTTCATAACATTATGAGATGCAAATTTTATTTAATTTTCTTTTAACTTACAGACGAGTTCAATGTTGAAGAATTTTATTTATTGTTTGAAATGACTTTGGGCATAATATGAAGCATTATGTAAATTCACTTCTTGAGCGATAACAGGAGAAATTAAAAAATCCATAACATAAAGAAATAGATTTTTTAGCATTGAAACATGCTATTTATGTGAAAAACAATCATTGATCTGAAAATACATTGTTATGTTTTATGCAATGGAAAAATTTTATTTTTTATGACTTACGGCTTTGATGATAGAAAAAATTCAATCATTGGTGGAAATTGCCTTCCAGCGCAATGTTGACTTTGGCGAAAAATGTTACTTCGTGAACGGTATATGTAATGAAATTGCCTTCCAGCACAATGTTGACTTTGGTGAAAAGTGTGATGAAAAATTCGTTTTGTAGCAAACGAATTTTGTCAACCATTGGAGGAAATTACCTTCCAGCACAATGTTGACTTTGACGAAAAAAAATTCGTTTTGTAGCAAGCGAATTTTGTCAACCATTGGTGGAAATTACCTTCCAGCACAATGTTGACTTTGACGAAAAGTCTGATGAAAAATTCGTTTTGTAGCAAACGAATTTGGTCAACCATTGGTGGAAATTACCTTCCAGCACAATGTTGACGAAAAATGTTACTTCGTGAACGGTATATGTGATGAAAAAATTCATTGCGTAACGAACGAATTTCCTTAGCATTTAAAAATGCAATTGTTGTGGTGGAAGTCATTGATCTGAAAATACATAACATTATGATATGGTGGATAAATATTTTATGTATATCTTTTTTTACTTACAACCAACGACTTTGATGATTGAAAAATCCAATCATTGGTGGAAATTACCTTCCAGCACAATGTAGACTTTGGTGAAAAGTCTGATGAAAAATTCGTTTTGTAGCAAACAAATTTTGTTAAATGTTGAAAGTGCTATTCTCAACCATTGGTGGAAATTACCTTCCAGCACAATGTTATTTATAGAGCGGTGATGCAACATAACGAGCGAGTTTTTGGGACGTGCCAAAAATCTGCGGACAACGTTCACAGCAAAAGTACCAATTCATCCAAAAGTATTATAAGTAATTGAAAAACTGATCCAAAATAGCGAAAACCAACATAAAATTTATATCTTATATGACCACAAACATTTGCAAAAAAATTGAGAGTTACAAATTGGAATTTAGTTGACAAGTCTTGATAGAAACAGATAAAACTCACAAAAATATGCAGACTTCGAAATTTGACTGGGAACATAAAAACATAGATCCAACTGTTCAATACAAGGACACGCCATGTTTGACGTACAGGCAGCAGTACAAATCAGGTAACGATAAAGTGGCAGCAACATTAAATGACAAAAACTCAATACGTCATAGTTATGGACTTGGAAAATTTTCATAATTAAGTAAATAACAGCCACCAAAAACAAAGAATAGTTGCATTAGTGCTTTATTTACCAAATAAATCCCTAAAATGCATATGAAAATGTATACGCGTAATTATCGAGTTCGTAAAAGTTGTACGAATGTTGATAATTGATAACTAGACCAAAATAATATGTGAGGTAAAGGCACCAAAAGAATCAAAGATAAGTGACAATCGCTCGGTTCGGTCCATGCTCTTACAATACACAGACTAACGTTAAAAAAATGAAGAATTTCATCTGTGTAGCGTTTTTAGTTCTGCAGATAGTACTGAACAACGCTAAAAAAATAAGGATGCTTCACTCTTTGCAAAGCCTTCTCATTTTTTTATCGTGTTTTAGTTTCGTTTTGTTGCGTTTCAATTCCGCGCTTTCGGCCTTCTTCTTCTCTAACAACCATCTTGAATTGCGGTACAGCAATACCGAAATCAAGTGGTTCAAGATGACGCACCGATGTTCATAGCATGGATCGGACCTGTCAAACCAACTTGGATACTCCAGACTCCAGTTTGTGCAATGCATGCATTAGTAATCCTTTCCTTGACACATCTTTCGTGACACATCTTGTCAAACATATCTTTATAAACAGAAATATGCTTTTCGCATATTTCAAAAAATATATCTGAAGGATTATGAAGACAGAGACGATTGTCGCTATAGTTCTTCATATTAATAAAACCCTCGGAATCCAATGACAAGCCATCCAGTTTCCGAAGATTGTCTTTACACAAAGCACATTTGATTCTTTTCGTGAGCTTTGCCCGCAACGCATATCCCACGACATACCATGCGACACCTTTTTCTACTTCGGTCAGTGGAATTGAACCAGGTGCTTCTTCTGCGGAAACCTCACATAATGACATTGCACAATCTTTCGATTGAGTCAAATCATTTTGTGGAACTTCCGCAGAGGATTCAGTTTCCACTTCGAAGTTCCAGTCTAGCATCAAATCTTCATCGTCATTCTCACAATTGCTATTACGACATCGATAATTTTGCATTAGCAATTTCATCGACATTAATCTAGCTGTAAGACTTTCAATTTCTTTTGACGATGGATTCGTAGAATTGCCCAATTGTCTCCTCAAAATTGAAAAATAATTTTCAAGAGAGTCTTGGTTAAGTCTTCCTAGCATAACAAATGAGATATTTGGGTTCTCAAACATGTCCTCTATGTAGCATATCATGGAATTTAGTGTAAACACAAAACCCGGAATGCTTACATTAGCCGACTGTCTTTTGTCTGATAGAGATAACTCTGCCAGATAATCTCGAAACTTCTTAATTTTGTCAATTTTGTCACAATTCCTTGTAACCGGTCGTTTGTTGAAATTTTTGTCGTTCAAATTTTTGCTGTCGCAATAACCGAAACCATCATTTAACTTCTTTAAATAATTCATTGTTGCAACTGCGTTCGCTATGTTTTGGGGATTGGTCAAGAGACCGTTCTCCAAACAAAACTTAACAGCTACAAAAAATGAATTGCTTAGTACCTGGGTGGTCAAAATAACGCGCATTTTGTCAAACAATTGTGGGAAAATATGCCTATCTGTCACCTTTGGCAACATCCGAAGATACTTAGATTTGTTTATATTATAAACTTCTACCAACAACTTCTAACTTGCAACCCCCTCTTTGGTGGTTATATCGCCACCAAGCAAAGTGTTCCTCATGCTTTTTTGCAAATGGCAATAGTCATACATGACATAAATTTTATGACCATTTGCCATGAAATGGTTTTGAGTAAATTTGGAAGTTAAGGTGCTGAACAATGCTCGGTTCGCGCTACCCTGGTCAGCAATTACTGCTTTCAGTAAAAAGCCCGACTTTTGAACTGAATCAATAACTTCATGAAAAATATTTTTAAGCATTTGGGAACCAATGCCATTTTTCGTGAAATAAATGCTGTGAACCATCTTCCAGCTATGTACCGCTCCCTTCAACATAAACACTAAGCAAGTGTCGGCAATATTTGCGGTGCGCGTCGCTCCTCCACAGTCCGTGAAGCCTTTGATGAGATCCGCTGATGAGTCGTAATCCAGACTCTTGCGGATGACGAGTTCATCAAAGAGGAGCACGCAATACTTTGCTCCAGTGCTCATTTTCGCCGCCATGTCCTTGAATATTTTGTCCATAATTGGAGAAATACCAGGAGAGATGGTTTTTACAGGCCGCCATCTGTGAAGGGAAGCGGCACTAGGGAGTTGAAAGTTCAGCTGGTCTCTCATAAATCTGTAAGCTCGAGAGGACTGCAGGTTTATTGCCTGACATATTTCCTTTACAGTTTCCGAGTAGAAGGTCCGCTTTTCACTCGTTATTATTTTGGCAAATTCAATTGCCGAAGTGCTAGCATCCTTTGACGGCGTTATATGACAAGAGTAGCACTCCTCCCTCATATCCTCCATCTCACTTTGCAAGGCTTCGAGCTTTCCTTGCAAATTTGCAATTTCATCTTGCAAGCCCTGGCTTTTTGTCCGCTCTTCGGCAAGCTCAGTTTCACGCATGCTACATTGTTTTTGGTTGTAGTCAGCCAGTTTAAAATATTTTTCGCAATTCTCGCAATTCTGCGATTTGCGTTCTTGCAATTCCTGACCAACTACAATTTCATCAAATGCACTGCGCTCTCTCTGCATTTTTAGCTCAGGGATTGCCGTGACTTTGTACCTTTTTTTGCTGCTCGTGAGTTGAGATGGGTTAAAGTGGTTGTTGCAAATACGCAACTCTTTGCTGTGTTCCAAGCCACACGCCTCAAGCCAACTTCTATTCCTTTCAGGGTCAGTGGGGAAAGAATGAAGCACAAAGTCAACAGAAGTGCTTTTGCAATCACCCACTGAGCATTTCCTACATTGTCCATATGAATTTATCATAGGAAGATTTATGTCCTCATTAGAGTGACCTATTCAATAAAATTGTATATGATGTGTATGCATAATGGTTATAATGGGTAATACAGTAGAGTTCCGATAATTCGTAATCAAGGTTAAATTTTTTCAAGGGGCCAACAATTTGTTACGAATTTCTGAGATTTTCCAATTAAATGGGTACGAATTATCGTGGTTCTACTGTATATAAAAATAAAATAAATTTTAAAAAGTCTATACTTAATAAATTACCTAAATTCAATGTCGGAATAGCTCCATTTAATAAGCGTAAATTGCCAATGCACGACGGATCAAAATGCTGGCTGCAGATCCTTGCATTATATTTGATTTTTGATTGAGGAATTTGGAGATTTTCCATCCACATCTCAAATAAATCAGAATAAGGCTTGGGAAACTGATACGTGTGAACATCGATGGAATTGGGGACTATGCATCCGTTCACAATGCACTCACGATTCATTTCAGCTTGCTCTACATATTATAAATTCAATAACATAATATATGTACATACATATATACATAGGTACAGAAATGATGGGTGCTTACATTAAGTTAATTGATAAAACAAAAAATTTGCATTTAAACCTACCTATTGCTACTAACCTACCTGCTCAGTGTGTTTGAATTTCGAAATTATTATTGACATATCTCAAAGCTACAGTTGGTTTTGCGCATGCGCAAGTTTTTATGAATTTTTCTTTTTGTAAATTTTTTTTGTATTTATTTGTTTATTTATTTGCAACTATAGTAACAGTTTCAGTTCAAATTTCGTTTCAGAATTTATGAACCAAATCAGAGTCAGAAAAGAGTCATATGTCATCTTATTTGTTACTCTTTTGAAGTTCAAAATTTATGAAACATTATTTGTTACTCTTTTGAAGTTCAAAATTTATGAAACATAAGGGAGTCAGAAAAGACTCAAAATATGTGCGAGGCTAGCAACCAGTTTTAGGCTCATGTTTTTATCAAAAATATGAATCTTTTCAGACTCACAAAATCTGAACGCTCAGAAAATTGTTTGAAGGGTGTAAACAAAAATTCAATAAATCTGAAATATTTATAAACAAAATGAATTAAATGTCAAATAATTTCAGGGGCAGTGCAGAAAAAAAATTAGATCTAATGAAGAAAACTAATTTTTTTTAATATGAAAAGGTTATAATAAAAAAAATCAACCGCTTCTGTGTTTCATCAAAATCAATTGTAAATTTTGAGTCATGCGCAGTAGAATTGATACCATTGAACATCTTAAATGTGCGTGAACAGAAATTGACCTTAGTAGCAATATAGAAGTATTACATATATGTATGTATGCAAATACGGGACAAATACGTGTCTAAAACTTAAATACGGCACATTTGTACGTCCCTTATTTCTTAAAAAAACCGGGACAGCATGTTGAAATACAGAACTGCCCGGGAAATACGGGACGAATGGTCACCGCAGAAATATTGGACGCATACTGTAAATGCAAATTCCACTACTCTATGAACACTGCATTAGCACTCACAGTATGCGAATCTTGTTTTTTTTTATTTTAAGTTTTTTTTTTTAATTAACTTTATTTAACAAAATAATAAGCACCCATACAACTTTTTAACTAAACTTACCTTTATTTAAAGACTACTCGGCAAAAACTTTTGGAAATACGAATATTTATCACTTTATAAAAACACTTTTATCACTTTTAAATTAAAAACTATTGTAAACTGCTAAAAAACACTTCCGTTCACGGTATCTGCACATTTACAATAGATTGGACTTGGTTTGATCCATTAGTACAAGCAAAATCCTTAGCCCTTTCAATCAAAGCTATTTTTCGCAGAATCTAGTTTATTTTCAATAATTTAGGACTAAAATTTGGCATTTCGTACGCAAGGATTAAAACTTTTCTCTTTGTTCATAGATAAATTCTTACAATAACCCTGAAAATCTAACGGTATAGTACATTTGCTTATTGAAGAATCATAAATAGATAAAAAGATCCATTCATTTTACATATATATGTACTCCATTATATAGGAAATAGACGAGCTATTTATTATTAGCACAGTATCTTAGTGGCTTATACGCTTGCCTTGCACACTGTAGATCTATGTTCGAATCCCCGTTCAGCAGAAATATTTTTTTTTATTTTCCTACGACTGATAAAATTTTAACCAATTTAAAGGAACGACAAAGATGCTACAGCAAGAAAAATAATAGAAATTCATATTGTTTTACATTTTTATAATTTATTCAATCTCTATTAATCAAATAGAAATTTTTAATATTAATTGCATATAAAATTAAATTAAATAAAAAATTTCTATATGAATTGCATATAAAATGAAATTTCTATGCAGCCTGCGAAATATAATACAAAATACAATACAAATAGTATAAATAATTTCAATAATAATAAAACATAATTAATTACATATGTATATAAATTCAAATAGAATTCAGAAAATGACTTCGCATATGCGACGAAGCTTTTCAAAATAAGGGATGATTTTGTATTCATGCACAAAAGCAAATACGATCAGCAAAAACCAAACAAGCGCATGCATACATATGTGTGTGTGTGTGCAGGTTTTTGCTTCGCTTATGCTGCAATGAAAATCCTATTTAAGTAAAAATTAAATTTTTTATGTGTTTATAGATATATTTTTCATAATTTATTATTTAACTTAAATTCCCAAAAAAAAAAAAAAAAACTAAAGATATCAACCAAAAATAAAATAAAATAACATAAGTTAATTAGATGAAAATACTTCGTTTCATTGATTTAGCATTGTTGCCAAATTCCCATAATGACCTACCAAATTTAATTTTATATGAAATCCACTTATATGAATTGCATATAAAATGAAATTTCTATGCAGCATACGAAAGAAAAAATGTAAACAAAATACAATACGAACGAAAATGAAATGCGATTGCAAACAAACGAGTTCAGTTAATTCTCCTTTTTCAATTTCGCTTTTCTATGACGCGTTCGACCACTTTTTTGAGTAAAAATTCTCCTGTGGATCTTGATTTCACGGCGAAGTTTTCGACCAACTCACGACCACACCGCACAATCGCAACATTTTATGTTTAGACGCATCCATGAAATCTCTTTTTATTATTTATTCTCTTTGCACGTACTTTGTTTTATCACGTTCTAAGGGATCAAGTTCCCAACAGACGCAATATCGTTCGCATGTGGAGCATGTAATGTTGTTGTTGTTTTGTAAGATCAAATTAGTATGTCTGTGGTATTAACCTGTTGTTGTGGTGTATTGACTACTGTTGATGCAAGTATGTAGTATCAGTACGGTAGGTATGTGGAGCATATGATAAGTATGTGGTGTTAACCTGTTGTTGACTTTGGTTCGTTATGTGGCGTTAACTGCCCCACTTCTAAGTCCAGGCCGTCCTCGGCCGCTTTTACAATTTCTGCAATAATTTTATCTCCATTCAATTTAGTGTTTCTTTTCTAAACTGCTTTTCTTCTTTTAAATAACATCATTACTGCGCAAAACACAATATAACCGCTAAGAAAACTGATATTCCTTGAGTTGATCTCTTTCGGATAATTTGAAGTAAGTTTTCGATATGTCCAAGATTTTCCAGATTGACTTTGTGTAGGTAAGGCAAGCTCAAAATGTTCAAATGCTCTGTAAAATTAACAAACTGTGTTGAAGGGGCTCCCGGTTGAAGTTTTGCAGTTGACTTTGGATTTAAAAATACTGTACCATTTATACAAACTTCCTCTTCGTAGGTTATGAAAAACGTGCCACGTATCGTAACCGATGAATTATCAGCAAAAGCTGGCAGTTGGTGCTACCGTGGAGTTATGGACCGGAATCGTTGAATTGCCGCAATCCGCTACAGTATTAGTCTTCAGAAAAATTGTGCTATCGCCGTGTGCCACTGGAAACACCATAACTAGGTTACATAGTTTCTGAATTTTAGGAAATTTAATTACAAAGTAAATAGAATTATAATCTTGTGGGATGTTCACCTTAGAATTTCTTATAATATCGCTTATGCTTACATCTACGTATTCAGTGATCAATATTTTTTGAATCTCATTATTATCAAGAATAACCGGGTTGACTACCTCTATTTTTCCAAAATCACTGAAAAAATTATATGATCTAAGTCCGTCATAACGGCTCTGTTCCTAGCTGTTAGCAGCTCAAACAAATGTCCCGTGTCAATGTCGGTGTCTTTGGTATTCTTTAAAATTTGATTAACTGTCTCCGTTAGCTTGTTTATCTGCTGCTGTATTTGAGTATCTATACGAAACTGACGTTCGTTGGCTGCAATAAGCGCCTCTTCCTTATATTTCACTTCATTAAAGTCATCGGAATCTGGAGTTCCGGCTATGTATTTAAGCGCAGTACCAATTATATTTATGCTTCGAGCATGCCTGTGATGAGAGTGTCTAGGTGTCGAATAATCTGATCTAAATCTGCCTGAAGAAGTTTCTCCATATGTGATAGGGGAAAGACGTGGACTATGTCTCGTGTTTCGTTCACAATATTACGGTAAATTGTTAAGTTTGTAAAGTGTGTAACGTAACCATATTCCTTCCATATTACTACCTTACCGTCGGTTATTGGTATAAAGTTTGATTTTGAGAAGTCCGTTGTCTTAGTGTCCAACCCTCGAGAACTTACAAGTAATATTAAAAATCTGAAGTAAAGATAAGCAAAAGAAAGAGAAGAAGAAAAAAAATTATTACTACCTTAGGTTATTTTTATGAACTTTCCTATTACCTATTAGAACGGTGGATCCTAGATCCTTCGGAACCGTTTTTCCTACAAAAATCTTAGAAAACTTATTACCTATCGTCCTATTAGTCCTTACGTAAGCCTTATCTCCGGCTTGAAAATTCGCGTAGTTTTCCCTTTATTATTTCTTTTTAAATCATTTTCCTGAGCTTTAACTATTTTCGCCTTAATTTCCGTCCTTAGATTTGCAGGTATAGTGGAAACTAATTCAATTGGTTTCCAGCCCGTTACCGAGTTAATAGATATATTATATTTTAATGTAGCGACAAGTATTAATTCGTAGGTATCATTTATACCTTGTTCTAACTTCGTACATCTTGCAATTTCAGTAAGAGTGCTATGAAACCTTTCCACTTTCAAAAATTACGAAATTTTAAGTTTCACACTATGTGTAAATGTTATTTTAAAATTTTATAAAAAAAAAAATTTCACCACGCACAAATATTTTTTATACCAAAAATTATAAAAAAATTTAAATTTTACACTATGTGTAAATATTAAATGCAATTTAATCTTCCCCCTTACCGCAAATGTTCTCTTGTTCCTACCAAAAATTAAAAAGTTTTTAAATTTTACACTACGTGTAAATGTTATTTGCAATTTAAGGTTCCTCCACACGGAAAAAACACCAACTCAAATTTTATTAAAAATTAATAGGAGATTATAAAAATTAAAATCTGAAAACAAATATTACTTTTTTATAGTAATAAATAGAAAATCCTTATTAAAAATTCTATTCTAGTTTGTAAATATTTTCATTTTACATTTTTTAATAAGTGCATATTAAAAATAATTTTCTTCATTTTAATTATCACCTAAAAAATTTGAAATTTTACAAAGAATTTATTAAATTTTAATAAATTGCCACATTAGAATTTTAACATATTTCATATTGTAATATAAAAAAAGTAGTTATAGAAAAATTATTTCAAGATTATTAATTTTTATTATATTGAATTTTATTTCTCTTTTGTGTTTAATTTGTACTCTGTTTGAGTTCTCAACATGTTCATGAAAAAAAATAAATATATAAGGCTTGCCAAACTCTTACTAATTGGCTTTGAAGTAATGTGTTGAACAGAATTGGGACGGGGTCGGGAAAGCGGCAACGGAAACTCGCTGGCAGTCCCAATTTTTTTCAACACACTAAAAATTTTAAAAATAAATTTCAGTTATTATTATTTCATCCTAAAAACTTTATAATGTACTTTTTAAAAAATAGTACAGTCCTTTTAAAATATAATAAATTATTGCAGAAATTTTAAAATCTACTTTGTAAAAATTAAAAACTTGCATTCGAAAAATTAATGCCTGCTTGATGTAATTTTTATATTACGCTTAGTAATTTTTAATAGACACTCGAACCGTTTCTAAATTACTAAATTACCTACTAATTTTTCCTAAATTTTGATTAATATTTACAATAATTTCGAGTTTCGTTTTTTCCGTGCACTATGCGCAAAAATTAGCACAAGGAAATATGTCACAAATTTATGATATTGGTAATTATTCAGACGATGAAAATGATTTACACTTTTGGACCGAATGCTATGCACATATCGGAAAGGATAAAAGTGCAGATAAAAACACCGAAAGAAATAAACTAAATCTCGAAAACAAAAACCAAAAATTACAAATTTTTTCAATTTTACACTATGTGTAAATGTTATTCGCAATTTTAAGGTTCCCTCACTATACGCAAAAATTATCACGAAGAATTATGTCATGTCAAAGAAAATAAATCTCGAAAACAAAAACCAAAAATTACAAAATTTTTAAATTTTACACTATGTGTAAATTTTATTTGCAATTTTAAGATTCCCTCACTATACGTAAAAATTATCACGACGAATTATGTCACAAATTTATGATCAACACTTATCGGACTGACTTCAATTTCCACAATCAGCTCTTCTTTTTTTTAAAACTAGTGTACTTGATCACTGAGTTCTTACATTCGGATCTGATGGTTTCAAAGGTTCACTTGTTCCCTTCCAACGATGACTTCTTATTTTGTTTCAGGGTTTGCAGGTTCCAATAAACGTTGGGCACCAATTAACCTCTCCGTCAAGATTTAAATAAAATATTGGTTCCCATACCGGGAATTGAACCCGGGCCTTCTGGGTGAAAGCCAGATATTAACCTCTCCGTCAAGATTTAAATCAAATACAACTTGATTTTACAAAGTAGTTGTAGTTTATTGTTTAAGGCAAGAGTAAAGAATGAATTCTTATTTTCTAACTTATTCAGTAGTAACCTAGCTAGCAACCTTTTTCCCTACTCTCGGCACACCCTTATATCTGTTTAGTCTGTTTGACTGTCAGCATGCTTCGTCAGCACATCCCACGGTAGCGCTATTTGTGATTTGTCACGTACTTTGTTTTATCACGCTCTAAGGGATCAAGTTTCCAACAGACGCAATATCGTTCGTATGTGGAGCATGTAATGTTGTTGTTGTTTTGTAAGATCAAATTAGTATGTCTGTGGTATTAACCTGTTGTTGTGGTGTATTGACTACTGTTGATGCAAGTATGTAGTATCAGTACGGTAGGTATGTGGAGCATATGATAAGTATGTGGTGTTAACCTGTTGTTGACCTGGCGTTAACTTACACACTGTAATAATTTATTTAAGTATAAATGAAATATTACGGTCTACACACTGTAAAATGTAAAATTTACTCCAAAAATATTTTATAACTGCAAATTTTATATTTTCTTACAATCATACTTTTTTTCAACCATACTTCTTAATACATGTATCATGAGACAGAGAGCCAAACTGGCAACACTCACACAGTTTTCTTCTTCTAACCATATATCTACATTTTATGTTGTATTTGTACAATGCTAATAACAAAAAAGTAAATTCGAATCATAAAATAAATGTATTATTATGTGATAAATTTAAAGATTTTACAGTTTGCCCTGTAATTTTTACTTGTCGATCATATAATATTTTCAACATTTATTTAGTATTTTTTGCTAACTAAATTTGTTCCTAACCACATTGCATATTTTACATTCTGAAACTGTAAAAATAAAGTTTTGGACTGTAATGTTTGCAGTTTACTCATCAATTTGTATTTAGAATCCCATGAAATGAGAAATTACAAGGATATGCGACAATTTTTCATGATTATTTAGCTTCTTTTGAATATCACACGCTATTTTTTACAAAAACTTTTTTTCCGTGTAGGAAGATGGATTTCATGGCATTGGCGATTGAGAAATTGATTTGGATGCCATCTCTATACTTATGAATCAAAAGCATGAGATGTAATTAAAGGCAGAGCACAAGACTATTTTAATTAACTGAAGTGGTTGAAAACGTGAATGAATTTTCTTGTGAAAAGAAAGGGAGAGATGTTTCATGCAGACATTGCCTCAGTACTTGTTTCTTTATCACATATTAACGGATTAACGTTAACGTGCGTTAAATCTTCCAAAATGTAACGCTGTAACGTTTAACGAAGTTAACTTTGTAAGTAACGAAGTTAACTATTTGATTAACGGTGCCCAGCTATGACTGTACATGTATTGAATATTGCTTTATTATAATGTTCGTACACTTTCACAATATAATTATGTGATCTCTTAGTTTTCAAATCTCTTAACAATATCTTCGGGTTGTATTGAAAATGTGAATATGAAACAACGCCAAACCATCTAATTTTTTTGAAGCATTGTTGTCCTGAGCCATTTTTTGATGCGCCGAAGAGAAGAGAATGAGCGTTCAGTACTGGTATTCATCACGGGCATTGCAAAAAAATCTGCAGCAAGTTGTGAACTATTGGACTCCAAAAGCAGAGCCTGGTAGTTCTCTTTTTTCATCGAATTTTCAATTCTCCACGTGCTTTGCCAATGACTTTCTCCGCCAATTTACATATGTACATATACACGGTTATACACGGTATAACCCGGGTCGACAAAATTAAATTTTTTGCTGCACCCATGAAAAATTTCAATATATCTTACCACCAACACCAACACGTCAGATGTTTTTTAATCGATTTGTGAAGTTTTTGTATGATTGAAGTCTTTTATGATCACAGATATCGCTTTTAAATAAGGAAATAACGCTATAAAATAATGAACCGATTTTCATGAAAGAAGACTTTTTAGAAAGGTTATTATGTATCAAATTTTATAAATAGAAAATACGTACCATATGGTTAATACTGATTGTATACAGGTCGACAAACCTCAGTATCTGAAACCCAAATAAACTTTCCCGAAAGTTTTTGACTTGTTGAATTCGAATTCCATTTTAGAATTTTCCTAATGGTTTCGGTTTTCGGGATATTCTAATCTAAAAGTGCGAATATCACAGTCTTTCAAGGTATTTGAGGTTTTATTATATACATACATCGACAGGTAATTTTAACGTATGAAACTATTAATTGGATCCAAAAGAACTACTCTATGTCTTTGAAATACACATTGAATTAAATCAGTATATTTCTCTTCCTAACAAAAATTTTATTACAATTGAATTTTTGTCCAATTAGTATGTAATGAGTATTTGTGACTGAATAGTTCCAGAGACCACAAAAATAAGTGCTGCCATAAAAGTTTTATGGTAGAAAAATTATGGAAGTCAATTTTAAAATTTCATAAACACAAATAAATCCCGAAACTCTAAAGTCTACAAACATACATACATACATACTCGTATAAACGGTGGTGCTCTTGAAGCAAGATCAAGATCGATAAAATTGTCAACCAGATCTGACAATGCACAATTATTATATAGTGTCTTCAGATTCCAAACATATAATTTGCGAAATCGGATCTGCTCATTTACTCGTTTTATGGCCATTTTAAGGTTAGCACTTTGGCCGACACGGTTCGTTTCAAGCAAAGTCAAGATCGGTACAAATTGTCAACCAAATCTGACAATGCACAATTATTATTTAGTGTTCGAGTGGTCATTTACTCGTTTTATGGTCGTTTCAAGGTAAACGCTTTTGCCGTTAATTTTAATAAAATCATGAAGCGAACCGTGTAGTTTTTGATGTTTTTAAGAATTATTTACTATTATTAAAAGTTTTTTTAATAATAATCAGGACAAAACCGCAGTCTTGCTTATATATTCAAAAAATTTTATTTAAAATAAACGAACAAAACAAAACAAGAATAACAGTTCCAATTTCAATTTATTTATTTATTTAGATTGAATGCATTTCGACTCATATATGAGTCATCATCAACAAAGCGAATTAAAGACTAACTAAACCAAATTACAAAATTAACTATTGCACCTAATATTTATATTTACGTACATATAAAGCATAAAACAAAATAAGACAATTGGTAAACATTAGAGAAAAAAGAAATTACTATCAAAATAAAAAGTATAGAACGAAAGACTTCGGACAAAAAACAAAACAGAAAACATCAAGAAAGCCGGTATATACGAAATTAGCTGCAGTGAATGCGAACAAAAATATTATGGACAAACAAAAAGAAATATTGAAACCAGGTTCAACGAACATATGTGTATCGCAATTAAAATATGAAAGGCCGAACAAGTCAGCTGTTGCTTTACATGCAATAGAAAATCTGCACAGCTTTAACATAGAAAAGTTGAAATTGATAAAACATATTAGCGACGAAAGAAGTTTGGATGTATACGCATAAAAACAAAAACCATATGATGAATACGATGGAAGCGCCGATCAGGTCTTCGCTGTTTAGTTGTTATAATAAAACCTTACATTTAAGCCACTTGTTACATAGGTCTGTGTGGGCCATATGTAAACCATACATTTTACTTCGCAATTTTTTTTCCAATTAAACGTACTTTATTTTTCATGTGAAGTTCAATTATAAATTAGACCATTGCACTTCACATATCAAGTTCATGCACTTGCCAGAATACAGTTCTGAGGAATCAAGCCGGCACTTTTGCCTATGTTTAACTTTCCCATTTCACAATCTTTCCAGCCGTTGCCTTATTCATAATCCACAAAGTAATTTACGAAATCACTATCTAGACCACCAGACGTTTTCATGCCAACGTTTCTGTTCAACCATAATTCACACTTCACATATGCCGCAATCCGATTCCAAGGAATCTTTTACTACAACACAATTTCGGCACCACGTCAGGTCTTCAATTTCATAAACGTTTTACCGCAAACATATGCGAAACGTTAAATTAGAACAATGCACTTGTCGCATGAACTGTAAACAAAACAACTTCCAAATAATTTTTACGGCGCCTTGCCGACAACCACTTAACTACACAAATTGGTTTATTCCTATGTCAGCAGAAATATACCAACTTGTGTAGAGCAAAACAAAATACGAAAACACTTACGTTGTATTGATTGTGGTAGGTTAAGAACAATTTTTAAGATATATAAACTCTGTAATTTTTAGAGTAAGTCAGTTCGATTTTAGAATTCGATAAAAGAAGTTTTCACTCTAAAAAATTTTAATTTTTTATTTTTGTCAAACCAAAAACTGGCGCAGTCGGTAGGATACCGCAACATTCTACCCAACATAAAGTAAGTGTTTAGTGAATGTTGAAATTTTTTTCTTAGTGCGGTATCGAAATCAGTTGGTGAAAGATCATCAATTAAAAAGTGAAGAAGTTGGTGAAAGATCATCAATTAAAAAGTGAAATAGATTTGAAAGGCTCCATTCCACAGGTGGAAAGATCATCAGTTGGTGAAAGATCATCAATTAAAAAGTAAACACCCGGAAAGATCATCAGTTGGTGAAAGATCATCAATTAAAAGTGAACACAAAAAAGATTTGAAAGGCTCCATTCCACACCCGGAAAGATCATCAGTTGGTGAAAGATCATCAATAAAAAAGTGAACACCCGGAAAGATCATCAGTTGGTGAAAGATCATCAATTAAAAAGTGAACACAAAAAAGATTTGAAAGGCTCCATTCCAGAGTCCCACACCCCTTAACGAATTGGATAAGGGTCAGCTTATGAATAATCCTGTAGAAATAGGATATTACACCATTGGAACGACTCAAGTAGCGAGGACACCTGGGATTTCGACGAGTACCAGCAAATACGACGGGCGGAAAAAAAGAAACCAGAAACACCGAGGGAGTTGCCGAGGCTACAAAAACCCCAGCAATAGTAAGACCGTTCAAAAAATAACAAATCTTTTTTTTTATTATTATTATTATTAATACACGATAATGGCAAATAATTTAAATTTTGACCCAGTCAAATATTTGGGATACCTACCAGAGTTTCACGGGGACACTAGGGATCTATCCACATTTCTAAGCCTGATCAGAATCCATCTCATCCTTCAAAATTTTGACCAGTTGTCACAAGGTCTATTTTCAGACCTTATAAAGAGTAGATTGAGGGGTAGAGCAAGGGAAATAATCGAGATAAACTGTCACGCAACGTCATGGGCGGACCTAAAAGAAGTCTTACATAACAATTTCGGCGACCGTAAAAGTACGGAAGACCTTTTCGATGATTTAAGAGCGACAACATTCAAGACAACGACAGTAGATTTTTATAATGAAATTAAAACAAGACTAAGGAGATTAAATAACAAATCCATGTTCTTAGTAGAAGAAGGTGAAGCAATGAATGCCGTTTCAGAAAACAACATTCGATTGGCGCTGAACATTTTTAAAGCAAAAATACCTGAACTTATGAAAACCATCTTACCTTGTAGAAACCCACAAACATTAGAGGGAGCCAGAAAACGATTCTATCAACCACAAGAGCGACAAACTAACCGAAATTATACTTACGGTCGACGTAAAGAAAATAACAACAGATCAAACAATAATAACCGCAATGAATATAGTAACAGAAACAGTAACACTAATAGCGATAGACCTAGTATTAGGAATGAAATAAATCAAAATAATACTTATAATCGACGTAACGAACAAAAAGTTAGGCCCAACAATAACAATCGTAGTAACGATAGATTTAACGACACGTATGGTAATAGGAGGAACGACTTCAATAGCAGAAACTACAATAACGCAAGCAATGACTACAACAACAGAAACTACTATAGCGGGAAAAACCGACAAAACAACCAACAAGGCCTTTACCCTGAAGGAAACGGTCATAGGCAACCAATTCCAGAACCTATGGACATTAATAATTCAGAAACCCTAAATTTTTCCTTCACGCGCCTCAGAGGAAAACTACCATTTATAAAGATAAAAACCAAATTAAGATATTTGAATCTTATAATTGACACTGGTGCCACTAACTCAATTTTAAATCCAAATATCTGTGACTCAAAATGGAGTGTTCCATCCGAGAACATATCCATTAAAACCCTCAAACATTCAGATGAAGCATTTGAATTTATTGTTTACAAATTTCACGACCAGTACGATGGCCTAATAGGAAATGATATTCTAAGGCATTTTAAAGCAAAAATTGATTACGCAATTTCGGAAATAATTATTAATAATAAGTCTTTACCTATTCATTTTCGCGAAGACGGCGAGAATAAAGTAAAATTAATTTTTAACTTAGAAAACGGTTTAGTTTTGTTAAACGAAAATAAATCTACAAACCTGGGAGACGATTGTTAAAGAAGGAGTCTATAGAATAGAAAATTTTAAAACAGAAATAAAAACTAACGCATCGTGCAAAGATGACTTCCAAATAAAAGATACCGAAGTAACAAAGGTGAAAACAGAAAATTTTTGTATCTACAATGAAATGCCATGGTTCGATCCGATAATTGGAAAAATCAGGCTACAACATCTAAATTCAGAGGAAAACCAAGAGCTACTGAAATGCCTGAAAAAATATTAAGATATATTTTTTCAAGAAGGAACAAATTTATCCTTTACCAATGCAATAAAACATAAAATTCGGACCACCAACGATGTTCCAATTCACACCAAATCCTATAGGTATCCTTACATCCATAAGGATGAAGTCGATATTCAGATAAAAAATATGCTTGATAGCTAAATAATTCAGCCAAGCAATTCACCATTTAATGCACCTATATGGATTGTGCCAAATAAATCGGATTCAAGTGGAAGGGATAAATGGAGATTGGTTATCGACTATCGAAAACTCAATGAAGTAACGATTGATGACAAATATCCAATTCCCAATATCGATGAAATATTAGGCAAATTGGGAAGATGCCAATATTTTACTACCCTTGATTTAGCGAAGGGGTTTCATCAAGGAGGGCATTATGAATTTCTTTAGAATGCCTTTTGGTCTAAAAACAGCCCCAGCAACGTTTCAACGCCTCATGAATAATATTTTAGGCAACCTGATCAACAAAATTTGCCTCGTCTATTTGGACGACATTATTATTTTTTCAACATCATTACAGGAACATATGAACTCACTTAATTTGGTATTCGAACAGTTAAAACAAGCCAATTTGAAAGTCCAACTAGATAAGTGCGAATTTCTAAAAAAGGAAACAGAATTTCTTGGCCACATTATAACGCCGAACGGTATAAAGCCAAACCCAAAGAAAATAGAATGCGTTGTGAAGTTTCCAATTCCGAGAACTCCAAAACAAATCAAGTCATTTCTAGGCTTAACGGGGTATTACCGCAAATTCATCAAAGATTACTCGAAGATAGCAAAGCCAATGACTCAATTCCTAAAAAATAATTCAAAAAACAATGTAAAAAAACCTGAGTACATCCAAAGTTTCGAAACGTTAAAGCGATTACTAACCAATGACCCAATACTACAGTACCCTGACTTCAATAAAAAATTTACGTTTACTACAGACTCTAGCAACTAAGCTCTAGGAGCAGTGCTCTCACAGGACAACCATCCATTATGCTATGCCAGTCGTACGCTTAACACTCACGAAATCAACTACAGTACAATCGAGAAAGAACTACTTGCAGTAGTCTGGGCAACTAAGTACTTTAGACCTTATACCTTTGGACAAAAATTCTTAATAGAAACAGATCACAAACCATTAACATGGCTTTTCTCAATTAAAGAACCGAATTCTAAATTGGTCAGATGGAGACTGAAACTATCAGAATACGACTATGAAATCAAGTATAAAAAAGAAACAAAGAATAGCAATGCAGACGCTTTATCCAGAATCGAGGCTGTAAACATAAACGCACTCGAGCTAAATTCCCCAACAATAAAAGAATGCACGTCACCCATTAACATGTTCAAAAACCAAATAATTATCAAGAAAATTACATCCGGCTCAGCAAAAACAAGAAACAAGGAAATATTCAAAAATATGAGAAAAACTATCGAAATCAAAACCTTAGACCGAGAATCGACAATCATCATTTTGAAGAATCACTTTAAACCTAAACGCATTTCTAATAGACAATGAATTCTTTTCAACGTTTAAAACTGTCTATGAAGAACTCTGCAAATCTTAAAGTAATAAGATGCTTTCAAAAAATAGAAGAAATAGAAAAAGAAACTAAACTTACCGAAATTATTGAAAGGGAACATTTATCCAAAAATCATAGAGGCATACAAGCAGTCTTCGGTGAATTGAAAATCCTAATTTATAACCC
Organism: Meiosimyza platycephala; assembly: GCA_963662105.1. Taxonomy (NCBI): domain Eukaryota; kingdom Metazoa; phylum Arthropoda; class Insecta; order Diptera; family Lauxaniidae; genus Meiosimyza; species Meiosimyza platycephala. The sequence goes on along the minus strand of OY759211.1, from coordinate 58,073,025 downwards.
CAAAATGAAGTTGAGAATAACCCAGTTTATAAATAACTGCGAAGTTTGTGCCATCGAGAAATATGAAAGAAACCCAGCGAAAATCCCCTATAAAATAACTGAAACGCCATCCAAACCAAGAGAAATTGTACACATAGACGTTTTCTACACCCTAAATAAACAACTTTTTATGACAACAATAGATAAATTTACAAAATTCGCTGCAGCATTTAAAATCAATGGAAGAACCTGGACGGAATTTAAACTCAAACTATTGCAATACATAAGTACATATGGCAAAATGGAAAAAATAATAATAGATAATGAGTTAGGTTTTAAAGCCATCCCCATACTACAACACTTACAATACAATACAACACAACACTTCCAACAGCAATCACACTTCAAATGCAGATATTGAACGGCTACACAATACTATTAACGAACACATAAGATTGTTGAGACACGATGAGAGAAATAAAGACGAGACCATTGAAGAAAAGATACTACGAATTATTAGCTTCTACAATAACACAATATATAGTACTACGGGAGTTAGGCCAATTCATTTCTAATACGGAAAAATCCATGAAGATAAATATCCCGAAATACACGATTTAATCTTAGGAAAAAAGAATAAGAATACACAAATTAAATAAGGGTAGAACAGATGTACAGTTAGGAGTTAAGGAGTTAATTTTATAAAGGAAATTAGAGGTGGAATGAATCATAGGAGGTATAGGAAAATAATTGCCACAAAAGTGGATGACAAACATTTGGAAAATGCACAAACTAAACACAAGTATTACAAGAAACATGTAAAACAAGAAAGGAAATATCAAAATAAGGAAAACCCTACTATAAGGTGTACGTAGTAAATAAAAACTTTTACAGATGACGTCCCTGGCGATACTACTGATATGCACAATAGCCACAGCAAACATTATCGACATACAGGACTTGAACAACAACAATGGATACGTAGCGGTGAAAATAGAAGATCTAGCTCCTATTGAGGACTACAACAAGATCCTGCATATTATAAATACAACAACTTATGTTCATACAATGGAATTTATACTGGATAACATCCATACCCTCGAAACAATGACTTTCCAATCCAAACCACTTCTAAACAAGGTAAAAAAGAATTTCGCGTTGTTAAAAGCAAAAATAGAAGGACTCTATCCACACTTCCAAGGTAAGCGCGGATTAGTAAACGTCGTAGGAAAAGGTTTAAAATTTATAGCAGGGACAATGGACAACGATGATGAGGTACAAATAACTAAATCAATTAAAACCTTACGAGATAATGAACAGAATATTGAAGAAAAAAAAATTAACAAATTGACATATGTCAATAACTTTTTATCTGACCAAATCCAAAATATCACCCAACACATTAATTTCCAACAAACTCGCATCGAACTTTACCTAAACAGTTTTAAAGACATTTTACAAAACAAAATTGCAAGCTTAGAAGACGAAATTACCTTTATGGGGCAAGTATATCAGTTGAACAATGATATTTCACTTTTACAAGATCACACAAATGACGTCGGACAAATAATCTTCTCCAGCAAACTTGGAATAATCCCGACAGACATACTTACTAAAACTGAATTAGACCTCATTTCAGACTTCAACAGTTATACTTATATTAAAGTATCCATAGCACTTGAAGAGGAAACAATTGTTATAATCTTGCTTATCCCCAACTACTCTAAAAACCCTTTGTCCAAAGTTATACTCGAACCAATACCAAACACATATAACAAATCAATCCTACTAGATTTCGAAAATAATGTCTATGACGCCTTTATCAAAGGGAACCTTAAGAGAAACTTAATTTGTATTAACGATAAATGTCTAAATAATATTTTCAAATATAAAGAAGCACAATGTGAAATGCAAACATTAAAAGGAGAAAACATAACTGAAATCTTCCCAGGCATACTAATCTTTAAAAATTTTTATTCTTTGCCATTATCACATAATTTAAGTAACTTAGAGGTAAAAATAAAGGGAACCTTTCTATTAAAATTTGAAAATTGTGAAGTAACTGTACTAAATAAAACCTTTTCGAATGTAAAATTAAAAGTTTATGATAAATTTATATTGCCAAACGCCATAACAAAAATCAAAGGAAGTTCTAATAACACTTTGATTTCCGACATAAAATTAGAATCATTATACATTAAGCAACTTGAGCATGAAAAAAACTTAGATATATTAACATTTCAAAATACCAAAACAAAGATATTACATATTGGTACAGATGTAATTATAATCATTATAATATTAGCCTTAATCGTCTTTGTATCATGTATAAAAAGAACGCAATCAATACAAATTTCGTTGGAGCCTCAATCTAACGGTGGGGGTGTTATAATAAAACCCTACATTTAAGCCACTTGTTACATAGGTCTGTGTGGGCCATATGTAAACCATAAATTTTACTTCGCATTTTTTTTTTCAATTAAACGTATTTTATTTTTCATGTGAAGTTCAATTATAAATTAGACCATTGCACTTCACATATCAAGTTCATGCACTTGCCAGAATACAGTTCTGAGGAATCAAGCCGGCACTTTTGCCTATGTTTAACTTTCCCATTTCACAATCTTTCCAGCCGTTGCCTTATTCATAATCCACAAAGTAATTTACGAAATCACTATCTAGACCACCAGACGTTTTCATGCCAACGTTTCTGTTCAACCATAATTCACACTTCACATATGCCGCAATCCGATTCCAAGGAATCTTTTACTACAACACAATTTCGGCACCACGTCAGGTCTTCAATTTCATAAACGTTTTACCGCAAACATATGCGAAACGTTAAATTAGAACAATGCACTTGTCGCATGAACTGTAAACAAAACAACTTCCAAATAATTTTTACGGCGCCTTGCCGACAAGCACTTAACTACACAAATTGGTTTATTCCTATGTCAGCAGAAATATACCAACTTGTGTAGAGCAAAACAAAATACGAAAACACTTACGTTGTATTGATTGTGGTAGGTTAAGAACAATTTTTAAGATATATAAACTCTGTAATTTTTAGAGTAAGTCAGTTCGATTTTAGAATTCGATAAAAGAAGTTTTCACTCTAAAAAATTTTAATTTTTTATTTTTGTCAAACCAAAAACTGGCGCAGTCGGTAGGATACCGCAACATTCTACCCAACATAAAGTAAGTGTTTAGTGAATGTTGAAATTTTTTTCTTAGTGCGGTATCGAAATCAGTTGGTGAAAGATCATCAATTAAAAAGTGAAGAAGTTGGTGAAAGATCATCAATTAAAAAGTGAAATAGATTTGAAAGGCTCCATTCCACAGGTGGAAAGATCATCAGTTGGTGAAAGATCATCAATTAAAAAGTAAACACCCGGAAAGATCATCAGTTGGTGAAAGATCATCAATTAAAAGTGAACACAAAAAAGATTTGAAAGGCTCCATTCCACACCCGGAAAGATCATCAGTTGGTGAAAGATCATCAATAAAAAAGTGAACACCCGGAAAGATCATCAGTTGGTGAAAGATCATCAATTAAAAAGTGAACACAAAAAAGATTTGAAAGGCTCCATTCCAGAGTCCCACACCCCTTAACGAATTGGATAAGGGTCAGCTTATGAATAATCCTGTAGAAATAGGATATTACACCATTGGAACGACTCAAGTAGCGAGGACACCTGGGATTTCGACGAGTACCAGCAAATACGACGGGCGGAAAAAAAGAAACCAGAAACACCGAGGGAGTTGCCGAGGCTACAAAAACCCCAGCAATAGTAAGACCGTTCAAAAAATAACAAATCTTTTTTTTTATTATTATTATTATTAATACACGATAATGGCAAATAATTTAAATTTTGACCCAGTCAAATATTTGGGATCCCTACCAGAGTTTCACGGGGACACTAGGGATCTATCCACATTTCTAAGCCTGATCAGAATCCATCTCATCCTTCAAAATTTTGACCAGTTGTCACAAGGTCTATTTTCAGACCTTATAAAGAGTAGATTGAGGGGTAGAGCAAGGGAAATAATCGAGATAAACTGTCACGCAACGTCATGGGCGGACCTAAAAGAAGTCTTACATAACAATTTCGGCGACCATAAAAGTACGGAAGACCTTTTCGATGATTTAAGAGCGACAACATTCAAGACAACGACAGTAGATTTTTATAATGAAATTAAAACAAGACTAAGGAGATTAAATAACAAATCCATGTTCTTAGTAGAAGAAGGTGAAGCAATGAATGCCGTTTCAGAAAACAACATTCGATTGGCGCTGAACATTTTTAAAGCAAAAATACCTGAACTTATGAAAACCATCTTACCTTGTAGAAACCCACAAACATTAGAGGGAGCCAGACAACGATTCTATCAACCACAAGAGCGACAAACTAACCGAAATTATACTTACGGTCGACGTAAAGAAAATAACAACAGATCAAACAATAATAACCGCAATGAATATAGTAACAGAAACAGTAACACTAATAGCGATAGACCTAGTATTAGGAATGAAATAAATCAAAATAATACTTATAATCGACGTAACGAACAAAAAGTTAGGCCCAACAATAACAATCGTAGTAACGATAGATTTAACGACACGTATGGTAATAGGAGGAACGACTTCAATAGCAGAAACTACAATAACGCAAGCAATGACTACAACAACAGAAACTACTATAGCGGGAAAAACCGACAAAACAACCAACAAGGCCTTTACCCTGAAGGAAACGGTCATAGGCAACCAATTCCAGAACCTATGGACATTAATAATTCAGAAACCCTAAATTTTTCCTTCACGCGCCTCAGAGGAAAACTACCATTTATAAAGATAAAAACCAAATTAAGATATTTGAATCTTATAATTGACACTGGTGCCACTAACTCAATTTTAAATCCAAATATCTGTGACTCAAAATGGAGTGTTCCATCCGAGAACATATCCATTAAAACCCTCAAACATTCAGATGAAGCATTTGAATTTATTGTTTACAAATTTCACGACCAGTACGATGGCCTAATAGGAAATGATATTCTAAGGCATTTTAAAGCAAAAATTGATTACGCAATTTCGGAAATAATTATTAATAATAAGTCTTTACCTATTCATTTTCGCGAAGACGGCGAGAATAAAGTAAAATTAATTTTTAACTTAGAAAACGGTTTAGTTTTGTTAAACGAAAATAAATCTACAAACCTGGGAGACGATTGTTAAAGAAGGAGTCTATAGAATAGAAAATTTTAAAACAGAAATAAAAACTAACGCATCGTGCAAAGATGACTTCCAAATAAAAGATACCGAAGTAACAAAGGTGAAAACAGAAAATTTTTGTATCTACAATGAAATGCCATGGTTCGATCCGATAATTGGAAAAATCAGGCTACAACATCTAAATTCAGAGGAAAACCAAGAGCTACTGAAATGCCTGAAAAAATATTAAGATATATTTTTTCAAGAAGGAACAAATTTATCCTTTACCAATGCAATAAAACATAAAATTCGGACCACCAACGATGTTCCAATTCACACCAAATCCTATAGGTATCCTTACATCCATAAGGATGAAGTCGATATTCAGATAAAAAAAATGCTTGATAGCTAAATAATTCGGCCAAGCAATTCACCATTTAATGCACCTATATGGATTGTGCCAAATAAATCGGATTCAAGTGGAAGGGATAAATGGAGATTGGTTATCGACTATCGAAAACTCAATGAAGTAACGATTGATGACAAATATCCAATTCCCAATATCGATGAAATATTAGACAAATTGGGAAGATGCCAATATTTTACTACCCTTGATTTAGCGAAGGGGTTTCATCAAGGAGGGCATTATGAATTTCTTTAGAATGCCTTTTAGTCTAAAAACAGCCCCAGCAACGTTTCAACGCCTCATGAATAATATTTTAGGCAACCTGATCAACAAAATTTGCCTCGTCTATTTGGACGACATTATTATTTTTTCAACATCATTACAGGAACATATGAACTCACTTAATTTGGTATTCGAACAGTTAAAACAAGCCAATTTGAAAGTCCAACTAGATAAGTGCGAATTTCTAAAAAAGGAAACAGAATTTCTTGGCCACATTATAACGCCGAACGGTATAAAGCCAAACCCAAAAAAAAAGAATGCGTTGTGAAGTTTCCAATTCCGAGAACTCCAAAACAAATCAAGTCATTTCTAGGCTTAACGGGGTATTACCGCAAATTCATCAAAGATTACTCGAAGATAGCAAAGCCAATGACTCAATTCCTAAAAAATAATTCAAAAAACAATGTAAAAAAACCTGAGTACATCCAAAGTTTCGAAACGTTAAAGCGATTACTAACCAATGACCCAATACTACAGTACCCTGACTTCAATAAAAAATTTACGTTTACTACAGACGCTAGCAACTAAGCTCTAGGAGCAGTGCTCTCACAGGACAACCATCCATTATGCTATGCCAGTCGTACGCTTAACACTCACGAAATCAACTACAGTACAATCGAGAAAGAACTACTTGCAGTAGTCTGGGCAACTAAGTACTTTAGACCTTATACCTTTGGACAAAAATTCTTAATAGAAACAGATCACAAACCATTAACATGGCTTTTCTCAATTAAAGAACCGAATTCTAAATTGGTCAGATGGAGACTGAAACTATCAGAATACGACTATGAAATCAAGTATAAAAAAGAAACAAAGAATAGCAATGCAGACGCTTTATCCAGAATCGAGGCTGTAAACATAAACGCACTCGAGCTAAATTCCCCAACAATAAAAGAATGCACGTCACCCATTAACATGTTCAAAAACCAAATAATTATCAAGAAAATTACATCCGGCTCAGCAAAAACAAGAAACCAGGAAATATTCAAAAATATGAGAAAAACTATCGAAATCAAAACCTTAGACCGAGAATCGACAATCATCATTTTGAAGAATCACTTTAAACCTAAACGCATTTCTAATAGACAATGAATTCTTTTCAACGTTTAAAACTGTCTATGAAGAACTCTGCAAATCTTAAAATAATAAGATGCTTTCAAAAAATAGAAGAAATAGAAAAAGAAACTAAACTTACCGAAATTATTGAAAGGGAACATTTATCCAAAAATCATAGAGGCATACAAGCAGTCTTCGGTGAATTGAAAATCCTAATTTATAACCCCAAAATGAAGTTGAGAATAACCCAGTTTATAAATAACTGCGAAGTTTGTGCCATCGAGAAATATGAAAGAAACCCAGCGAAAATCCCCTATAAAATAACTGAAACGCCATCCAAACCAAGAGAAATTGTACACATAGACGTTTTCTACACCCTAAATAAACAACTTTTTATGACAACAATAGATAAATTTACAAAATTCGCTGCAGCATTTAAAATCAATGGAAGAACCTGGACGGAATTTAAACTCAAACTATTGCAATACATAAGTACATATGGCAAAATGGAAAAAATAATAATAGATAATGAGTTAGGTTTTAAAGCCATCCCCATACTACAACACTTACAATACAATACAACACAACACTTCCAACAGCAATCACACTTCAAATGCAGATATTGAACGGCTACACAATACTATTAACGAACACATAAGATTGTTGAGACACGATGAGAGAAATAAAGACGAGACCATTGAAGAAAAGATACTACGAATTATTAGCTTCTACAATAACACAATATATAGTACTACGGGAGTTAGGCCAATTCATTTCTTATACGGAAAAATCCATGAAGATAAATATCCCGAAATACACGATTTAATCTTAGGAAAAAAGAATAAGAATACACAAATTAAATAAGGGTAGAACAGATGTACAGTTAGGAGTTAAGGAGTTAATTTTATAAAGGAAATTAGAGGTGGAATGAATCATAGGAGGTATAGGAAAATAATTGCCACAAAAGTGGATGACAAACATTTGGAAAATGCACAAACTAAACACAAGTATTACAAGAAACATGTAAAACAAGAAAGGAAATATCAAAATAAGGAAAACCCTACTATAAGGTGTACGTAGTAAATAAAAACTTTTACAGATGACGTCCCTGGCGATACTACTGATATGCACAATAGCCACAGCAAACATTATCGACATACAGGACTTGAACAACAACAATGGATACGTAGCGGTGAAAATAGAAGATCTAGCTCCTATTGAGGACTACAACAAGATCCTGCATATTATAAATACAACAACTTATGTTCATACAATGGAATTTATACTGGATAACATCCATACCCTCGAAACAATGACTTTCCAATCCAAACCACTTCTAAACAAGGTAAAAAAGAATTTCGCGTTGTTAAAAGCAAAAATAGAAGGACTCTATCCACACTTCCAAGGTAAGCGCGGATTAGTAAACGTCGTAGGAAAAGGTTTAAAATTTATAGCAGGGACAATGGACAACGATGATGAGGTACAAATAACTAAATCAATTAAAACCTTACGAGATAATGAACAGAATATTGAAGAAAAAAAAATTAACAAATTGACATATGTCAATAACTTTTTATCTGACCAAATCCAAAATATCACCCAACACATTAATTTCCAACAAACTCGCATCGAACTTTACCTAAACAGTTTTAAAGACATTTTACAAAACAAAATTGCAAGCTTAGAAGACGAAATTACCTTTATGGGGCAAGTATATCAGTTGAACAATGATATTTCACTTTTACAAGATCACACAAATGACGTCGGACAAATAATCTTCTCCAGCAAACTTGGAATAATCCCGACAGACATACTTACTAAAACTGAATTAGACCTCATTTCAGACTTCAACAGTTATACTTATATTAAAGTATCCATAGCACTTGAAGAGGAAACAATTGTTATAATCTTGCTTATCCCCAACTACTCTAAAAACCCTTTGTCCAAAGTTATACTCGAACCAATACCAAACACATATAACAAATCAATCCTACTAGATTTCGAAAATAATGTCTATGACGCCTTTATCAAAGGGAACCTTAAGAGAAACTTAATTTGTATTAACGATAAATGTCTAAATAATATTTTCAAATATAAAGAAGCACAATGTGAAATGCAAACATTAAAAGGAGAAAACATAACTGAAATCTTCCCAGGCATACTAATCTTTAAAAATTTTTATTCTTTGCCATTATCACATAATTTAAGTAACTTAGAGGTAAAAATAAAGGGAACCTTTCTATTAAAATTTGAAAATTGTGAAGTAACTGTACTAAATAAAACCTTTTCGAATGTAAAATTAAAAGTTTATGATAAATTTATATTGCCAAACGCCATAACAAAAATCAAAGGAAGTTCTAATAACACTTTGATTTCCGACATAAAATTAGAATCATTATACATTAAGCAACTTGAGCATGAAAAAAACTTAGATATATTAACATTTCAAAATACCAAAACAAAGATATTACATATTGGTACAGATGTAATTATAATCATTATAATATTAGCCTTAATCGTCTTTGTATCATGTATAAAAAGAACGCAATCAATACAAATTTCGTTGGAGCCTCAATCTAACGGTGGGGGTGTTATAATAAAACCCTACATTTAAGCCACTTGTTACATTGGTCTGTGTGGGACATATGTAAACCATAAATTTTACTTCGCTTTTTTTTTTTCAATTAAACGTATTTTATTTTTCATGTGAAGTTCAATTATAAATTAGACCATTGCACTTCACATATCAAGTTCATGCACTTGCCAGAATACAGTTCTGAGGAATCAAGCCGGCACTTTTGCCTATGTTTAACTTTCCCATTTCACAATCTTTCCAGCCGTTGCCTTATTCATAATCCACAAAGTAATTTACGAAATCACTATCTAGACCACCAGACGTTTTCATGCCAACGTTTCTGTTCAACCATAATTCACACTTCACATATGCCGCAATCCGATTCCAAGGAATCTTTTACTACAACACAATTTCGGCACCACGTCAGGTCTTCAATTTCATAAACGTTTTACCGCAAACATATGCGAAACGTTAAATTAGAACAATGCACTTGTCGCATGAACTGTAAACAAAACAACTTCCAAATAATTTTTACGGCGCCTTGCCGACAACCACTTAACTACACAAATTGGTTTATTCCTATGTCAGCAGAAATATACCAACTTGTGTAGAGCAAAACAAAATACGAAAACACTTACGTTGTATTGATTGTGGTAGGTTAAGAACAATTTTTAAGATATATAAACTCTGTAAAGAGTAAGTCAGTTCGATTTTAGAATTCGATAAAAGAAGTTTTCACTCTAAAAAATTTTAATTTTTTATTTTTGTCAAACCAAAAACTGGCGCAGTCGGTAGGATACCGCAACATTCTACCCAACATAAAGTAAGTGTTTAGTGAATGTTGAAATTTTTTTCTTAGTGCGGTATCGAAATCAGTTGGTGAAAGATCATCAATTAAAAAGTGAAGAAGTTGGTGAAAGATCATCAATTAAAAAGTGAAATAGATTTGAAAGGCTCCATTCCACAGGTGGAAAGATCATCAGTTGGTGAAAGATCATCAATTAAAAAGTAAACACCCGGAAAGATCATCAGTTGGTGAAAGATCATCAATTAAAAGTGAACACAAAAAAGATTTGAAAGGCTCCATTCCACACCCGGAAAGATCATCAGTTGGTGAAAGATCATCAATAAAAAAGTGAACACCCGGAAAGATCATCAGTTGGTGAAAGATCATCAATTAAAAAGTGAACAGAAAAAAGATTTGAAAGGCTCCATTCCAGAGTCCCACACCCCTTAACGAATTGGATAAGGGTCAGCTTATGAATAATCCTGTAGAAATAGGATATTACACCATTGGAACGACTCAAGTAGCGAGGACACCTGGGATTTCGACGAATACCAGCAAATACGACGGGCGGAAAAAAAGAAACCAGAAACACCGAGGGAGTTGCCGAGGCTACAAAAACCCCAGCAATAGTAAGACCGTTCAAAAAATAACAAATCTTTTTTTTTATTATTATTATTATTAATACACGATAATGGCAAATAATTTAAATTTTGACCCAGTCAAATATTTGGGATCCCTACCAGAGTTTCACGGGGACACTAGGGATCTATCCACATTTCTAAGCCTGATCAGAATCCATCTCATCCTTCAAAATTTTGACCAGTTGTCACAAGGTCTATTTTCAGACCTTATAAAGAGTAGATGGAGGGGTAGAGCAAGGGAAATAATCGAGATAAACTGTCACGCAACGTCATGGGCGGACCTAAAAGAAGTCTTACATAACAATTTCGGCGACCGTAAAAGTACGGAAGACCTTTTCGATGATTTAAGAGCGACAACATTCAAGACAACGACAGTAGATTTTTATAATGAAATTAAAACAAGACTAAGGAGATTAAATAACAAATCCATGTTCTTAGTAGAAGAAGGTGAAGCAATGAATGCCGTTTCAGAAAACAACATTCGATTGGCGCTGAACATTTTTAAAGCAAAAATACCTGAACTTATGAAAACCATCTTACCTTGTAGAAACCCACAAACATTAGAGGGAGCCAGAAAACGATTCTATCAACCACAAGAGCGACAAACTAACCGAAATTATACTTACGGTCGACGTAAAGAAAATAACAACAGATCAAACAATAATAACCGCAATGAATATAGTAACAGAAACAGTAACACTAATAGCGATAGACCTAGTATTAGGAATGAAATAAATCAAAATAATACTTATAATCGACGTAACGAACAAAAAGTTAGGCCCAACAATAACAATCGTAGTAACGATAGATTTAACGACACGTATGGTAATAGGAGGAACGACTTCAATAGCAGAAACTACAATAACGCAAGCAATGACTACAACAACAGAAACTACTATAGCGGGAAAAACCGACAAAACAACCAACAAGGCCTTTACCCTGAAGGAAACGGTCATAGGCAACCAATTCCAGAACCTATGGACATTAATAATTCAGAAACCCTAAATTTTTCCTTCACGCGCCTCAGAGGAAGACTACCATTTATAAAGATAAAAACCAAATTAAGATATTTGAATCTTATAATTGCCACTAACTCAATTTTAAATCCAAATATCTGTGACTCAAAATGGAGTGTTCCATCCGAGAACATATCCATTAAAACCCTCAAACATTCAGATGAAGCATTTGAATTTATTGTTTACAAATTTCACGACCAGTACGATGGCCTAATAGGAAATGATATTCTAAGGCATTTTAAAGCAAAAATTGATTACGCAATTTCGGAAATAATTATTAATAATAAGTCTTTACCTATTCATTTTCGCGAAGACGGCGAGAATAAAGTAAAATTAATTTTTAACTTAGAAAACGGTTTAGTTTTGTTAAACGAAAATAAATCTACAAACCTGGGAGACGATTGTTAAAGAAGGAGTCTATAGAATAGAAAATTTTAAAACAGAAATAAAAACTAACGCATCGTGCAAAGATGACTTCCAAATAAAAGATACCGAAGTAACAAAGGTGAAAACAGAAAATTTTTGTATCTACAATGAAATGCCATGGTTCGATCCGATAATTGGAAAAATCAGGCTACAACATCTAAATTCAGAGGAAAACCAAGAGCTACTGAAATGCCTGAAAAAATATTAAGATATATTTTTTCAAGAAGGAACAAATTTATCCTTTACCAATGCAATAAAACATAAAATTCGGACCACCAACGATGTTCCAATTCACACCAAATCCTATAGGTATCCTTACATCCATAAGGATGAAGTCGATATTCAGATAAAAAAAATGCTTGATAGCTAAATAATTCGGCCAAGCAATTCACCATTTAATGCACCTATATGGATTGTGCCAAATAAATCGGATTCAAGTGGAAGGGATAAATGGAGATTGGTTATCGACTATCGAAAACTCAATGAAGTAACGATTGATGACAAATATCCAATTCCCAATATCGATGAAATATTAGACAAATTGGGAAGATGCCAATATTTTACTACCCTTGATTTAGCGAAGGGGTTTCATCAAGGAGGGCATTATGAATTTCTTTAGAATGCCTTTTGGTCTAAAAACAGCCCCAGCAACGTTTCAACGCCTCATGAATAATATTTTAGGCAAACTGATCAACAAAATTTGCCTCGTCTATTTGGACGACATTATTATTTTTTCAACATCATTACAGGAACATATGAACTCACTTAATTTGGTATTCGAACAGTTAAAACAAGCCAATTTGAAAGTCCAACTAGATAAGTGCGAATTTCTAAAAAAGGAAACAGAATTTCTTGGCCACATTATAACGCCGAACGGTATAAAGCCAAACCCAAAAAAAAAGAATGCGTTGTGAAGTTTCCAATTCCGAGAACTCCAAAACAAATCAAGTCATTTCTAGGCTTAACGGGGTATTACCGCAAATTCATCAAAGATTACTCGAAGATAGCAAAGCCAATGACTCAATTCCTAAAAAATAATTCAAAAAACAATGTAAAAAAACCTGAGTACATCCAAAGTTTCGAAACGTTAAAGCGATTACTAACCAATGACCCAATACTACAGTACCCTGACTTCAATAAAAAATTTACGTTTACTACAGACGCTAGCAACTAAGCTCTAGGAGCAGTGCTCTCACAGGACAACCATCCATTATGCTATGCCAGTCGTACGCTTAACACTCACGAAATCAACTACAGTACAATCGAGAAAGAACTACTTGCAGTAGTCTGGGCAACTAAGTACTTTAGACCTTATACCTTTGGACAAAAATTCTTAATAGAAACAGATCACAAACCATTAACATGGCTTTTCTCAATTAAAGAACCGAATTCTAAATTGGTCAGATGGAGACTGAAACTATCAGAATACGACTATGAAATCAAGTATAAAAAAGAAACAAAGAATAGCAATGCAGACGCTTTATCCAGAATCGAGGCTGTAAACATAAGCGCACTCGAGCTAAATTCCCCAACAATAACAGAATGCACGTCACCCAAATAATTATCAAGAAAATTACTTCCGGCTCAGCAAAAACAAGAAACAAGGAAATATTCAAAAATATGAGAAAAACTATCGAAATCAAAACCTTAGACCGAGAATCGACAATCATCATTTTGAAGAATCACTTTAAACCTAAACGCATTTCTAATAGACAATGAATTCTTTTCAACGTTTAAAACTGTCTATGAAGAACTCTGCAAATCTTAAAGTAATAAGATGCTTTCAAAAAATAGAAGAAATAGAAAAAGAAACTAAACTTACCGAAATTATTGAAAGGGAACATTTATCCAAAAATCATAGAGGCATACAAGCAGTCTTCGGTGAATTGAAAATCCTAATTTATAACCCCAAAATGAAGTTGAGAATAACCCAGTTTATAAATAACTGCGAAGTTTGTGCCATCGAGAAATATGAAAGAAACCCAGCGAAAATCCCCTATAAAATAACTGAAACGCCATCCAAACCAAGAGAAATTGTACACATAGACGTTTTCTACACCCTAAATAAACAACTTTTTATGACAACAATAGATAAATTTACAAAATTCGCTGCAGCATTTAAAATCAATGGAAGAACCTGGACGGAATTTAAACTCAAACTATTGCAATACATAAGTACATATGGCAAAATGGAAAAAATAATAATAGATAATGAGTTAGGTTTTAAAGCCATCCCCATACTACAACACTTACAATACAATACAACACAACACTTCCAACAGCAATCACACTTCAAATGCAGATATTGAACGGCTACACAATACTATTAACGAACACATAAGATTGTTGAGACACGATGAGAGAAATAAAGACGAGACCATTGAAGAAAAGATACTACGAATTATTAGCTTCTACAATAACACAATATATAGTACTACGGGAGTTAGGCTAAATATCCCGAAATACACGATTTAATCTTAGGAAAAAAGAATAAGAATACACAAATTAAATAAGGGTAGAACAGATGTACAGTTAGGAGTTAAGGAGTTAATTTTATAAAGGAAATTAGAGGTGGAATGAATCATAGGAGGTATAGGAAAATAATTGCCACAAAAGTGGATGACAAACATTTGGAAAATGCACAAACTAAACACAAGTATTACAAGAAACATGTAAAACAAGAAAGGAAATATCAAAATAAGGAAAACCCTACTATAAGGTGTACGTAGTAAATAAAAACTTTTACAGATGACGTCCCTGGCGATACTACTGATATGCACAATAGCCACAGCAAACATTATCGACATACAGGACTTGAACAACAACAATGGATACGTAGCGGTGAAAATAGAAGATCTAGCTCCTATTGAGGACTACAACAAGATCCTGCATATTATAAATACAACAACTTATGTTCATACAATGGAATTTATACTGGATAACATCCATACCCTCGAAACAATGACTTTCCAATCCAAACCACTTCTAAACAAGGTAAAAAAGAATTTCGCGTTGTTAAAAGCAAAAATAGAAGGACTCTATCCACACTTCCAAGGTAAGCGCGGATTAGTAAACGTCGTAGGAAAAGGTTTAAAATTTATAGCAGGGACAATGGACAACGATGATGAGGTACAAATAACTAAATCAATTAAAACCTTACGAGATAATGAACAGAATATTGAAGAAAAAAAAATTAACAAATTGACATATGTCAATAACTTTTTATCTGACCAAATCCAAAATATCACCCAACACATTAATTTCCAACAAACTCGCATCGAACTTTACCTAAACAGTTTTAAAGACATTTTACAAAACAAAATTGCAAGCTTAGAAGACGAAATTACCTTTATGGGGCAAGTATATCAGTTGAACAATGATATTTCACTTTTACAAGATCACACAAATGACGTCGGACAAATAATCTTCTCCAGCAAACTTGGAATAATCCCGACAGACATACTTACTAAAACTGAATTAGACCTCATTTCAGACTTCAACAGTTATACTTATATTAAAGTATCCATAGCACTTGAAGAGGAAACAATTGTTATAATCTTGCTTATCCCCAACTACTCTAAAAACCCTTTGTCCAAAGTTATACTCGAACCAATACCAAACACATATAACAAATCAATCCTACTAGATTTCGAAAATAATGTCTATGACGCCTTTATCAAAGGGAACCTTAAGAGAAACTTAATTTGTATTAACGATAAATGTCTAAATAATATTTTCAAATATAAAGAAGCACAATGTGAAATGCAAACATTAAAAGGAGAAAACATAACTGAAATCTTCCCAGGCATACTAATCTTTAAAAATTTTTATTCTTTGCCATTACCACATAATTTAAGTAACTTAGAGGTAAAAATAAAGGGAACCTTTCTATTAAAATTTGAAAATTGTGAAGTAACTGTACTAAATAAAACCTTTTCGAATGTAAAATTAAAAGTTTATGATAAATTTATATTGCCAAACGCCATAACAAAAATCAAAGGAAGTTCTAATAACACTTTGATTTCCGACATAAAATTAGAATCATTATACATTAAGCAACTTGAGCATGAAAAAAACTTAGATATATTAACATTTCAAAATACCAAAACAAAGATATTACATATTGGTACAGATGTAATTATAATCATTATAATATTAGCCTTAATCGTCTTTGTATCATGTATAAAAAGAACGCAATCAATACAAATTTCGTTGGAGCCTCAATCTAACGGTGGGGGTGTTATAATAAAACCCTACATTTAAGCCACTTGTTACATTGGTCTGTGTGGGACATATGTAAACCATAAATTTTACTTCGCATTTTTTTTTTCAATTAAACGTATTTTATTTTTCATGTGAAGTTCAATTATAAATTAGACCATTGCACTTCACATATCAAGTTCATGCACTTGCCAGAATACAGTTCTGAGGAATCAAGCCGGCACTTTTGCCTATGTTTAACTTTCCCATTTCACAATCTTTCCAGCCGTTGCCTTATTCATAATCCACAAAGTAATTTACGAAATCACTATCTAGACCACCAGACGTTTTCATGCCAACGTTTCTGTTCAACCATAATTCACACTTCACATATGCCGCAATCCGATTCCAAGGAATCTTTTACTACAACGCAATTTCGGCACCACGTCAGGTCTTCAATTTCATAAACGTTTTACCGCCTACATATGCGAAACTTAAAACTAGAACAATGCACTTGTCGCATGAACTGTAAACAATGCAACTTCCAAATAATTTTTACGGCGCCTTGCCGACAACCACTTAACTACACAAATTGGTTTATTCCTATGTCAGCAGAAATATACCAACTTGTGTAGAGCAAAACAAAATACGAAAACACTTACGTTGTATTGATTGTGGTAGGTTAAAAACAATTTTCAAGATATATAAACTCTGTAATTTTTAGAGTAAGTCAGTTCGATTTTAGAATTCAATAAAAGAAGTTTTCACTCTAAAAAATTTTAATTTTTTATTTTTGTGAAACCAAAAACTTTTAGTCTGCTTAAATAATAAAGCTCTTTTTGCCGAAGTCTTTCGTTCTATGTTTTTATACTTTTTATTTTGATGGTAATTTCTTTTTTCTCTAATGTTTACCAATTGTCTTATTTTTATTATTTGAGAAAAGGCTAAAACATGAATAGAAAATAAAACCAATAATTTAAATTTTATTGCTTCGCGCCGACGTTTCGAGGATTATTTGTCCTCTTCCCCAGGGCGTCTGTTTATTAACTACATTAACTAAATAATTAAGTAAAACATAAATAGACAATTAGAATAAAATACAAACATTCAGATAACATAATATTATACATTGATTTGTTTACAAAAGTTTAATGTTAGGAAAACAAAACGAAAAGCTTTATGTTAAAGCTAAATAATAAGCGCTGCTAATGTTGTCGCAGTCTTCTTTTCTGTTTATTGTTTTATTTATGTTTTGTTGTATTAGTACAGTCATTTGGTTAAAAAAAAATGAGGTTGCCTGGAAAGTTTTCCGGGAAATTTGAAAATTGGTAATTTTTATAGATTTCGATGTGCTCTTTCCGAATTTCAATTTTGCGACCTCGTATCTTTGCCGCTCGCGCCGCCATATTGGAAAAACGGCGCCAAAAATTAGTTTTTTGACAATATCTCCTTTCCGACTCATTTCACGATAAAAATGTATACATAAAAAACGAAACTAGAGAAAATTGCCTACAATTTATGTCTTCATCTTTTTTTTGTAAAATCAATAGTTTTGGCGTACGAGCGCCGCAAAGTTTACTTCCACATACGTTTTGGCCAAAACACTCATTTCCACACCACCTTGAGGAAGAGTAAGCTGCGCGTTTTTTATCGTGGCATCCCCAGTAGGCCTAATCCACATGCTATTTAGTATACCAAAGTTGAGCGCATTCTTCTTCGTTTCGCTGTTCTTGATGGACCAGGTGGTGCGAGTTCATTGTATTGAGAACCGATTGAAACGTCACAAACCGAAATTTCTTCCATATCCTCCGCGATGGGATTATCCTCTTGGATCTCGATATCATCATATGTTTGCTCGGAAGTACTCTCCGTTGGATCAGCATTTGGATTTTTGAATACCTGGATAACTTAATTTAATTCCGGATTTTTTTGGACTACATTAATAAATGACCAAATAAAATCACTTGGGCATCTGGATAAAAGACAACATTGTCCCGATTAATCCTTAATTGATTTTTCAAAGGATGTGCATTGCAAAGGAATCTGAAAAGGAACTTGAAAATTTCCTTACATACGAATTTGCTCCATTTCCAATATCCCTTTTCAATGACGAAGGCGATGAAGAGGAACCAACGCAGACTACTTCCGAGCAAACGTATGATGATATCAAGATCGAAGATGATAATCCCATCGCAGAGGATGTGGAAGAAATTTTGGTCTGTGACGTTTCAATCGGTTCTAAAACAATGAACTCGCAACACCTGGTCCATGAAGAACAGCGAAGCGAAGGAGAATTCGCTCAACTTTGGTATACTAAATTGCATGTGGATTAGGCCTATTGGGGATACCACTATAAAAAAACGCGCAGCTTACTCTACCTCAAGGTGGTGTGGAAATGAGTGTTTTGGCCAAAACGTATGTGGAAGTAAGCTTTGCGGCGCTCGTAGGCCAAAACTATTGATTTTACAAAAAAAGATGTACGCATAAATTGTAGGCAATTGTCTCTAGTTTCGTTTTGTTTATAGACGTTTTTATCGTGAAATGAGTCGGAAAGGAGATATTGTCGAAAAACTGATTTTTGGCGCCATTTTTCCAATAAAACTACCAAATGATTGTACTATATGTGCAAACTTTCTAATGTAAGTCTAATGTTGAAGTTCGTTTCTCTGTCGATTATTTTTACATTGCGAAGATCCGCCGAATGTCCAGTGTTTTTTATGTGTTGTGCTAAGGCCGTTGTTTCTTTGTTGCATTTTATGTCGTTCGCATGTTCCTTAATTCTTGTTGCCAGCTTACGTTTTGTAGTCCCTATGTAGATCTTATCACATGACTCATCTTTTCTTATGCAGTTGATTTTGTAAATGACATTGGATTGTTGTAATTTTTCTATTGGTGTTTTTGTTTTCGTAAAGATGTTGGTCAAAGTTCAAATCGGTTTGTGTGCAAATTTAATGTTGTTATTTTTCTTGATGATTTCTTTTAACTGTTTATTGTCTGTAACATTTGGTATATATGGTACACGGTGATAGCGTTTGTTTATGTTTTGGTTGTTATGTGTTGCTATGCTATTGTTTGTTATATCAGTTGTGACTGTTTTTATTAATTTATTTATAAGGGTTATTGGGAAACTATTGTTGGTTAGAATTCGTTTTGCTGTTTTAAGATTTTTGTTCCAAAATTGTCTATCGCTGATTTTAAGCATTTTATAAATTAGATTTTTTCCGTATTTATTTTATGGTGTGCTGGTTGGTTTGAATGGTAGTTCAAAATTCTTCCTGAAGCTGTCGGCTTCGTATACTAATCAAATTCTAATTTGTTATTTTTTCTAATTATGTGCATATCTAGATACAATAGCATTATCTTTTTCCATTTCCATGGTAAATTGAAGTTTTTGGTGATATGAATTAATCTCTTGTAGAATGATTGGTATGTTATTTTGATTTGCTATGGCAAGAATGTCGTCTACATATTTGAAGATTTTTGTGAATTGAACGTTTTTTTCGGTTAATGTGTTGATCGTATTGTCAAGAAGATCGTCAAGGACTATGTCTGCAATTTGTGGAGAGAGAGGATTGCCCATTGGCATGCCGAAGACTTGATTATATATTGTATCCCCAAGCATTATGTAATTATTGTCTTTAAGACAGAAATTAAGAATTTTTAGAAAATATCCTTTGCTGATGGTTGTGTGTTGTGACAATTGTGACCATTTTTTTATTATGGAAACATACATATTAAAAGCTTATACCGACATAAAATATTAAAGATACACAAAAACAAAATAGTAGTAACCACTTCTGACAAAGGTAATAAAACAGTGATTTTATATAAATCTGAATATGAGGATAAAATTAAAGACCTTATTAATGAAAAAAATACATATAAAACTACAAGAATTGATCCAACGCAGAAATTACAAAACCATAATAATAAAATTATCAAAGAACTTTATGACCACAAATAAATAGACAAAATGTTAAAATATCGACTAACGTGTCATTCGGCTTTAGATCCGCGACTTTATGGACTTCCGAAGATCCACAAAGATAATACCCCATTGAGACGAATCGCCTCATCCACGCAGGTTCCTTGCTACAAATTATCTAGACATATAGGCAGCAAATTAGAAAACATAATCTCGGAAAAATACAATATTATTAACGCAGTCGAGGTAAAAAACCAATTAAAAGACGTTATATTGAAGGAAAATGAAGTGGTTATTTCACTTGATGCTGTTTCGCTTTTTACTTGGCTATAAAGACCATAATGAAAAAATGGTCACAATTGACACAACACACAACCATCAGCAAAGGATATTTTCTAAAAATTCTTAATTTCTGTCTTAAAGACAATAATTACATAATGCTTAGGGACACAATATATAATCAAGTCTTCTGTTTTGGGTCGTGGTGCAATCAGGGTTGCCAGGTGGCCGCATGGTATGTAAAGTATAAAAAAGGAATTTAAAGACATAGTGATACACCATTAGCTCATCTGAGCTAGTGGATCCGTTGAATAGATGCCTACCAGTCTTTTAAAATAACTATACGAAATTAAAAAATCCAAAATGAAGAACGCTTGCTACAACTTAGTTTAATATTAAGCTTTTAATTTAACAATAATATTATTATACAAATAAAAAAATTTTTATGTAATTTATTATGTCGGGTATTACCTGCGATTGCTACTAGCTGCTCTGAGCTATAGGTCATTGTCTGTATTCAATATTAACATGTATATTACTAGAAATTGGATTTTTAAGCTATATTATATTATACTGTAAATTTCAAACTTTAGAAACGACACAAAAACGCCGAAATATGCCAACTTATTTTTCGGTCGTAGAATGTAGTGGCATACTCAGTTTTTCTCAATCAGATCAAAATCTCGAGATATTTGCGATTAAAATTTAGTCAATTTTCGACCCTGTTTTTGGAATATTTTTCTTAGTTTCGGAGAAAACGGCGCTAAATAAGTTTCGAAATTAAATTATTTATTATTTGTTAATCGAAACATAACTCTTACAATGGCAACTGTTAATTTTCAGACGTATACAATTGGTTTATATAAATATTTATACAATTTGCTTTCTAAAAAGAAAAATTTATTTATCAGTTTTAATAATAATTTTATGGGCTTTTGATAAGAAATTGCGAAAAATAGTTTCAAATAATAATGTACCAAACTTCATTCGATTTCGATGTCTTTTCCTACATATATATTGTAGTTTGAGAAACAAAAGAAGAGTTTCTACATTGGGTTCGGTTTGTTTATGACTAAGCAAAATGCTTAGTTTTTAAATTTTTTTTTTGCAAATTGCGAATGCGATCTATAGTATGAAAAGGGGGCCAAATGATGATGGCCCGGGCCAAGAGCCAAATGTGAGCTGAAGCGGGCCATTTGGCTCTCAGGGGCGAAACCGGCAAAGCTGTTCCCAGAGAACGAGCTGGCGCTCAAAAATGAGAATGAGAAGGCGCTTAAAGAGCATAAAAACGTAGAAAAGCGTACACGTATACAGAATCATCAACACATGCTTATCGTTGCTTATGGTAGTGGGCACCACCGATTAAATGGAACAGAATTGCGGCGTACGATGTAAATGCAGGGCCGGATTACAGGGCCCTACAGTGTTATAGACTGTAGAAAATGTATAACCTAAAGTTATCGTCATAATCTTCAGTGTGTCAATTCACGAAAACCCACAACCTCTTCTATTTTCAGACCTCCATCTACCCAGGATCTGCTTTAGCATTGCTTCGGGTAGGGGCCATGATTTGTCCTCAAATCATATACCTGCGTCCAGGTCCCACTTCTTTTTTCTGAGAACGTCCTCAGTAAAACCTGCAACTGCATTCCAATTTCTTTCGCTCTGCAGCATCCCTTCCATCACGTTGTCAGCGGAGCACTGACCAACTGATTCCTGTAAGGATGTGCGCTCGTTGTCTTATCGACTGCATTTGAAGAAGGTGTGCTCAGCGTCATCTTCATCAGCATCTCTATATATACAGAAAGGGTGTTCTGTTTTTCCCATAAGGTGTAGATACTTTTAAGTATCAATGGCCCGATAAAAGCTGAGTGAGGTAATATTTTACCCACCAGTTGACTTCCGAGCGATATCTGTCCTGCCATTTAGAGAGGGTTGTTTTTAAACTTATTATAAGTTGTTTTTAAACTTGTGTATAGTTCTAAAATCAAAGGTCACCTCAAGTAATATTGAAAGTTCATCACTAAAACTTAGGCTCCTGGAGAGTGATCTAAAAATTGTCGAAAAAATAGATAGAAGTAAAGTGTGAGACACATTTGCCGAAATAGCATACAATGATTGAGAAGAATTGAGAAATTTTGTGGCTTGCAAGCACTGCGAAAATGTTTATATGTGAATATAATCAGAAAAGTACTTCGAACTTACCTCGGCTTAAATGTTACACTAACAATGTAGTGCAAAGCATGTGTCCTAAGGTTGTCATAACAAATAATGATTTAAAACTGAAGATAACAAAATTTTACACATAATAGTGTAGTGTTGGCCATTTACCCTCCCGCGGTCACAATCAATGAAACGGGCCATCATTCATCCCGTCGTGCAGTTACTGATTTTTATGCGCTGATTCGCTTGAAAATTGAATATGCGCGAGACCCAGTCGGAATCAAACGTTCAAAAACAAAACATTTTCGAAAATGTGTAGGCAACTTAAAACAGGCGGCTGCAATCCAGTTTTCAAAATTGATGAAAATCCTTATGGGTTGTTTTGTCAAGACATATAGGACTATAGTAATCCACTGACACATCGTAAAAAAATCAAAAAGTTTTTTTTTACCGCTCTTAATGTATATAAACACCGAGACATACTCAAAAAATCGTTAAAAAAATAAAAAAGTCGAAAAAAAAACGGCTGGACGTTCGATTTCGCGGTTCGCGGATTTTGACACTGGAAGGGTCCCCCAACATTATCCCTGAAAAAAATCGCGGGTGGTATTTCGAAAAATTAAAATTTTTTAAAGACCACCATGCTACGGATGCGTCACAGGAAGGTTATGGAGCTGTGCTCTTGCAAAAAGACTCTGAAGATGGAGAATTACATCCAGTTTATTACTACAGCAGAAAGACAGCAGATGCAGAAAAGAAATATAGCATATAATGGCCATAATTCAGTCCATCAAAAAATTTCGTATTTACTTACTAGGACAAAAATTTAAAATAATTACTGATTGAGTGTACGATGCGAAAAAAAGATCTTACAACTAGAGTTGCCAGATGGGCGCTTTCTTTAGAAGAATACGATTATGAACTAGAGCATCGCGCAGGTAGTAAAATGAGGCACGTTGATGCTCTCAGTCAAACTGATGAAAAATGGAATGCCATCTCAGATATCCTTAAAAAAACCATATAAAGATTATATGATGAACAACGGAATCATTTATAAACAGTCATATAGCTGTGAACCAGTTTATTAAACACGTCAACAATAATTTGGTCATTGTCGTCGCAGAAGGCATGAAGAGCAACATAATAAAAGAAGTTCACGAAAGAGGACATTTCCACTATCAACATTCCCAAAAGCACGCAGCAAATTTCTAAAATTACCATATACCAACTGATGACGTCATGGTTGTTGTCTTGGCTACTGATCTATCAACATAGATCTAAAAGCATGCTACACAATTTTAAAAATATTGTCATTGTGACGTCATCGATGTCGGTGGCCTGTCGCGAGTTTATACATTTTTCCTCAGCCGCAAATGCTTTCTTACGGAGGTGCACAACGTGCCTAAAGAAGTTCTCACTTCAAAAACATTACCGATATATTTGCAATTATTGATGGTTTTACTAAATTTTGTTGGCTTTTTCCTACAAAAACTTTAGGTACTGAAGAAGCTATTCAAAAAATAGAAGTTATAGCAGAAACCTTTGGTTACCCTGAAAGGATGACAGCTGATAGAGGTGGCGCTTTTACGGCGAATGCTTATAAAAATTATTGTACAGAACATAACAGTTGGCGTTCCAAGAGGGAATGGTCAAGTAGAACGGCTACATTCAACAGTTATATCCGTTTTACCCAACCTTTCGATAGACGATCCTGAAAAGTGGCATAGTCATGTTAAACCACTACAACAGCTATTAAACTCAACATATCAACGAGCAATTAAAATGAGTCGTTTCAAACTTCTTATAGGTGCTGAAATGCGTACAAAGCCAGATGTCAAAATGTTAGAAATAATTGAAGAGGAAACTATCAAATGTTTCGAAGATTGTCATCAGGACTTAAGAAAACAAGCAAAAATAGAAATAGCAGCGATGCAGATGTAAAACAAGAGGCAATACGACCGTAAACGAAAACAAGACCGGAAGTATAAAATTGGTGATTTAGTAGCTACTGAGAAGGTTCAGATTGGAACTGTACAAAAGATTAGACCGAGATTTCTAGGATCATATCGAGTTATCATCATCAAAGAATTTGATAGGTACCAAGTAGAGAAAGAAGGTGAATCAGAGGGTCCTCGCAAAACAGACACTAGCGCTGATCGAATGAAGCCTTGGCAATGTTCTGACGAATACGACGTTATATTTTCCGATAGTAGCAGCAACACTGACGAATTTCCAGATCTCTTGAGGTCAAGAGATATGCAGGACGGCCGATTGTGGAATGTGAATACCCATTAACTCCAACAGGTCTTCTTGCGGTAACGGCGTTTACGTCATTAATCAGGCGACTGTAACAGTAGAAAAGAATATAAAAGTAGATATGAAAGGTGACGGAGTTAAAAGTAGAACGCGGAGTAGAGCGGTCGATGTGTTTAAGTAGGAATAATAAACTTGTCTACATTTTAATAATATATAATTGCTGTGTTTTATTCGCCAAGTTGCTAGCTATGTACGAAAAAAACGATCAAGTCGCTAAGTTTCCTACTCGTTGTTACTTGAGTACTCGTTTGTTGTTTTTCCTACTTTTTTCATTTCAAATTGTTTATTTTTGAAACCTGACGTTTTAGGCAACTTGCTATGTATGCTTAGCAACTATAATTTTGCTCGTTGAGTTTTCGATTTTGTTTTTGTTTTCCCATACAATTATCGTTCCTAGCTATAGATATCTAGCAGAGGATGGCGAATAAAACCCAGCTATTATTATATTATATGCCAACATTTATCTTTATTTATTAACATCAGTGATGCCCGAATTTCTACTGGGTGATTTTTTCTTTACGTGGAAAAGACAAAACACACTTATTTTCATTTTTTTTCTCGTTGGTATTCCTTCACACATTTGTTCACATACTAGCGCGAAATGTTTTTTGTAAACGTCAGCGCGCTGTCTACTTTTGGGCACCGCAGCTGGCCATCCCTATAATAATGTATAAGGGGTCGTTCATAAATTACGTAAGACAATTTCATGACATTTTTGACCCCCCCTCTCCCCCAAGTAAGATTTTGTAAGATTCTCACAACTCCCCCCCCTCCCGAAATCTTACGTAAGATTTGTGCGTCGGAGTTCAAATGTCAAAAAAAATTAAGTTCATATTTAAGTAAAATAAAAATTAATGTCAAAATTTAAAGTAAATAAATTTTAAAATAAAAATATACACCTATCTCTCGTTTTACACGTTAGATACGTTCCTGACAAAACCGTGTAATTCGAAAAAATAATTTTTATATGGAAAAACCATGTAAAACAAAAACGACTATAAATAAGCTTTTTTAGACATTTATTGAAAACAAAATGTGACTAATGCACTTAATAAACTATAAAAACATCATTTAAATCATAGAAAACATATTTTACTTCATATAAATAAAAAATTTTGGAAATATAATAACTACAAAAAAGACTTATCTTCCTAATTTTAATCAAACTTAATTGCTAACACTTTCAACGATGATTAATTAAGTAGAAATAAATTCGCGTGCAGTCATTTTCTACATAACTTTTTTTTTTAAATTTTGATTTTAAAAACGGTGTAAGATCGAAAACGTACAAAATGAGTAGCATATAAAACGAGGGATAGGTGTATAAGGAAAATAAGAGAAAAAATCTATTATTTTTAATTTTTCTTCATAATCTTAGACCACGTCGTAACAATCTATTTTTTATGTTTTGACAACAACAACATTTCAACGTTTGTAAATGCCTGAATAATAGCGAACTTGTGAGACGGTGTTACAAGTCGACCCTGCGTGTAAACAACACATATACATATGTCATTACATAAACAAAAGAGATTTTTCCCGTTCAGAGTCCGTTACTTAAATCGATTGTTATCGATGTTTCTTAATCTTTCGTGACTCGAAAATTCAAAAATATTTCACTACTGTCACAAATGACGATGCGTTAATACAACTTTAATGTATGAATACGCATTTTAAATCTTACGTAAGATGATCATTGACCACCCCCCTCCCTCTCGTAAGATTTAGTAAGAATCCGCTGACCCCCCTCCCCCCAAAAACGTCTTACGTAATTTATGAACGGCCCCTAAGAGATTGCTGACCTTCTAAGCAGGGGCGGACCAAGGTCAATTTAAGCTGCAGGCAAACGCTAATTTGGCGCCCCCCACCCTATGCTGTAAGTTAATTAAAGAAATTTGCAAGTATCTAGAAAATAGTACCCGTGTTGATAGATTTAAAAACATATTAATTTAAACAATGTAGAAAAATTTTACTTGAATAACACTAGTTTACAAAATGATTTTCTTATGTACTTTTTTCTGCTGACTTCGAAAATGAAGATAAAAAATTTTTGAATGGTAGGTATAGTTTTCGAGATATTGTAACATGTATTGCCGAGAATAGACGTTTTTTTTGTCGCTCAGCTATATATGATTTTTTTAATGTTTTAAATACACTTAATAATTTAACTAATACGAAGAATCGATTTTGTTTGATGTTTTCAAGAACTTGACTGTAAAAAAGTTTATTTTGGTTGATAATAACACTTCAGAAATCTAATTAAATTTGCACTTTTATACCAACGTTTAACTTTACATACATATAGATACACTTGTTCTCGCAATTTTTATTATACTCATCTAGTGCAATATGTCAACTAGAGCTAAAACTTCTAGTGCTAAAAATCAACTCATGACAATGACAACGACGCAAGGTGACACACCGGCCAGCAAAAACAACGTAAAGGGTTCTCTCACTGTGCAGGAATTGGATGATCGCCTCGTTAAGCTAAGCGAAATGCTCACAGACTGCATAAAAACTGAAATGAGTAAGTTTCGTGAAGAATTTTATAAAAAAATTGAAGAGCTTGAGAGAAATTGGGTAGACAAATTAAATGAAGGTAATGTTGCCATAGCTAGTGCTGTTGAACGCATAAAAAAATTGAAACTGAAACAACTGAAATTGCAGCGCTGAGAGATGAAGTCTCTGAAATACAAAAACAAATTGAAGTGCTGGAAAGAAAAGAAGTTGCTTCTGATGCTTTACTGTTCGGTGTACCTGAGTGCAACGACGAAAATCTGTCAAGAATGATAGAAAAGAAGATTACGCATTGCGCATCTCCGCCATATTGGATGTCAATTTAGAGCGTCATATGGAGGACGGTTAGAGTTGCCGTGGAATAAGAAATACATAATCAAGTTACTTTTTTACTACTAATGTTCCCTAAACATGTACTAATTTCTATTTTATGATCATATAATATATTAGTGGACAAATCACGTTTTCCGATACTGAAACTACTATTATCATACTTCTTTATTTTGTTATTGGAAAATTAGCTCAAACTATGAGTTCAAGAAGTAGGTGTAAATAAAACTTTTCGGTGGACATAGGTAGGGATGTTCAACTTCATTGTCCAAACGTCGACAGCGAGTTGATGGCCCAGAAAATCTTGCTGGTTTGGGGACGTCCATTAATTACGTGAGCTAAAATAGGGGGGAGGGGGTCCAGCAAAATCTCACCTAGGGGGAGGGGGTCAAGGAAAACCTCACGTAAACTTTTACTGCATAGAATTTACATTAAAAATTATAATTTAAATCTCACGGGAGGGGGGGCAGGGGTCCGGCCAGATCTCATCAAATCTTACAAAGGGGAGGGGGAGGTCCGAATTTTCAAAAAAATACCTCACGTAATTAATGGACGTCCCTTTATATATGCCATAAACTGCACGAAGAGGTTTCCAACATATCACAACAACAATAAACCGCGATGACCTTCACATCGCTTAACCATCTCAGTGAAGGTAGACTATCAAAGCAAATTAAGGAGCTAATGACTCATGTGAGACTACTCGACAAAATTTTGTAAGACTTTAATGACGCCGGAATAGAAATAACCGAAAAATATTTAGAAGAAAACTCTTAGAACAGGCAAATTATGTAAACTGCAACATTAAAGCAAAAAAAAAATTTTCAGAGCTAGAATGTATTTTAGAATTAAATTTTTTACTATGGACTTAGATCAAAATGTCCATAAAAGAAAACGAAAACTTATTAAAACAATTATCTGAGTTAGCATTTGTTTTTCATTGCTTACAAAAAGATCTACATAGATATTTTTACAACTTTTGTGAAAAAATAATAGTGAAATAGCTAAATATAATAAAAATAATAATATAACTAAATATCGAAGTCAAACTCAAAATAAATAATTACGCAATTCACGGTAAGCTAAAGTGTCATAATGTCTTAAAATATTATGACTGTCTTAAATATTTTGTAGTTGTTTTCCATATAAAAATTAAATAAGGCAATACAACTCTGCGTTTAAATATTTTTTCATATAGGCTAAAAAGTAGTTGAGGAAAAAAGTACTCGGCAACCCATATATATTTGTTACAGAAATAGAAAAATGCAAGCGTGATTGTCCTCCAGATGACGACATGCGCAGAAGATTTTGATTTGAAAACTCGGAATGCGTAATCTTCTTTTCAATCATTCTTGATAATGAGTTATGTTTCTCTTTTGGCTGCAAACCTCCTCAACTTATTAATATTTTTTGAGCGAAGAGAAATGGTTTAAAAACAAGAGATTCAAAGCCAGCGATAATAATTAATGTAGTGAACCTACCTAATCACCATGACCACCACTAACACCTTCTTTAAACTCAGACAGTAAGGGAACCAAACTAATTAAAGGTTCCCACCGATTTCCATTTAATTTCCAATTTAACTTAACACTTAACACTTGCTTTTTTTTTGAGCTCGTGCCGCTAACGCCACTCGCACAAACAAAAGCAACAACAAATAAATGCAAGCATTATGTTTCACCCGCACGTCATTGACTTAGTGCATTCAAGGCAACGTCTTGCCTACCTCAACTTACCAACAACAACAACAATAGCAAACCCAAATGCACTTTGTAAGAAAACACCCTTATGCCGTATTTTCAAGGCTGGGAACAAGTGACTGAAGTCAATTAGATTTGTGACTCTTTCACTCTTACCAAATTTGCATTTTGGTGATCGAAAATGCTGACGCAACTAAAATTGTGCGATCAGCGGGGAAATTGAATAGAGGAGGAGTCATGGTAAAATAACGGGAAAAATAGCGTTAAGAAATACTAGTTTTAATTGATAATAAAGAGCAGAATTAATTTTGGAGTTCAAAACTCAAGTTGTTTTTATTTAAAATTTAAAAATAAAATTGTGGCTTGGATGCATGCACAAATAGCCTTTGTGGCTTAAATACAAAATAAAGCCTTGCGGCTGCAACAAACGGCGTGTGCGCCTAAATAATACACACTACTCAGGCCAACCCCTGATATCTAAAAGGTTAGGCGTACTTACCACAATCAAAACCATAGGCCCAACACTACATTAAACTCACAAGTGCATACCGGCGTGATACTCTTTGTATCGAAAGGTAACTAAAAGAAATCTCACTAAATCTTGAGGGGTTGAGTTCAAACGATAGCTGTTTTCTCAACGAAAGCTTAACTAAGCGCAATAGGCAATTACTTCAAAATGCAATAAAACTTAAGCGTAGACAGCAGCAGCAAAACGGAGACACTTACGAGATCGGAAATTCTACTGAACTTAATGATATAGCTGCTATTGAAGCTAACGTAAATGCATAGCATGTTTAAGGGTTGCCACTACCAAATAATTTTTATTATTTTAGTATATATATTTATTGTAATTATTACTATTTTTAAATATAGTTCTCTTGTCTCTCTCTTGCATTTAAAACTTAAATCAACAAATAGTTACTTGAACTACTTTTATTTATTTATTAAGTCGTATTATAAGAATGTTACTCCTAAAATTGTTCTGATAGTGTATTGTTGTTTGTATGATTTTGGATGATAGTGTTGAGGGTGGTGTTGATGACAAGACTAAGATCCTTTTGAATATTCTTTGTAAGCAATATAGTGGACTAACAGTACTTCACTTCAATGCAAGAAGCTTGACCTTAGCTAAACTAGATTATATTAAATATGTTTTTGACAAATCATCAGTTGATATAATTTGTGTGACCGAAACTTGGCTACACTGTGATTTGTGTGACTCTATCTTTAATTTAAAAGAATACAACTTATTAAAAAATTACAGAGTTGACAAAAAAAGGTGGACGTGTAGCAATATATTATAAAAAGTTTTTAGCTGTTAACGTTTTAAGTAAGTCTGAAAATAGTCAAGTTGAATTTCTAAATGTTGAATTAAAATGCAAGCTCACTAAAACTTTTGTATCTTGTGTCTATAATCCTAGTAGAGAGTCTAGCTTGCAACCTTTTTTCGATGACATTGCTAATTACATTATAATCTATTAGTCCATTGTGTGAGTCGGAAAAATATACAAATATTTTAAGCAGCAACCAGACCACTTTCTTCCCCTGTTTTCGGAAACGCTAAACATGATGGTGGCATTTAAAATTCTTTTCGAGCATGCCACACCCCCCAAAATGGCCAAAAACCAACCCAAAAGGGGAAAATCGCATATTGCGCGCCTTCCATCGGTATAATATTTGTTACCCCCCGTTTTTGAGGAAACTGAGCACGATAGCGGTGCTTAAAATTTTTTTGGAGTTAGCCACACCCCCAAAAATTACCAAAAACCGCCCCCAAAATAGGGAAAAAGCATATTTTGCATCTTTCATCTGTAAAATATTTGTCGCCCCCATTTTCGAGGATGCGAAACACTATGGCGGC
Source organism: Meiosimyza platycephala (assembly GCA_963662105.1). Lineage (NCBI taxonomy): Eukaryota > Metazoa > Arthropoda > Insecta > Diptera > Lauxaniidae > Meiosimyza > Meiosimyza platycephala. Next base: position 58,041,354 of record OY759211.1, on the reverse strand, counting down.
ATTTAAAATTTTTTTGGTGTGTGCCAAACCCCCCAAAAAGACCAAAAACCGCCCCCAAAATTGGGGAATCGCATATTCCCCACTGTCTATCGGTATAATATTTGTCACCCCCCATTTTCGAGGATGCTGAGCACGATGGTGATGTCTAAAATTTTTTTGGAGTTGGCCACACCCCCAAAAAATGCAAAAAACTGCCCCAAATATGGGGAAATTGCATATTCCGTACCGTCTATCGGTATATTTGTAACCTCTCATTTTCGAGGATACTGAACACAATGGTGGTGTTTAAAATATTTTTCCAGTATGCCACACCCCCTAAATGGGCAATTCACATATTTCGCACCGTTTATCGGTATAATATTGGTCACCCCCCATTTTCGACGATGCTGAACACGATGGTGGTATTGGTATGGTGTTACGTCTTCACACCGACTTGCCCGCACCCCCAAACGGTCAACAACCGCCCCACAAAGGACCCAAATTACCTCTTTGATGCGCCCATTTCGTAAATTCTGAATTTTTTTGGAACTGGCCGCATGCCCCTAAATGGTAAAAAAATGGTAGTTTGGGTCCGTTGGGGCGGTTTTTGGCCATTTAGGGGGTGGGACCAGTTCCAAAAAAATTCTAAGCACCGCCAACGTGTTCACCATCCTTGAAAATGGGGAGTGACAAATATTTTACCGATGAAAGACGGGGAATATGAAATTCCCCCATTTTGGTGCGGTTTTTGGCCATTTTAAGGGTAGGGTCAACTCCAAAATAATTTTCAACACCACCATCGTGTTCAGCATCCTCGAAAATGGGGAGTAGAGGTGGTTTGGTTGCCGCTTTAAATATTTGTATATATTTGTATATAATATTTTTCAAGTTTTTTTCCGACTCACAGAATCTTCTATAAGCCCATTGTGCAGAGTTACAAATATGTTAATAAAAATTACGTCAAAAGCGATCCATTTTTTTTCTCAAAGGAATATTGTACTTTAATATTTTTAACATTTATATAATTTTTTTCGTTTTTGATCGAACAGGGAAGGCTGTTTTTCATTAACATTTAATAAATAAACATGTTTTAAACATTGAAAAATACATTATTTAAAATTGAAAAATACGAATCGAACACCGTTTAATTTATAAAAATCGTCCAATCCGTTCAAAAGTTATAAGCTTTTGAAAAAATTTTGTCCCCGAATTTCAATCACTTCATATTTTAATTTCTAGCACATACCACTATCTAAATAACAAAATTTCATTAAAAAATTAAAATATTTTTTTAAAAGTGGCCCAGTTCGTAAATTCTGACCCAGTATTAATCACAATATTTTATTTAGTAAACTAAAATCGTTTGGATTCGGAACCTCTGACATTAATCTTATTAAAAGCTACCTGGGTGGTAGCTGCAAAGAGTGAAAGTAGGTGAAAAATTTTCAAGTTTTAGTTTGGTGACGTCTGGGGTACCACAAGGCTCTGTACTCTTTACCATGTTCATAAATGATTTGTTCGTAGTCTGCAAACAATCAGAAGTGCATGCATATGCTGACGATATTCAGCTGTTCATCTCACGAAGAAGTGGTCTCATTGAAGATTTGTGCTGCTGTTTAAATGAAGACTTAGAAAATATTAACACTTGGGCAAAGACAAATTTGTATTTGTATTTGTATTTATTTCTTGAATATATAGTGAAACAAGATACAATATCTTATAATTACACCACTAGTAGCTCACATAGCCAATTATTATTTGACAATTAAAACTTAAACTGTAATTACTTAGTCAATAAATATAAACTTAAAGTAATAATATATGCATTTTTACCTACAATAACAGCCTTCAGGATGTTCAGTATCACATTTTATAATTAAAAAATAATACTCATTTATTTATCTAAAGTTACTGTTTACATAATAAATGTAACAAGTGGTTAATAATCAGCGATAGTCAACATCAGTTGTTAGTTTTTGTCAGCAGTTTTTAAATATAGCCTTCGGTGGCTCTCAGTTGTCAGTAGAAAAGGAAGAAGGGATAATCAGTAGTAGAAAGTTGTCAGAAGTCGTAAGTCGTTAAGAAGTCGGTCAGTTGTCGCACATTTTTACTTTTATTTTTAATTTAATACATTTTAAATTTCCTTAACATCGTAATATTAATTTACTTTAAAGTGTTAACTTTATATTTTTGAATTAAATAAATACCAATAAACATTTGAATTAAGCTATTAAATATAATTTATCATTTATTACATAAATAGAGAAATAAATTAATAATATTAAGAATACGGGAACAAAATTAGAATTAAAATATGAAAACTATAATACGAAAACTATAATAATATTGCACATAATGAGGCCACATAGTAGACTCAATAACATATGCACATCATTATTCTTCTAAAGAAACTTTCAATTTTAAATTTTAAATTTTAAATATTAAATATTAAATACTTATTATTGCATCACAGAAAAATGTACATGTAATTGCTTTTTAAAACTTATCGCGTTACCTATCGATCTCAAATATTGAGAAAGCAGGCCCGTGCGCAAGTGGGGGGGGGGTTCTAACGCCCCATTGAAAATTTTTTTACATAGACTTTTATTGGCAATATGTTCTTACTTAAATGAAAAACCAAAAAGACTTGCGCCTCTTACGAAAAATTAAAATTTTTATGAAAATAAAAAAAGACTCACATATAGTACATAAGTATGTATAGAAAAAGGTATACTAAATGATACACTTAAAAATTTACTTATGTACATATGTATATACTTTTCAAATGATTCCCAGTTTGTTGAGATTAGTTAAAAGGTTTGCAGCTTATACTCGTAGTAATTTTTAGAAAATTTATCCGCAACTTCCGATATTTCAAAAACCAGATCCAAGCGAAAGTTGTCGTTTAAATATTCTGTTTTTTCATTAAAAAAAAAAACTTATTTTGGGAGAAGAATAAGAAATTCAAAGTGTTGGTAAGATTATCTTGCTTCAAAATTTTTCCAAACTAACTTCCTGAAATCTTTTTTGCAATTAATTTTTTGATTCACAAAAATGTTTCTCAAAAATTTGATATGTACTTTCATATTGAAATTCCCGCCATAATTTTGGAAAATATGAGTTCTAATTGTATGAATTTTATGATATTTTCCAAAGTTATGTCAGGAATTTCGGCATGAAAGTACATGCGTTCTTAAGTTTGAATGAGAAATAACATATAAAAAAATCATAAAAAAAGCAGATGCTATATTAAAGTTGTTTCGAAAAAAATTTTTTAAAATAAAAATTAAATTAAATTAATGTTTCAACAAATTTATTTAAATTTTTTTAATTTTATATAAAGTTATAGTATTTCTTAACAAAAAAGATTTAATAATTTTTATCCTATCTCCTATAGTTTTTGAGATACAGTGGCTCACAGCTTATTTGATGCAGTGCATACTTTTAACTTCAATGCTCTGTAACTTTGAAACTAAGTGGAATATGATATCATTTGAAAGAAAAAAAATTGTAGTTTAAAAAAAATGTTTTTTTATTGTAAAAAAATATTACCTGGAATTTTTATAATAAAAAATCTAAATAAACTACTAAATTTCTTGTCACAGCTTATTTTATGCAGACAGGTATAAATTGAAAAACATTGTTTAAAATAATAATTTTGTAATTTTAAATATGTAGTGTGGTAGCCTCTTTGGTCATCTACAGCTTAAAGACGGTTTGGCATCGAAGCTGCAAATTTTTATTGGTATCTGGCAAATTATAGCGCCACTCAGTTTTAAGTGCCTTTTTTTAGGTCGTTTTTGTTTGAAATGTTGTGTATTCGAAAATTTTTTTCCAAAATCGCCCATAAATTTACAAGCACATTTAAGTCAGGAGACTATGCTGGCGGTGCCATCAAATAAGGGCACATGTATATTAACCAGAATTGAACTATGACCGCTTTGTATTTTCGATTTTTATCTTGGTAAAACCGTAAACTTATCTGAATGCCCAGATTTTCGGCACTCTGTAACATATTGACACTTATAATCTGAAGACGCATATCCATACTAATGATATTTCCCATAAAAGCCAAATTTCCGGTACCAGCAGGTGACATGCAAGCCCAAACCATGGCACTGTTTTATATCGCGTGTATGTTATCCTTGCGGTTTTTTCTATTTGGCTTTCGTCTGAGTCAAATAAGTTGAATTTCGATTCGTCCACGAATATTACTGATTTTGTCTTTTTTTGTATGCTTTGTAGTCAAAAATACCTTTTTTTTGGAACTTTATAACCTGACATGAAATATCCGTGTGAAACCCCCCCCCCCCCCCCCATGGATGACTTCTTCGCACGGGCCTGTGGGGAAGAGCATTCCACAGACGGATTGAATATATAAAAAATTGGCGTTCAGATGTCAGGCAAGAGTGTTGAAATGGTTTCAGTGTCATATTACTGTTTGAACGAGAAAATACAAGTCTATCATGCAAATGAGAGGGTTCAGCTGTATGTATTATTTTATGCAGCAGAATAATGCAACGAGATTTAAGCAAGTTTTCAAAGGTAATGCCATACATCTTTTTAGCATATTGCGAGACATGATCATTCCGCTTCAAGCAAAACACATATTGTGCAATATTGTTAAATAAAACATTAAGTTTCCTTTTACTTGCTGAGTCACAATTGGTAAAAATTTCATTGCCATATAGTACTATTAGAGTAAGATAAGTTTTAACCAGGAGTATTCTTATATGTAGAGGTGTATAATATTGCGTTGCCCATAATGCTCGAAGCTTGCCATAAACTTTACCAATGTTACTATAAATATTGTTGTTTTACGTCAGTGTTCTATTAAATATTACCCACAAATTTTTTGCTGTGTCCACAAATTCAATGTGGCTGTTATTAAGTTCAAGCTTTGGTAAAGTTTGATAGGCAATAACTATTTTTGTTATAACGATACACTTTGACTTCTTTGGGTTTAAGCACAATCCATTTCTAGAAGCCCAATATTGAACAGATTTAAGATTTTTATTAAGATCATTCACACAAGTATATATTTCATCATGAGTACAGCTTACATACAATTGGACATTATCGGCATACATATATCTACTATTATTAAACGAGCTAAAATTGTATGTATATATATATATATATATATATATATATTTTCAGACTTTATTTCCAAAACGGGTGCAGCGATTTTGATGAAACTTGGGGGTTAGGTACATATGTGAACAAAATTAGGATTGGAATGGGTTTTAACTTATCAAAGGCTCCTGGAGGGGCGTGGCACAGCCCTAAACTTTTATTTCCATAACGTCATATCTTGAAAACTATTCAAGATATTGTGATGAAATTTGGTACACAGATGCAGATCATAAATGTCTTAAATTTTGCCAAAAGTGGGCTGAATCGGAAAAGTGGGCGTGGCACTTTTCAATAATTGAAAATTTTGATTCAATATTACTCAAAAACGGCACTGAGGATTTTCATAAAAATTTTATAGATAATACCACTAAGAGCAGTCATCATAACATGCTATGTCACTATACTGGCAAAATTCGTTTAAGGGCGTGGCACAGCCCAAAATATTTATAAACATTATAATAAGAGAATTAACAACACAATCGTTCTGAAATTTCATATGGTGGATATACTTGCTATAAGGTACCTCAAGACGAAAAATGGGTCTAATAGTACCAGTGGGCGTGGCACCTCCCATACAAGCAAAACAGGTTAAATGTTATATTTATTGTACTATGAGAGTAATCTTCTTAAAATTTGGTGAGGAGTTGTCGGTTACTATAAGCTTTGAAATTAAATGCATTTCGACGGAATTGCTTCGGTGGGCGTGGCACCTCCCATACAAACAAAAACCGTTAAATGTTATATTAAGTGCACTATGGGAGTAATCTCATTAAAATTTGGTACAGAGATGTCGGTTACCAAAAATTTTTAAGTTAAATGGATTTCGACGAGATTTCGTTAGTGGGCGTGGCACGTCCCATATATACGAAAATCGTTGAATGTTGTATTTAGTGCACTATGGGAGGTATTTTCTTTAAATTTGGTGTAGAGGTGTCGATTACTATAAGCTTTGAAATTATATGGATTTCAACGGGATTGCGTAAGTGGGCGTGGCACCTCCCATACGTACGAAAAACGTTAAATGTTATTTAGTGTACTATGGGAGTAATTTTTTTAAATTTTTTGTTCCAATCGATAGAGAAAGCACGAAAAATAAAGAAAAATTTTTTGTTCCAATAGACTTTTAATTACAGTGGTGTAGTGTTAATATTGTAGTGGTCATTTTTAACATTTGACCACTTAGTGCGTCCTGAGCGATTTGCGGAATTTGTTGCTGTAAGGATATTTTCCTTGTCCTTTGGAGTATCCCGGAAGTAGTCACTCCATAAGTGACTACTTATCGAGGCGGTTCACTCCGAGTCACTTTGGGTCACTTTGGGTCACTTTGAGTCACCGAGGTGAGTGAAAATCGCAATTTTGTGGTTTGCGTGCGATTTTGGTAGAATTGGTCTATAACACCTATAGGCCACGTTGGTGCAAACTCTTATCGCACCTAATTATGTTTTGCGATGCGTGCGATTTTTTGGATATTATTGCTGTAAGGATATTTTCCTTGTCCTTTGGAGTATCCCGGAAGTAGTCACTCCATAAGTGACTACTTATCGAGTTGGTTCACTCCGAGTCACTTTGGGTCACTTGGAGTCACCGAGGTGCGTGGAAATCGCAATTTTGTGGTTTGCGTGCGATTTTGGTAGAATTGGTCTATAACACCTATAAGCCACGTTGGTGCAAACTCTTATCGCACCTAATTATGTTTTGCGATGCGTGCGATTTTTTGGATATTATTGCTGTAAGGATATTTTCCTTGTCCTTTGGAGAATCCCGGAAGTAGTCACTCCATAAGTGACTACTTGTCGAGTTGGTTCACTCCGAGTCACTTTGGGTCACTTGGAGTCACCGAGGTGCGTGGAAATCGCAATTTTGTTGTTTGCGTGCGATTTTGGTAGAATTGGTCTATAACACCTATAGGCCACGTTGGTGCAAACTCTTATCGCACCTAATTATGTTTTGCGATGCGTGCGATTTTTTGGATATTATTGCTGTAAGGATATTTTCCTTGTCCTTTGGAGTATCCCGGAAGTAGTCACTCCATAAGTGGCTACTTATTGAGGCGGTTCACTCCGAGTCACTTTGGGTCACTTGGAGTCACCGAGGTGAAAGAAAATCGTAATTTTGTGGTTTGCGTGCGATTTTGGTAGAATTGGTCTATAACACCTATAAGCCACGTTGGTGCAAACTCTTATCGCACCTAATTATGTTTTGCGATGCGTGCGATTTTTTGGATATTATTGCTGTAAGGATATTTTCCTTGTTCTTTGGAGTATCCCGGAAGTAGTCACTCCATAAGTGACTACTTATCGAGGCGGTTCACTTCGAGTCACTTTGGGTCACTTGGAGTCACCGAGGTGAGTGAAAATTGCAATTTTGTGGTTTGCGTGCGATTTTGGTAGAATTGGTCTATAACACCTATAAGCCACGTCGGTGCAAACTCTTATCGCACCTAATTATGTTTTGCGATGCGTGCGATTTTTTGATAATTATTGCTGCAAGTATATTTTCCTTGTTCTTTGGAGTATCCCGGAGATAGTCACTCCATAAGTGTCTACTTATCGAGGCGGTTCACTCCGAGTCACTATGTGTCACTTGGAGTCCCGAGGTGAGTGAAAGTCGCGATTTTGTGGTTTGCGTGCGATTTGTGTAGAATTGGTCTATAACACCTATGGGCCACGTTGGTACAAACTCTTAGCGCATCTAATTATGTCTTGCGGTGCGTGCGATTTTTTGATTTTATTACTGTAAGGATATTTTCCTTGTACTTCGGATTATCCCGGAGGTAATCACTCCATAAGTGACTACTCATCGAGGTGGTTCACCACGAGTCACTTTGGGTTACTTGGAATCACCGAGATGAGTGAAAATCGCGATATTGCGGTTTGCGTGCGATTTTTGTAGAATTGCTCTATAACACCTATTGGCCACGTTGGTGTAAAAACTTTGCGCACCTAATAACGTTTTGCGGTGCGTGGAATTTTTTTTTTTTTGGATTTTTACGAATTTCGTGAACCAAAGTAACTTTAAGTGACCCAACGTCACTCGGGGTGAACCGCCTCGATGAGTTGTCACTTATGGAGTGATTACCTCCGGGATAAGCCGAAGAACAAGGAAAATATCCTTACAGCAATAAAATTTAAAAAATAGCACCAACCGCAAAACGTAATAAGGTGCGATAAGTTTTTGTACCAAAGTGGCTTATAGGTTTTACCCCTCGTACTAACTGTACAATCGGTTGCGCTCTTTTATATAAATGCTGCGATATCTCAGTCGATTTAGTGTCCAATTTAAATGAAATCGAGCCATTTTGCATTATCCTTTTCATTTCTATTCACTCTTGGTCCCAATCCACTCTTTTTATAAACACTTTTGCATCAGACCACAATTTGACGAAACTAAAAACGAAGCAAAATTGTTGAAAAAAATGGAACAGAAAAAAGTAAAGAGAAGTTGAAGCGTGAAAGTGAAAAGTCAACTTTTTTCAACAAATTCCATATTTTTTCGATTTTTTCAACCTCAAAACGAAAAACCGAACAGTGGTCGGTCTCCAGGTACTAGATTACAATTACTCAAAGCATGTGGAAGATCATTAACATATATAGAAAAGAGTAAATGTCCTAACACCGAGCCCTGTGGCACACCTCTATGGACAGGAAGAAAGGAAGACATTAAATTCATTAAGGAGACAGCTTGGCATCTATCAGATAGGTACGTTGATATCAACTTAAATGCAATAGAAGAAAAGTTAAACATATTTGAGAGTTTAGTTAACAAAGTACTATGGTCAACAGTGTCAAAGGCCTTTGAGTGGTCAAGGAGGACTAGAAAACTGACTTTATTATGATCTAGTGCAAGTCGTATGTCCTCAGAAACATCAATTAACGCTGTTGTGCAACTTCGCTTAGCTCTGAAACCCGATTGTCTTTCAGTTATCAATGAGTTATCATTTAAAAATTTGGTGATATGCTTGTGCATAATCAATTCCAATGCCTTAGAAATGTAAGACAGTATGGCAATAGGTCGATATTCATTGCATGATTTAGGGACGGGAATTATCTTGGCCTTTTTCCATGCGTTAGGAAAACACGAGGTGGTTATCACACTATTAAAATGTAGGTTAAATAGGGAAGTAGTACCGGTAGCAAAGCTTTTATAAACGTGGGGTGAATTTCATCAATTCCCACAGCATTCGACTTAATAGATAGGAATCTCTCAAGGACATCCAGTTGATTAACGCAAGTAAAGTTAAACACAATATTATTATTTATTAAACTGGTTGTATTTTCATAAAATCTTGTATTTGCTGTTGGCATGGGGATATTAACAAAATTATTATTCAGCACATTTACATCAACATCGCAATTGCTACAGCTATTTTTGCTTATACCAATGTTTCGGATTTCCTTCCATGTTTGCTTACTTTCAATAGCACTTGAAAACTTTTCGTCATAGTAATTGGTTTTGGCTAATCTGATTTCTTTAACAACCTTTTTGCGAAGATTTTTGAACTCACCATAAAGCTCAGATGTTTTGTAAGTTTTCCAGCGATTAAAAGCATTGTTACGCAGCAATATTAAATATTTTATTTTGTTGGAAAACCATGGATGTTGTTTTGGATTTAGAGTTATTTTTCTGATTGGAACAAATTTATTGAAAAGCTTATTCACATTGTTTCGCAGGAATGATAATGGGTCATCAGCTGAGGGAATCATGTAGATTGAATTCCATTCTATACATCGTATTTCAGCGTTAAGAAGTGAATACACGGAAAAAACGAAACTCGAAATTATTGTAAATATTAATCAAAATTTAAGAAAAATTAGTAGGTAATTTAGTAATTTAGAAACGATTCGAGTGTCTATTAAAAATTACTAAGCGTAATATAAAAATTACATCAAGCAGGCATTAATTTTTCGAATGCAAGTTTTTAATTTTTACAAAGTAGATTTTAAAATTTCTGCAATAATTTATTATATTTTAAAAGGACTGTACTATATTTTAAAAAGTACATTATAAAGTTTTTATGATGAAATAATAATAACTGAAATTTATTTTTAAATTTTTTGGTGTGTTGAACAAAATTAGGGCAGCCAGCGAGTTTCCGTTGCCGCTTTCCCGACCCCGTCCCAATTCTGTTCAACACATTACTTCAAAGCCAATTAGTAGGAGTTTGGCAAGCCTTATATATTTATTTTTTTGCATGAACATGTTGAGAACTCAAACAGAGTACAAATTAAACACAAAAGAGAAATAAAATTCAATATAATAAAAATTAATAATCTTGAAATAATTTTTCTATAACTACTTTTTAAAAATTATAAAGCGGGAATCATATATTACAATATGAAATATATAAAAATTCTAATGTGGCAATTTATTAAAATTTAATAAATTCTTTGTTAAATTTCAAAGTTTTTAGGTGATAATTAAAATGAAGAAAATAATTTTTAATATGCACTTATTAAAAAATGTAAAATGAAAATATTTACAAACTAGAATAGAATTTTTAATAAGGATTTTCTATTTATTACTATAAAAAAGTAATATTTGTTTTCAGATTTTAATTTTTATAATCTCCTATTAATTTTTAATAAAATTTGAGTTGGTGTTTTTTCCGTGTAGTTGATGTTTTTGAAGTCACGATAGCAAACCGATTGAAGAGTAATGTTAAGCTGAAAGTTACATATATGTGAGGAAGATCAAATCATGCCTGGAAAAGATAGGTACTGATATTTGGTCATATAGCAAAATTTTGGATTGATCATTTACGAAAAATACATCGAGTAGTGTATTTGATGAATTAGTGTAGTGAGTTAGTGCATGCTTTTAACGGGAATTAAGCCTAGAGCCTGCATATTATTACTTAAGTGAACCTCCATCAGTAAATTACTATTTAAGTCACCTCCAATTACAATGTCAGAATGACTAAGGGATTTGCATTCAATTAAGTTTAAGAGTGAAGTAATGTCAACACAACGATTAGGCCTGTACACCCTTCCCATCAAAATTTTATTTGTTTTACTCACAATGGATACAAACAAATACTCAACAGCACTGTCACAATCAGACTTAAAGCACATTTTGCATGGTAAAGTATCTCTCACATACATTGCAGAACCCCCTGCATGTCCTCGCCTATCTGCACGAAATAAGTTAAACCCATTTAGTTTAAATAAGTTATCATTCATATTATGACTGAACCATGTCTCAGAGACACATATGACATCAATACCAGAACCTTCAAATATGTATCGGAACTCATCTATTTTGTTTGCTAAGCTCTGTGCATTGATGTGACATACTTTGAGACCAACTTTCTGTTTGCAAAGTATACGAATCATACTGAAAATATTGTCAGTGGAGCGCAAGGGATGATCATTAAATGAACCAATCATTAGGGAGTAAATTAAATGAGAATCGTAAAGTAACGCAAGCAATTATTTCATGTTTCATAGGATGCAATAAAAGTATACAGGAAGGCTGGTATTTTCGAGAATTAATAAAATTATAAATATAATATAATGTAGAAATAAAAGTCCAAAATAATAATAAAAAAATCGGTTCGGCAGCAAGTACCGTACAAGCAACTTCTCTTGAGAACAATTCTTTTTTTTTAATGTTTCGATACTTCGAAAATCATTTGAGAATATCTTATGATTACAATATGGCACTACGAAAATTGAAAAAAAAAAAAAAAAATTAACATTAAACATTAATTTATAACCATGTACCTGAAACCCCTCTCAAAACTAAATTTTATAAAATTCAGAGAACTTTTACAAATAAAATGACGTCATATTGGGTGCGCCATTTTGAATTTTAAAAAAATGAAAAAAGATTCGAAATAAGCACCCTCGAAAACCCCTACCTACCCCCTCGATACTTGAAATTATATATGAAATTTATATTGCGTGCATAAAAAAGTCAGTTTTTTATGAATAAAAAACGAACCGCTGGACCGATTTTTTCCAGACTCCTTTCAGATCTAAGTCATGACGTGGCGTATCGATTGATATGATTGATTGTCATCAAAAAATTCTGTCCGGTAGTTATTGAGGAAACGAAAGCCAAAATATGTCTACATACGTACGTACATACGTACACACACACACACAGACATCACTCTAAAAATACTTGTAAACGATTGTCGAGGTCTTGAAACGTAAAGAAAACACAAAATTACCTATTTCGATTTTCGGACCTATTATAATAACTTCTCAAGAGAAGTTAAAAAATTTATAGATAATAATAATAATTGTGGTTGACAGATTTGGGTATTTATGATTCACGAAAAAGATTGTTCACTCCAGTTTGTTCACAATCAGCGTTGTATTGAGTAGCGTTAGAGAACGTATCACTAGAGCTGACAAAATCGTAAAGCTTTTTAATATAATTAATACATGTAGCTTTATCATTCTCCCCGCGCTTCAAATGAACTAAACCACGAAGTGTAAACGCAGCAGTTAATTGTTGTTGCTTTTTAAGACGAACAGCAGCTTGAAGTATCTCATAGTTGCTTTTGGTTAAGCATTCATTAACGTAAAAGGTTTTGTCAGAGTGAAAACATGCTTCAAACGAAGCCAAGCGCGATTTGTACGCTTAACATTTGCAATGGACATAAGCAGAAAGTTTTTATCAAATGGAGATTGCAACTTTACGATTATAGCCGGGTCATATTTGTTAAGAGATTCTTTCATATTCTTGAAGCGGTAAATACTCTTAACATTCGGTGGTGCAATATTTATAGTAGCACAAATTTTTTCAAAGATCTCACGAAGGATTTCGTTGTTACGAGAGGGGATTCCAGTAACGCGAAGATCGCAAGCAGCGTTAGTGTTTTCTAGTCTACTGCTAAAACTTTTAATTTTTTCATGTTCAAATTTTAGATCTTTGAGTTCACTACCCATTTTACGAAACTCCATTATTTCCATCTCGATCGCCAAAACTTTATTATTAATGTCACTATACCTGCTCTTTAGCAAATTAATTTCACAGTCAATTTTAGCTGTGAGCTTAGTTTCGAGAGTAGAAAGTTCCGAAATGACCCTCTCTAACTGCTTTTCCGCATGCGACTGAAGTCGTTCTTCCATAGATTTCATTTGTTGGAGGATAGTCTTTGAAAACTCCTCGTCTCCATGCACAACTGGTATTTTTTCAGCAGGAAATAGCTTTTGACGACGTGCCAAAGTATCCCGAAGCCTTATAGCAGCAGGTGAAGACATCTTTTTTGCACTGTTGCTTCTCAGTTCAGTTTAAACAGCAAAACCAAATTATTTATAAATTTTCGTAGAGTCCACAGATATGTTGCAATTAGTTTTGCTTCTTAGTGTACAAACAAAAGAAGAAAAAGCAGTAAAGTTCCGTTGCCTACTTTTAGGCGGATTGATTATTGTGATGACGGATAATGCAGCTATTTTTTTTTATTATAATTTACATAACAATGAATTATTACATAAATGCAAATAGGCAGCACTAGCAACATAGGCTTTCTGCTCGCTTTAAAGAATTAAGTTATACATGTTTGAAAAGTAATATATAAAACTTATTTAGGAAAAAAAAAGGTAAAAGTAGAGTCTATAATAATTTAATAATTTGAGTTTGAGAGATGTATTCGTAAATTAAAGAAATATTTTGTATGTTTATAATATTTAGTAAATGACTGGGAGTAGTGTAATTAAATATATTATTTCTAATGTAACTGAGATTTTGGCAGGTGTCCAGGAGGTGTAGTATAGTCACGTGAGGTGTATAGCAAAACGGGCAGCTAGGTGGAAGTGAAGTGGAGGATAACAAATGACTGTGTGTAATTAATGTGTGATTCAGGCGTAAGCGGCAAAACGGTTTTATTTTGAAGAAGGGGATTGACGACGGATACACAGTAATGTTTCTTTCTCTGTTGTAAACAGTATAATGGTGATGGTAGTTTCGCCACTCTTCCAATTGTGTAGAATGAATATAATTTGAAATGAAACGTAGGATATCTTTTTTTCAAAAATTGGGAAAATAGGAGTTGGTAAGAGTTCCACGTTTTTAGCAGCAGTGTCGGCAAGTTCATTCCCATGTATACCAGTGTGTCCTGGTATCCACATTAGTTTTATTTTATGTGAATTATCAAGTAAAAATTTCTGATAGAAGAAATAATGTGGCTGTTGTTTGAAAGCGAACGGACAGAGTTGAAGCATGATTGATTGTCAGTGCATATTATGAATTTATTTGAAGTTATTTATAACATACGACCAATTTATAACAGCTGATTGGGAGTCTCAGTTTTTGTTTTGTTGATTTTTTTGTTGCAAATTACTCACAATGTCTGCCAATACTGCTGCCGCACAATTAAAAATAATCTTATTGGAATGTATTTAGACAATTCAGCTGCACTTCATCTTTTTCAAAGTCAACAACCACCTTAATCTGCTATATGCCACTATGTTGAGAGCACCTCAATAACCATTTAAATTAAAAAATATTATAGAATTTTATACTGTGCAAAAATTTTCACGACTTTGACCTTCAACCAGTGTTGTCAAACCAATCAACTTCAGCGAAAAGTAAAAAGCTTAGTGTGGTTAGCAAAATATATTTTGTGCTAAGAAATCTCCGTCAGTCTTCTGTTTTTACTCCCCAGGATACTAAAATAAAGCTTGTCAAACAGTTGATAGTTCCTATTATAACTTATGCTGAAAATATTTATTGCAAGCTCGACTCAATTTCACAACATAAGCTTCTGGTTGCTTTCAACTTTGCTGCTCGCTATGTTTTTTCCCTAAAAAAAATTGATCACATTTCTGAGAAACGTTGTGCAATTCTTGGCTGTGAGTTGGTTGATTATTTATACGCGAGAAATTTTATGTTTCTACATAATCTTGTTTTAAGTCGTTCACCAGCTTATTTATACAAAAAACTGCAATTTAGCAAATCAAGTAGGTATTTGAATTTCATTAGTCCAAAATACAATTTTTTAAATATAACAAGGTTCTTTTTCATCAATACCATTAGAGTATGGAACAATTTACCAGCACAACTTAGACAAACAACTAATCGGAGCAAAATGATGTACTAAACCATTTTAAAACCATTTCATGATTTTAAAAAAACTCTTATGATAATGTTTATATTAGTATAAGTATTAGTTTTAGTTTAAGTACATATATATACTGCAAATAACTTTCTGTTTTTACATGTAATCACATTAATTGATTTGATGCACTAATATACAAATATATTGAAATTGAATTTAATTTTTTCGACCTTCTTTCATTTTAAAGCCCATAAATTTTGCTAGAAATATTAAATTTCATCGTTCCTGTAGCTTAGTGGATTTATTGTAGTAGTTCCAGATGGCAGCATCGGCGATAGGATAATTAGTTCTTTTTGATTTCTTGTCGATTGTTATCACATTCTTCTCCATGTGTGAGAATCTTCTGTAGATTTCGGCAGTTATTTTTAAGTTGAACTTGACCACAAAGGGATAATGCTTGGATATCATATAACAAGGTAAAACTATCACTATGGTTTTTAATTTGCTGAAATCTGTCATCAAGTGATACGATAGCTACATCCAGGACTGAATAGAAGAAATTGACATCAAAAATTTCTTCCTTGAAGTGCTTAGTTCATCTGACTGCCCGTAATCAAATTGATTTTGATTCTCCTCGGGTGCATATTCATTTCTATCTCAAAATCAGAACTCGCATCAATCTGTTCAGCAAGTTCATCAGTGATAGCGCTATTCTGATCTTAAATTTTTCAGGAAGTATCTCACCCTCTTTATTAGTTTCATAGCTGCTTCAAAACTGATAGTTATTTTATGAAGGTGCTTACTTACAAGGTTGACTTCAAACAAAATTCAATGCCAAAAGTATACAATTGAGGGTGTTTCTTTGTAAGCTATCCGAATGTGGCGTACACAACAATACAATCTATAGATTGTGAAACTCATGGAGAGAATTATCCATTAAAGGCGCCATTCTTAACAACGAGAACGATTGAACTGTCTTCACTTCAGATACAAGTTAAGGCTTGCAAGGCGCTCTCGTTTGGTGCATTCGTTTGGCTCAGTTTGAATCCCTCTTTGGCGCTCTCGGCGCCCTCGTTTGGTGCTCTCGGCGCCCTCGTTTGGTGCTCTCAGCGCCCTTGTTTGGCACTCTTGGCACCCTACGTTCGTAGGCGGAGCGGTCGCCTGCTTCGCCTTCGCCTTAATCCGGCCCTGCTTCTAAGGCTCTCACGCAATTGGCATTCAATATGCGCCAAACATCGATGTGCGCTCTGTACTGCCTAATCTCACTACAATTTCGAGAAACATTAGGCCGCACAGTGGATGGATTTGTAAGGAACAGCGGCCATAAATAGTAATAATTGCGCTACACTCTTGAAATTTGGTAAAGATGTTTCAAATGTAAAAATAAGAAAAATTTCTGATTATGAGTAAAATCGGTCCACGGACACGCCTACCAAAATTGGGATGTGGTTGAGACCTTTTTCAAAATGGGTATCAATTCTATCAAAGCAGATTTTAAAAATGTTACTGATTTTGCGATATTTCATAGTTTTCAAGTTATTAGAAAAAAACCAAAAAAGGTGACCATTAACAGTAGTAATAGCGCTAGAGTCTTGAAATTTGGCGCAAACGTTTTTTGGGTTAAAACAACAAAAGCTTATGAATATAAAAAAAATCGGTTCAAGGACACGTTACCTCCCATACAAAGTTGGGATGTGGTTGAGACCTTTTTTTAAAATGGGTATCAGTTCCCTTTAACTTGGCAATACTGATTTCAAAAAAATTACTTATTTTGCGATATCTTTTGTAGTTTTAAAGTTATTAGAGAAAAATCAAAAAAGGTGGGCATTAACAGTAGTAATAGCGTTAGAGTCTTTAAATTTATATTTATATTTACAAGAAAATATATACATAATAAGAATAATAAAAATAATAATAAAAAAATAATGCCCCATATGCTGCTTCTGCCATACCTTCACTACGTTATATTCAGGTATAAAAAAGGGCAAACCCCAAGGAAAAAATAGCCCTTTTCAGTTCCCTTCTACTTAAAGGAACTTCTTTTAAAATTTAAGCAACTTATTTCACACTGTAAGCTTTTAAATCAATAAAATTATTGTAAAGCGTTGCAAAATGTGAAGAAATAAAAATATTTTTTCCGTCAAAATTGCAGTAGAAAAATAATCATATAAAAAAAAGTTCTGAAAAAAAGCAGCTAGAACCTTAGATTCTGGTTAACCATACTTTCTCACATTACATATTAAAAAATTTCCGAAATCCGGGGATATACTTATTTTTCTGTCAAAGTTTGCCAATTTTCTCAATTATGACTTTTTCAGCCCTAACTTTAAAAAAATCAGCATAGTTCACACATAGAATACAAAAGTTCAAGCAAACATTTTTTGAAAAGTATGATCCATGAACTTTATGCCAATATACAATATTGGTATAATTCAATACAAATAAATTAATAAGAACATTTCATAAAAGTCAGTATTTTTTGTTCCTTCTAAAACTACATTAGGAAAAACTTGATAAAAAAAAAATTGTTAAAAAAAGCAGCTGAATTTTTGTCTTTTAACTAACCGTACTTTCTCACAATACATATAAAAAAATTTCCGAAATCCGGAGATACACTTCTTTTTTCTTCTGTCAAAGTTTGCAAATTTTCCACTTTTATCATTTTTCAATATAATTTTTGAAAAATCCGTACAATTCATAAAGATTTGTAAAGATTTTTATAAAGTGGAAACAATGTACTTTCCGGCAATATGCTACATTATAGCATTTTGTTTCAAACAAGTTAACTAGAGCGCTTTATCTAACAATCGCTTTTATAAAAAGTTTCATAGAACATTTTTGGTGTACAAAGTTCAACTTTGAGCCCACTGTGTCACTAAATTCAAAACATATTTAACACTTTTATAGTTTTTTTTCAGTCCCTAAGTATTCTCTGACGATTGCTTTAAAAATTTTTCAATCCCTACCACTTTCAAATTCTTCCTATTTATGGCCACAAAAATTCACTGTGGCCGATGTTTCAAGAGCGTTTAAATCAAATTAAAGAAAAACTGCTCATAATCAAATAGGGTGTGGCAGCAATGTTATATAATATTATAAAGCGCTCACTATCCATTTCCAAAGGCTGGGCTGCGCTAACGGGGTACTTAAGTACTCCAGCAGGGTCTCCCTTGTTAGATTGCTCAGCCTTTAGGTATCTGACTAAGACAGGTACAAGTCCGTAAATTTTTCGAAATCCAGATGAAGCGTCTGCATCATAGTGATCGGGTCCTGGTATGCGTCTGAATCCAGTGGAGCGGCAGTTTTTCAAATCCTGGCAGCATGTATAAAATGAAACCCCCCCCCCCTTCATTAGCATCCGACAAAATAGTGTTCTGAAATCTTCGGGGACCCAGTCATTGGGGCTTCGCCTTCAGGCCTGAGATGATAGTCATGCAACGGAGACCCCTTAAGGACGCTTCATAGACAGCGGAATGAGGACATGGAAGACGATTTGGACATTCTCTCTTCGTCGAATCTCCTGGAAGATTTGAGACTGCATGACACAGACGAGGAGGATCTATTGTTATCCTCCCAAAATGTGGCATACTCTTTGGGTCCTCTAGTGAAGAAGGCGAGGATGAATGTCCAAAAGATATTGACGGGTGCAGAGCCCAATAATTAAAAGATTAAGAGGAGGAAGGGAAATGATTATGAAAAAGAATGGTCTTAAAAGCATGAAAGCAAAACTGCAACTATTTCTGAGAAATTATCTGCGCTTTCTGAGAGCATTGTTGGAAAACTCACTGACATCAATGGAGACGCGCTACAGCAGTTACACAAGCGCGTTCATATGATGGAAAGTAAGGAACCTGCATTAGATGCTGTACTGTTTGGTATTCCAGAATGTGCAGATGAAAACCTTAGTAATATTTATAGACAACTAAAACTCTCCATTGAAAATAGACTTCCTCCAGTTCGTAAAATTCTTAGTGCTAGACATATGAAGCAACATAATTTGAACACACCTACATCTGTGATTCTACAATTTAATTGCCAAACTGAGAAAGACTCTGTCACGCGAGCAGAAGCCATTTTCCGTACAGAAAATCAAAGAACATTTACTTTTCAAGACCTGGGATTGTCTTCAAATGCAAAGTGTTATCTAAATGAAAGCATAACTACGCGAACTCGATTTATTCTCCAAAGCGCTTTGCAACTAAAGCGTGAGAAACAAGTTTTTGCGGCATTTACTAAGCGCGGTTTTATTTTTGATGAAGAGAAATTATATGCTATTGTCAACGATCAAACTGATGACCACCTTGATGAAGAAGAGCTGCATGAATAATATTGGGTTTATTTATTTAATTCTTTTGTTGTGCTTTTTAACTTCTCTTATTAAAAATTTGCCTTTCTCAATTTCATTATTTTATTACATATTTCTGTTGTTATGTTATTTAATTTCTTGTACAAAAATTAATTTTTCGCAACTTCATATTTACTTAATATTCCTATTATTCGCATGTAATGAAACACTAAAAAAACTGCTCTTGTGCGCATCATTGTTGTAAAAAAAAACTCATAATCATGGAAAAATATTCGAAAATTCTCGGAAAAGTACTTTTTGTTGTTTTGTTTGTTTTTATTGATGAATTTTGAGCTTAAAAATTTGTTTGTGTAGCCATGCGATGCTTTCGCATTTTTTTATGCAAGCATTTATATTTATTTATTTAATTCAGTGATGCACGAATTTCTACTGGGTATGTTTTGCTTTCCTTTGAATTCCTACACACATTTATACACATACTAGCGCGAAATTTTTGTTGTAAACGTCAGCGCCCTGTCGAGTTTTGAGCACCGCAGTTGAGCATCCCTATTCTATCCCTGCAGGAAAATCAACTAATTTTAAATTAATTTAAAATTGCTTTTTTTTTCAAGTACAACTAATTGAAATTCTGACTTTTTCTCATATAACCAACTGACTTAAATAACATGGGGTTGTCATTGGAGTAAGTCAATTGTCGTCATCTGCATATGTTTTCAACTACTTTAAAAGTAGTTTAAAAGCAACTAGTTTTAAAGTACTTTATTTTCAACTACATTAAAAGTAATTTAAAAGCAACTAGTTTTAAAGTACTTTATTTAAACTAGTTTTGAAGAACTGACTTTCAAATTTTCTATGCATCCTGCCATACTAGAATTAATGTAGATCTGTATATAGGCCTATGCAATAAATTTCAAGTTACAAAATTTCGGAGACAAAAAAAGTTATTGATATAATCTAAAAGAGGTTTTGAAGGGTAAGAGTAATACTTTCAGATGCCGTAAGCAGTTTTGGAAAAAAAATTTATTCACGATGCAAAATAAACTCGAATATAGCCAAAAACCGTGTTTTTTGCACCTGACGTATAGGTGAAATTCTGAGCTCGGATTCGGATTCAGCGCATTAAAGTCCTTCGGGTATGATAGGTCTGGTCTCTGGTTTAAAAATTTTTATAATATTTTAATATATTTGAAAAATTGAAAATTAAAAAATTATTTGACAAAATTGAAAAATTTAAATATTTTAGGATTCATACACGAAATCAAAAATACTACAACATAAAAAAATATCGAACTGACGCATTCCGCATGTATTTTAAACTACTTTTAAACTAATTGTTTTCAACTACTTTAAATTAGTTGTTTTTTGGCAATTGACTTTTGCACTCCGGCAGGGATGCTACACAAACATTTTCTGATTTTTCTTCTATGCACAGTGTGTGTGTTTAAATAATAATTCCAATGCAATAAATCCCACGGCCGAGGAATTGGATTCTGGATTTGCTTTCATGCTCAGAGTGCTTTAGGAGCCGTTCAAGTATTACGTAACGCAATTTTTGAAGATATTTGACCCCCCGCGCCCCCTCTCCTTAAACATTACGGTATCACACAAGTGACCATGTTTACCTAAAAGTCACAATTATGTTGCGCAATGTACCGGAAAGTCATTTTAACGACTTCTGTTATGTTTTAGTCGCGTTTGCGATGATAATAAATAAAACAAGAGAAATTTTTAACTCGCAGCGTTACGCGTTGTTCGAAGCCCCCCCCCCCTTAGTGCGTTACGTAATACTTGAACGACCCCTAAGGCTCAACAAGATGACCAGTGGCGGATTTAGGTTCAATGTCGCCCTAGGCCCTTGCCGATGTGCCGCCTTTTTTATATGTAAAATTGACTGTCAAAATTAATTACTTAAATTATCATATACTATTTTTAATATAACTACTTATTTATTGGTTTACATGTGTTTTTAAAAATAATTTTTAATATAAGTTAGTTATTTTAAATATAATTTTTTGTATTAAATAGTAAATACATTTTTTTAATTAACTTATGAGATCAATTTCTTTTTTCTCGCTTTGGTTCGCGGGAAAACGTCGATTTTATCGTCGTAATCAATTTTTTGAACTAATTGAGCCTCGATAGAAAATAATGCGAGGGCATTAAGTCTCTCTTGGGTCATACTTGCACGTAAAATTAGCTTTTTACCCGTTTCAGGGTGGAAAAAGATGTTTCTCTTGAACAATTTTCAGCTGGAATGCTTACAAAAATTCGTAGAGCAATGTCTACATCCCGAAGATTTCGTGAAAATTCAGAGAATGATAAATTTGGACATTGGATGATAAATCAATTTGAGAATCCTGAATTTTTTTATTCGCAGCATTGAAACGATCTAAAATTGCGTTCCAAACAAATTCCAACACTTTTTTTGCTCGACTAATCTTGCATTTGTCAGTGACAAAGCTAGCCTGATCCTCTGTTATCAAACCTGCTTTTTTGGCATCCAGAAAGGCAGATGAAACAATCAGGGCCGCTGCTCTGCCACTTACTCCGAATCTTTGGGCAGATAAATCAGCGTGTTCTAATTATAGTGTGTTTTGTTTGATTTTAGAGGATGGAAGAGAAAATTCAGCATCGTTTTTGGAAGAAGATATGTGCGACGCACTGACATTGTTGTCGTCTGTGTGAGTGTCTGGTTGATCTGAATGGTTACGTGTTGTAGCTGTAACTTTTCTGGTAATTGTTGATGTTGAATGACGTTTTGAAAGCTTTTTTTAGGTTCATTTCTCTTTTCAATCCTTTTTGTTTCAGGTAGATCAACACTTCCAATGCGACCAATACTTCTGGTTCTCTAGTCCAAGAGAAATGGTTGTTCAATGATAGGAACTTTCCTTTCCTTTGGACAATTGCATGAAGAAAAAGAAATGCATTTACAAGCAGCGATGTCAAATAATTCTGCGGCAGAAGAGACAAAGTCGTCTCTTTTAGAGCGCAAACCTATTTGGTTCCTTAAAAACATTTGCTGAAGTGTCAGAAATTTTTTATTATATGTGGTGAGCATTTGTCGAACTCTGGTGTGTGAGACTATCGGAATATATGACTTTTTTGCAACTATTTCTGAAACCTCTTTACTCCTAAGTTCATAGTTGTTGCCTCGGAGTCGCCCTATACGAAATCTTTCAAACTAATAACACAAAAGAACATCCTGGTAACTGGGTAGCTGGGACTCAGTGAGATCGTACGGATATATGCCAAACACAGGACATTTCTGCCTAAATTTAAATTAAGATACAGATATGTTGAGTTTTGTCTTATGTTGAGAGAATGTAAGTGATAGCACTCGGCAAAATCAACGACAAGAGTGAAGGAACTCTATGAAAGAATATTTGTGTGGTGGCCTGTCCGAACGTAGCGTGTGGCGCAGGGGAATGAATGTAAGTGATAGCACTCGGCGAAATCAACGACAAGAGTGAAGGAACTCGATGAAAGAATATTTGTGTGGAGACCTGACCGAACGTGTCGTATGGCGCAGGGGAATGAGTGTAAGTGATAGCACTCGGCGAAATCAACGACAAGAGTGAAGGAAGTCGATGAAAGAATATTTGTGTGGAGACCTGCCTGAACGTGTCGTATGGCGCAGGAGAATACACGACGGAGCAAGCTGGTGGCGGCCGGCGCGCGGCGGGAGTCTAATCTAGTGTCTGGCGGGGAGGGGAGAGAAAAGGGGGAAAGCGAGACGGGACGGGGGGAGCGGACCGGCCAGTCCGACCCGACGCGTGAAGCACAGAACACATCTCCGCAGCGCCGGCGTCATTGTTGGCGCATTCAGAGAGAATTGTGGCCGCAAACCAATTTTCACCTTGCGCTGCGGCGCGCCGCCTTTTCACTCGTATCTCGAAAACGGTTCGTCATACGGCCATGATTATTCATTCCATTTCCGTAGCTAATGACGCGACCAACAACTTTTGTTTCATACATTTTGCCGTGAGAGACGTATTTCAGGTGCTAGGTAGGCAATTTCACGATTTTAGGTAAATTTCTGAAATTTCAAGGCCGGAGTTGGGGTTGAAGATGCAGTCCGACCTCAAAACGGAAAATTGCATTGGAATCAGGAAGTAATAAGGCAAATTTTCCGCACTATTAGAAATCTCGAATCGAAAAACGTCCGGAATCGACCCACCCTATTGTAGACCCCTCTTTTTCTAGTGCATAATATGCATCGTGTCGAGCAGACCAACGAGTTTGAGACAGACTTTTGAGCGTTTGCTATGTACGCTGCCATAAGATCTCCCAACGATTTATAGATATGGTGAAAAAAATTATAAAGTTCTTGCAGCGTAGCAAAAAAATCGACTGCTTCAGGTACTGATTGAGCTGCACAAGTAGTAATAATAATAATAGATTTGAGCTATTAGCTTTCTTTGCAATTTAGTTTGAAGCTTTAAAACCAAGTAAAAAGCTTATATATTAATGGATATGAAAAAATTATACATGCAATTAATTTGTTATATTTTTATAATTTTTTTTTAGCTTTATCACACTTTCTCAACATACCCACCCAGATCTTATGGATATAAACATACAATTGCATGAATGTAATTAATATGGTCCAAAGCATAAATGTTAGAAAAAATTTACCCATCATGCTGTGGGGCTCGGACAACACAAACATAAAGACCAACAACCATTAAGCTACAAAATTAACTATAGTTATTTCTCAATCTAAACTTGAGTTGACCTTTTGACAAGCTAATATTATATATATCGCAATTATTAATGAGAGTAGTCATGCGATTAAAAGGAGCTGTAGCCATATAATTAGTTCTACTGATTGGTTGGTAAAATATCCGATATGAGTTACGATTACTCCTACGATTACTGTTAAAATGAATATATTTCAGAAGCTCTGGCGCCGCAAGTGACCCAGCTACAAGCTGATGCAAATAAAGTATATCCGCAATATTTCTACGCGAGCTCAAAGACTGCATATGTAGTAACTTCAAACGATCCTGATAATGAGGAAGGTATAAAGAGTCAATCCAATTTAAGCCATTGAGAGCAAAACGAATAATATTTTTTTGAATTCTCTCAATTCTATTAATATGAATATTATAAAATGGTGACCACACTTGGCTGGCGTACTCTAAGTGAGGACGCACTATTGTATTATATAAAGTCACCGTAACTAAAGGGCTATTAAATTCTTTTGCCCACCTCTTAATGAAGCCAAGCAGAGATGAGGATTTTTTACAAATTTGATTAATATGCTCTTGACTAAATCGACTCGACCAATTTTTTTATCTTTTAATTCATAATCAAACTCCACAATATTTTTCCTCCTAGTGAAAATCATAGTTTGGCATTTATCAGGATTAAGATGTAAGTTATTTTTAGAACACCAAACCTCAAAGGATTTCAAGTCAGACTGAAGTGGAATAGTATCACCAACCCCCTTCACGTTCCTGTAAATTTTCATGTCATCTGCATATATTAGCAGATGCAAGTTTTTAATGACATGTGTAACGTCATTAATTGCTAATATGAACAGCAGCGGCCCCAGGTGGCTTCCTTGTGGAACACCTGATGCCGCGCTGAATGGGAAGGAAAATATCCTCCGAAATTTTATTTGATATGAGCGATCAGATAAATAAGATTCAATCCAGCTGACAAAACTTAAAGGAAATCCAAGCTTCTTTAATTTAAAGAAAATCAAATTGTGTGGTAATTTGTCAAATGCTTTACTGAAGTCAGTGTAGATGCAGTCAACTTGCCCACCAGAATCAAAAGAGCTTAATGCAAAGGAAGTAAAATCAAGGAGGTTAGAAACTGTAGATCTGCCATTAACAAAACCATGCTGACGAGTTGTTATGATTTCACCACAGCACACCTTAACCTGATCGTACACAATGCGTTCAAAAATTTTCGGTATCGATGATTACTTCGCCACGGGCCTGTAGTTTGAAACATCATTTTTACACCCTTTCTTGAAAATGGGGCTTATATATGAATTTTTCCAAAATTTAGGAAA
Organism: Meiosimyza platycephala; assembly: GCA_963662105.1. Classification (NCBI taxonomy): domain Eukaryota; kingdom Metazoa; phylum Arthropoda; class Insecta; order Diptera; family Lauxaniidae; genus Meiosimyza; species Meiosimyza platycephala. Next base: position 58,015,899 of record OY759211.1, on the reverse strand, counting down.
ATAGCCATCTCTAATCGATTTATTAAATAAGAAACTGAGGGGTTGACTCAGCACAGAGCTACAATTAACTAGTACTGTCGCAGGAATACCATCAGGTCCGGAGCTGAAGTCATCATCAACAGATGAGATATATTTCTCTATGAGTTCACGTGAGAAAGATATCCCATTAAACGAAACTAAAGGGTCGTTATCCATATATTCAAAATAGTTGATCTCAGGGCTAAATAATTCCGTAGAAAAAGATTCTTTAAATAAATTAGCAAACAACCCAGCTATAATTTGTGGGTCGCTAGTGAGCCCATCAACTGTTTTGAATTCAGATGGAAACCCGTCAGACTTTTTTTTTGTATTAATAAAACCCCAAAAATGCTTGGGGTCATGAAGAATATTCAGCTTTATTCTATTCAAATATTCAGAATAAACTAAAGCCGACATATCCTTAAATTCATGGAAAAGTCGCTGGTAAGCAACTAAGTCATTTCGGTCCTGGCTACAAACGTATTTGTTCCACGCCCTATTACGGCCATTACGTATTTTTTTTAAACCCTTTGTGTACCAAGGGTACGAGGAATTATTAACGTACCTTTTTGTATATGGCACCGACAATGCTATGGCCGAAAAAAGTTCACCATAGAAAAATTTAATGCACTCATCAAATGAATTACTCGTATTATTATAAAAATTCTCATTCAACTTTAAAAAGTCAGCTTTTTTAAAATTGAATTCATAAACATTGATGGAAGAACATGCATTAATTAAAGTTTCATTGTCAGATTGGTACACAATACTCAAAGGTGGATGATAGGAATCAACCGTAGAAAGAGAATGGATAGCATTTCTTACAACAACCTTACTACTATTTGCAGCCAAGACTAAGTCAAGTTGTCGTCCATGAGAATTAGTTATACAACTTACTTGTTGTAAATTAGATAGTAATTCATCAACAAAAATTTGTTGTTGTCGAGTTTTTGGACACGATGTAAAAAATATGTACCATCATCTGAAGTTCCATTTCATTCGGTTTTTACCTTCACCGATATAACTACTTAACTACAAAATGGCGGACGCAGCTCCAGCCCGTGGTGGATTCCCTGGAGGATTTGGCTTTCGTGGTGGACGTGGTCGTCGTGGTCGCGAACGAGGCCGTCGTGGTCGCGGTCGTGGTTGTGGCGGAAAGGAAGACTCCAAAGAGTGGGTCCCAGTAAGCAAGTTGGGACGTTTAGTTCGCGACGGCAAAATTCATTCATTGGAGGAAATTTATATGTACTCATTGCCCATTAAAGAGTTTGAAATCATTGATTTCTTTTTGGGAACAGCATTGCGAGATGAAGTTTTGAAGATTATGCCTGTTCAGAAGCAAACTCGTGCTGGTCAACGTACCCGTTTCAAGGCTTTTGTTGCTATTGGTGATAACAATGGTCACATCGGATTGGGTGTTAAGTGCAGCAAAGAAGTAGCTACAGCTATTCGTGGTGCCATAATATTGGCGAAATTGTCAGTGGTTCCAGTTCGTCGTGGCTACTGGGGTAACAAGATTGGTAAGCCCCATACTGTACCATGTAAGGTTACTGGCAAGTGCGGTTCGGTATCTGTGCGTCTGATTCCAGCACCACGTGGTACCGGCATTGTATCTGCCCCAGTACCCAAGAAATTGTTGACTATGGCAGGCATTGAGGATTGCTATACTTCAGCACGCGCTTCAACTGGCACATTGGGTAACTTTGCCAAGGCCACTTATACTGCCATTGCCAAAACCTACGCTTACTTGACTCCAGATTTGTGGAAAGAGATGCCTTTGCGTGCCACACCGATTTGCCGATTTCTTGGCCGATAAGCCAGGCAGTGGTGGAGTACGACATGTTGAGGCTTAAGTTTACATGTGGTATTTTGCAACAGCGCTCAATATCCAAAATGAGAATAAATGACGATTTACGGTGAGGCAGATTGAAATCACCTAACAATAAAATGTCGTCATTAGTGTCTAGTTCATTTGTTATGTATTCTACGGACATCGAAAGACATTCGTAGACATCTGCGCTACTATTTGGAGGAACATAAGCGTTAAGAATATAAATATTGGAGTTACAATATGTAACTTTAACGCATAATAGTTCAATATTAGATGCGCAGGCAATTTCGATTAATGAACTAGTTAAATGATTTTTTATCTATCTACTATTATTAAACAAGCAATAATTGTATGTATTTGTATGTATATGTATATATATATTTTCAGACTTTATTTCCAAAACGGGTGCTGCGATTTTGATGAAACTTGGCGGTTAGATACATATGTAAACAAAATTAGGATTGGGCTGGGTTCTAACTTATCAAAGACTCCTGGAGGGGCGTGGTGCAGCCCTAAACTTTTATTTTCATAACGTCATATCTCGAAAACCATTCAAGATATTGTAATAAAATTTGGTACACAGATGCAGATCATTAATGTCTTAAATTTTGCCAAAAGTGGGCGGAATCGAAAAAGTGGGCGTTTCAATAATTGAAAATTTTGGTTCAATATTACTCAAAAACGGCACTGACGATTTTCATAAAAATTTTGTAGATAATACCACTAAAAGCAGTCATCATAACATGCTATGTCACTATACTGGCAAAACTCGTTTAAGGGCGTAGCACAGCCCACAATATTTATAAGCTATATAATAGGAGAACTAACAATGCAGTCGATATGAAATTTAGCATGTTAGGTATACTTGCTATAAGGTATTTTTAAACCAAAAATGGGCGCAATAGTACATGTGGGCGTGGCACCTCCCATACAAGAAAAAAGCGTTAAATGTTATATTTAGGGTGCTATGAGAGTAATCTTCTTAAAATTTGGTGAGGAGGTGTCGCTCACTATAAGCTTTGAAATTAAATGTATTTCGACGGGATTGCTTCAGTGGGCGCGGCACCTCCCATATAAGCAAAAAATCTTTTGTGTAATATTTGGTGAACTATAAGAGTCATCCTAATAAAATTTGTATAGAGATGTCGGTTACTATAAGCTTTGAAATTATATAGAGTTCGACGGGATTTCATAAGTGGGCGTGGCACCTCTCATAGATGCAAAAAACGTTTTGTGCTATAATTGGTGAACTGTACGAGTAATCCTAATGAAATTTAGTATAGAGATGTCGGTTACCATAAGCTTTAAAATTAATTCGATTTCGACGGGATTGAATCAGTGGGCGTGGCAACTCCGATACAAGCAAAACATGTTTTGTGTTATATTTAGTGTGCTATGAGAGTTATCTTTTTAAAATTTGGTATAGATATGTCGGTTAGTAAAAACTCTGAAATTAAATGGACTTCGACTGGATTGCATCAGTGGGCGTGGTACTTTCAACTTTTTTTAACCTCTTTCAACATTTTCCATATTTTTCCGTCTTTGTCAAACTCATTCAACTTTTTTCGACACCATTCAATTTTTTAAGAGATATTCAACTTTTTTCGAGATTTTCAACCTCTTTCAACCTCATTCAATTTTTTCGACTTTTTCAACCATATTCAACTTTCTTCGACTTTTTGAACGTCATTCAACTTTTTTAGATTTATTCAACTTCTTTCATTTGTTTTAACATTTTTCAACATCTTTCAACTTTTTTCAACATTTTCCGACTTTGTCAACCTTATTCAACTTTTTTCACTTATTGAACCTCATTCAACTTTTTTAGAGTTATTCAACTTTTTTCAACCGTTTCAACATTTTTCAACCTCTTTCAACTTTTTTCAACATTTTCCACCTTTGTCTACCTTATTCACCTTTTTTCGACTTTTTGAACCTCATTCAACTTTTTTCGAATTATTCAACTTCTTTGAACTGTTTCAACATTTTTCAACCTCTTTCAACTTTTTTCAACATTTTCCGACTTTGTCAACCTTATTCAACTTTTTTCACTTATTGAACCTCATTCAACTTTTTTAGAGTTATTCAACTTTTTTCAACCCTTTCAACATTTTTCAACCTCTTTCAACTTTTTTCAACATTTTCCACCTTTGTCTACCTTATTCACCTTTTTTCGACTTTTTGAACCTCATTCAACTTTTTTCGAATTATTCAACTTCTTTCAACTGTTTCAACATTTTTCAACCTCTTTCAACTTTTTTCAACATTTTCCGACTTTGTCAACCTTATTCAACTTTTTTCACTTATTGAACCTCATTCAACTTTTTTAGAGTCATTCAACCGTTTCAACATTTTTCAACCTCTTTCAACTTTTTTGAACATTTTCCGCCTTTGTCAACCTTATTCACCTTTTTTCGACTGTTTCAACATTCTTTTAATTTATGTCAAACATTTTCTATATTTTTCCGACTTTGTCAACTTCATTTAACTTTTCTTGACTTTTTCAACATCGTTCAACTTTTTTCTAGATTTTCAACTTTTTGGAGATTTTCAACCTCTTTCAACTTTTTCAACACTTTTCACTTTCACGCTTCAACTTTTCTCAACTTTTTTCTGTTCCATTTTTTTCCGACTTTTCCAACATTTTTCGCCTTTTCAACCCATTTTAACATTGCCCATACTACTTTTTTTAACCTTTTTTGACGTTTTTCAACCTCTTACAACATTACTAATTTTTATTTATGGCTTTTCAGCTCTTTGTAATGTTTTTTAAATATATCAACTTATTCAACATTAGTCAACTTTTTTCAACAAATTCCATATTTTTTCGATTTTTTCAACCTCAAAACGAAAAACCGAACAGTGGTCGGTCTCCTGGTACAGGCTATTAAGACGCCTCCACCAACAGAATAAATGTCTTCCAAGTGTCTGCTTCTTCTAAAAACATTGAAACTATTGTCAAAAAGTTCCAAATTGAGAAAAGTATTATTTAACCAAGTTTCGGTAAAAACGATAATATCCTCAGAAAAATTCTGAGTGGCTAAAAAAATGTCATGCATCTTATAACGCAAACCCCTTACATTTTGATAGTAAAGGGATAGCCGCTTCAGTTTTTTTGAATTGGAACGGACAGTCTTATTATAAGTGCCTACTAAATTTAATGAATGGCCAGCGCAAGGAATGTTATCCGCTAAAGAATTAATTGTCTTAATTCGTGACTGATGTCCTGACATATTGCTAGAGTTATCATAAGATTGATCACGACATTTCATTATGTCGAGACCATTTTTCTCTAAAGAGTTTAATACAGCGTTCATATCCGTCGTTCTTTTACAAACCGCACGAATTTCAGGAATAAAACCTCAACTTCTCCAAATGCGATGAAAATTTTTTTTCCTGCATCTTCTAACAAATTCAGTTGAAAAAATTTTTTTTCGAAAATATCCACATTTCAATTTTCGATAATTGGCTCGATTTTGTCAAAACTACTCATATTAGAAGTCTATTATCTCCAGTTGTACTGATCCGATCAATATCGGATTTGTTTTATTTAATAGTCTATAACAATAGATTTCGCAGTAAATTAAAAAAAAATTTATACTGTCAACAAATGAAAAATAATAACAATTTAATTGTTTAAATAGTATTAACATGCTGTCCACCCAACAAGAATAAATTTAAATAAATATCATTTTGTTCCTTGTTCTTTTATCTACAAAACCCATTTTACAAAAATGTGGTGCCTCTGCTAGATGGGAAGTTATTAAATACAAGGAATGTAAGCATGCAGCGTGCGATGAGTCAAAAGAAAGGAACGAATACCCGTTATTAAATTTTGGCTCGTCGCACGCTGCACGCTTATATTCCTTAGATTCCGACAAATGATCTAAGCTGTAAAAAAAGTTCGGGCGACTCTAAAATATCAAGTCCAAAATGCTGTGCGGTTTGTAAAATGATGAATGAATGACCGATATCCTTAGCTTTATGACCAGTATTTGGTAAAAATTCTAAAAATCTCTCAACTATTTCACAATTTTTACGTTTATATCTAATAATCATAGTAAGCTAGCTATCGACATGTGCAATATCTGGCGTAGAATCTACAATGAGACTAAAATTCTTAGCGTATTGTACTTTAGTAAAAATGTGTTATAAAACTTTATCTTGCATTAACAATATAGTTTCTTCATAGATCGTTTTTGATAGAAACGACGTATTTTCATTATAAGGGAAATCAAATAAAAATGGATCAAATTCAGTAAGAAGTTCTACTGTTCCTATAAAAATTACCATTATGGGGATTTCCAATTTGTTATGAATACCCTCGGGATGGCAACCTCTTAAAGCGAGTGATTTAACAATAGGGATTACCCGCTATAAAATTTTCTTCCAATTCCAGATTTTTTTGCCATGTGCAGTACAGTTATTAACAACGTTCCGGATTTAACAAAAATAGAAAAATGCCAGCACCTGCGTGCAAGTCTTCGAGGAGCAGCGCTGGATACTATTCGCTCACATGAGCCAACTGAAGCAAATTATGATAAGGCTTTAGAACTTTTAAAAAATCGTTTCGATAATAAATTATTGAATTTTCAGGCACACATTAAAGAAATTTTTGGGCTGAAAGGCGTTGAGAGTGGCTCTGCAGCTGGTTTACGTGAGCTAAGTGACAAAGAACAGCTTGCAGATGGACTGCTTATACATCTCATTTCTCGTAAGCTTGACATTTCATCACAAAGCAAATGGGAAGAAGGTTTGCCAGTCCACGAATTGCCAACATGGTCATTAGACCGTACCTCAAAAAAAAATTTCTCGGTACACCAGTAAATCCGAAGCATTTTTGCAAGGTAATTTCGAAAAAAAATTTTTTTTTTTTTGGACGAAAATAGAGGTCGCGCATTTGAGAAAAACATCATTTCTTCGGCATTTGCAGTCCGATCTTAAAGTATGATATATCAATGTTTTTGCCTTGAATAAACCAACTTTTTGATCTAATGATCCTTGACATCACGTGCCCCGTTTTTGAACTTACCTACCATATCTCAGTTTCTACCACCCTAATGTACCACCCTAATATCAGAAAATTAAAGCTTGCAAAAAATCATTAAATTTTTTAAATGAAGTATTTCGATTACTCCATTAGAACTATTTTTAAAAATGTTTTTAAAGTTTTTTACCGAACGTAGGGGTCCCCTTATTAAATTTTTTGTCATATCTTCGGTATTTAGAATCGGATCTTAAACATGATGTTTTTGTCTCCAGGAGACCAATTTTTTTTTGCTCCAAAGGTCATTGACTTTAAGGACACACCAGATCTACAACATGAATTTAAAAAATTAAGTAAAGTGTAACTAGTGGAGCCGTTGCCCAGCATCTCGAAAAAGCTCACCGTACGGTACAATTTCATTCACTCTTCTTATCATTTAAACAAAACATGGAGCTTTTACAGTGAGAAAACTTATTTATGTATGTTAAAACTTTAATTAATTTATCGAGTTACTTTTCTAGTAGTATGTAGTGTATTTTATCATTTAATAATATTAAGTATTATTCTACTACTAGTAGTAGTGGTTATGTATTATTCTACTACTATAAATTAAGCTATCGTGAACATGTAATAATCTATTACTTAAATCAAAAATTGTGAATATGTATTAAGATAACATATGTTCTATGTTAAACATATGTTTCTATTTACAAAAGAAAGGATACCGTTATTCCTGTATAAAAACAGGGACGGACCTTAATAAATTATCAGTTGATCATCTAGCCTAAAACTGGCTGTCTTATTATTTATATTTAGCTAGTCTTAAATTGGCTGATACTAACTATTTAAAGAGCACTCTAGTAGCGCTTTACTATTTTTCTTTCTTTGATTGCTCGTGGCGTTATTAAGCGCCGGCAAAACTTATTAGGCAGGTTCTACTCTTCACTCCTTAATTTAAAATCCTGCTAAACATTACATGAAGATCCTGCCAGTACGCGGCAAAAATTTTATGCCAACCGACGACTACGTACCGGAATCATCAGGCAGCAGCAGCAACCAAGAACCAATATACAAGGCATCAACTGTGGTGGTGCAGCCTCAAAGCCTATCAATTGAAGACGACAGCAACGCGTTATAGAAGAGAAGCTGACGCGCATCCCAATCACAAACAATCCGAAACATAAAAGGGGTGGTAAGCTTGTAAAACTTAGAAGAAAATTAAAAAGTCTGCAAGTAATAGTAAATTCAGACCCACCACCGTCATGGTAGCAAGCTAATACGATTTGGTAACAAATAATATTGTTGAAGCGGAGCTGGAAAACCAGAAAAACAAAAACAAAGAAGCCACCGAGCAACGTTCAAGCTAACGACAGAAATACAAAACAAAGAAACCACCGAGCTGAATAAAATGAACACTGTATTATTTTTATTAAACTTTTTTTATATTTATTTATATTATTAATAATGAATTAAACTAAAAACAAAAAAAAACATTCACTTTTTCTTTTTCAAATTTTCTTTTATATATCAAAACAATTAACACAACAATTAAACAAAACCCAATCTCAGATTGCCACCATTTGCTTCACTCTGACATTTTACAAGTGATCGCGAATAAAATAAAATAATAAAAATAAAATATATATATATAAATTAATGATAACATCTTATCGTCGTTCCCACGGTCAAAATTATTTTTTACAAATTATTTTTTTTGCAATTTGTGAATAAATTTTAAGGGTAAAATGATGAATTTAAATAATTAAATTTTTGGATTCCTATAAATATAAACAAAAATAGAGAGAATCATATTCGATTTTAGGAAATGTGTGGAGTTAAATATTAATAAAAGGCAAGAGATTTCTTAGTCTTCAGATGACTTTATTATTGACACTTTAAACTGGTAATTCATACTAAACTTAAGACAATGTGTAATGATAAATAGAACAGGAGTAGGAGAAATAACGGCAATAAAAGAGAGCGACTTTAACAAAAGTATATAACATATATATAGCCAAAGTATATATCTCTTAAGTAATATGAACAAAATATCTTATTAAATTCATTTCAGTTTATAAAAGCAAAATTATTTTGATTTCAAAAATAGTAATACTAGTTTTAATTCATATGATCATAAATCAATATATTATTTTAAATAAATTAAAATAATGTAGTTCTTTTTCAATTCTTTTTTTTTTTTTTTTTTTTAATGAAGAATTTGATTTCGTATAAATTGAAATTGCTGTGTTGGCAATGCCTTGGTTAAGAAATCAGCCAGTTGATTTGAGCTTGAAATATGTTTTATGATTAAACGATCTTTTGTTATCTTTTCACGTATAAACTTATACTTTATATCTATATGTTTAGATAGTTTATGATAAACAGGATTATTTATCAAATTTATTGTAGCTTGGTTATCAACAAATAAAGTAACGTGAATATATGGAGATTCATCTATATCGATTAAAAATTGTTTTAACCATAAAAGTTCTTTTGTAGCTTCACAAGCTGCCATAAATTCGGCTTCCATCGTGAACAGTGCAATTGTTTGTTGCTTAAAACTTGTCCAAGTAATGAGACCATTATTCATTAAATACAAATAACCTGTAGTTGATTTTCTAGAATCTGTATCACTGGCAAAGTCCGAATCGGAATAGCCAACCAAAGTGTTGTCACCCGTATATTTTATGCCAATGTGTTTTGTTGCTATTAAATATTTAATTATACGTTTAACAGCTTCTACATGTTCATGAACTGGATTATTGACATAGCGACGAACTACATTCACAGCAAAATCAATGTCTGGTCGAGAAACACTGGCTAAAAATAGTAAGGATCCTACTGCTTCTCTGTAAGGAAAATTAATAGTGTCATCTTTATTTTTAACTAAAGTAACATTAACATCTGCAGGAGTACTTAATGGATTTGCGTCGTTCATTTCAAATCTTTTAATTATTTGCTCAATATATTACGTTTGAGTTAAATGAATCGCATCTCTAGTTTTGTTTATTTCTATACCAACAAAATAATTTAGACGAAATATCTTAACATTAAAATTTGATTTTAATTCAACAATTACGGATTCTAGTACCTTTTTACTAGCTGAAAAAATAAGACCATCATCTACATACAAAATTAATAATACCTTTTCATTATTGAAGTTGCCAACAAAAACACAATTATCAGACTCTGATTGTACAAACCCATACAACTTCAAAAATTCTGTGAACTTCGTATTCCAGCAACGCGATGCCTGCTTCAAACCGTAAAGTGATTTGTTGAGTTTACAGACTTTACCTTTCTCTGCAGATACTCCCTCTGGAATTTCCATAAATATGTCCTCCTCTAGTTCACCAAAGAGAAACGCCGTTTTCACGTCAAATTGCTGTATTTCATAATTATATTTAGCAGACAAACTCAGCAAGATTCGAATGGAGTTGTATCTGGTAGTAGGAGCAAATGTTTCAGTGTAGTCAATATCCTTTATTTGATTGAAACCTCGTGCACATAGTCTGGCCTTGTATCTTTCTCCTTTATCTTCGTTGTTGTCTTTAATACAAAATACCCATTTGGAGGTTATGGGTTTCTTGTTGGTTTTATCCACAACAGTCCACGTACCGTTGTCTTTATGCGCTTTTAACTCCTCTTTTATTGCGGCCAACCATTTGGTGGATTCTGTGCTGTTAATTGCTTCTGCATATGTGCGCGGTACAAAAAATTCAATCATATGAGCTTCGTAGTTTCTGTTGTGTCTTGGTCTCAGATCAATAGTTCGTACTGTATGCTGTTCTTCTAAATCCAGTGAGGGTTCACATGTCGGATCATTGCTGCTATCATCAAACGACACTTCTTCAGTTTCTATTTCTGCCTCATGGATTGGCTGCGATGGTAATGTGGAGGTTGGTAACCTTTCTGTAGACTCATTGGAATCAAATTCATCAAGCTGAACCGGAACAAAATTCTTTAACGCCGGCACGTTGCACTCATCAAAGATGACGTCTCTTGATATTTTTATTTTATGGGTATTCTGATCATACATCCTGTAGTTATTTTTTTCATAGCCGACCAACACCATCTTTTGACTTTTCTTCTCAAGTTTGGTTCTACATACGTCAGGCACATGTACATAACCCCAAGACACAAATACTTTGATATGCTTTAAACTAGGTTTCTCACCTGTCCAGATTTCAAAAGGAGATTTTTCTGGAGTCTGGCTGGAAGTAGTTCTGTTGAGTATATATATAGCACAATTCACTGCTTCAGCCCACAATGTTAATGGAAAATCGCGTCCGTAGAGCATAGATCGAGCACTTTCAACGATACGAAGCTCTCTTTCAGCGCGGCCGTTTTGATGAGGGGTATAGGGTGCAGTACACTTATGTTCTGTTCCATTTCCGGCAAATAAAGGAAATTAATGAACAAGTGGGGAAACTATTAAATGACAACATTATTGAAAATAGCCCCTACAATGCGCCATTATTGGTAGTTCCCAAAAAATCAACGACTGATACAAAGAAATGGCGTTTGGTCGTGGATTTCAGAAAATTGAATGAAAAGATAGTAAACGACAAATTTCCTCTGACTAAAATAGAAGACGTTTTAGACAAACTGGGAAGAGCTAAATATTTTTCGACATTAGACATGACTAGCTCTTTCCACCAGATAAACTTAGACGAAGACTCACGACCATTGACAGCTTTTTCAACAGGAAACGGTCACTTTCAATTCAAACGACTACCCTTTGGATTAAAAATATCATCCAATAGCTTTCAAAGAATGCTAACAATTGCATTAAGTGGTCTAGATGCAAAAGCGTTACTTTATGTTGACGATATAATCGTTTGTGGTTGCAGTATAAAGCATCTCAACACCAATTTAATAAACGTATTTGAAAGACTGAGGAAATATAATTTGAAATTGAACTCAGAAAAATGTTGTTTCTTGAAACCAGAGGTGGTATACCTTGACCATCTTATAACGGCCAACGGGATCAAAACAGACCCATCTAAATATAAAGTTATTAAAGATTACCCAGTTCCAACAAACGCAGGCGAAGTAAGGAGGTTTGTAGCTTTCTGTAACTATTATCGCCGCTTTATACCAAAATTTGCAGAAATAGCGAAAAATCTAAACTCACTTTTAAAGAAAAACACACATTTTCAATGGGGACCAGATTGTCAAAATTCTTTTGAAACTTTGAGAAATAAACTGCTGAACCCACCCATTCTTGCAGTACCCAGATTTTAAAAAAACATTTGTTTTGACCACTGATGCGTCAAACTATGCTCTTGGAGCAGTATTATCGCAAGGCGAAATTGGCATAGACTTACCCATTTCTTACGCTAGCAAATCACTTTCTAAACATGATTTGAATAAACCTGTGATAGAGAAAGAATTATTAGCCATTCACTGGGCTATCAATTTTTTTAGACCATACCTATATGGCAGAAAATTTACTGTCATAACTGACCAAAGACCTTTAGTGCCACTTTTTTTACATAAAAATCCGTCATCGAAAATGACTCGTATCAGGTTGGATCTATGCAATTATAATTTTGAAATAATTTACTGAAAGGTAGTATGAACACAAATGCGAACGCATTGTCGAGAATAGTTCTAAATAGTGAAACATTGAAAGCAAGAATCACACCAACGAATGCCCTTCGGGCAAAAATACTGATCAACTTTTTTTTGGGAATGTACTTCCATATCAGATGTTAATAAAATTAAGAAAATTAGGTTCTTTCCTCATAAAAATTTAGAAGGGTTACGCGATAATCCATTGAACACATCGATGTCTCTGGAGAAACTACTGTCTGAAATTGAGGTTAAAACCAATGAGGCATTAGTTAGATGTAATGATGATCCACTGAGCACACCGTTGACTTTGGAGAAGCTATCATCGAAAATGCTTTCATTAGGGGTACAGGAGCTCGCATTAAAGAGTACAGATGAAATATGTGAAATCATAACAATAGAAGAATTTAAAAAAATGTGTAATAATTTGAAACGAAATAGCGAAAATTTAAAAATCTTAATATACAAGGAACCCAAAAGAATACTGAATAAAGATACGCAACGCGAACTCATTCATGAATACCACAATTCGACACATGGAGGTCATATGGGTATAAGAAAAACAATTTTAAAACTCAAACAGAAATACATATGGAAAAATATTAGCAAAATGATTAAAGAATACATATCAAATTGCGAGCAATGCAAAATAAATAAACAAACAAAACATGCAAAAGAAAATTTAACCATGACAGACACGCCAGGAACTAGTTTTGAGGTAGTATCAATAGACACAGTAGGCCCTCTACGTATACCAAATAACTATCGATACGTATTAACGATACAATGCGAACTAACAAAATATGTGGTAGCATGTCCAATGGAAACAAAAGATGCTAAAACTGTAGCCAAAACGTTAGTAGAAAATTTCATTCTGACTTACGGACATTTCAAGAGTCTCAAATCGGATAAGGGTACAGAGTTTACCAATCAATTAATGTCTGAAATATGTAGCCTATTAAAAATCAAACAAATTTTTAGCACTCCATATCACCATGAGACTTTGGGCTCTGTAGAGCGAAATCATAGGGTACTTAATGAATTCTTATTAAACTTTTGTAAAGACGATGAATGGGATTATTGGATTCCATACTATTCCTTTGCATATAATACAACACCGCATGTCGACACAAATTACACACCATATGAGCTAGTTTTTGGAAAACTGCCAACGTTACCAAATGACTTAAATCTATCAGATAAGCCAGTCTATAATACTGACAATTACGCACAAGAACTCAAACAAAGGCTAAAATTCTCCTTAAGTAGAGCTAAAAATTTAATTGAAACTGTTAAAAAGAACAGAACACAACAGGATGTCAAAGTGAATCCAATAAATTTAAAAATCGGAGACTTAGTTTTATTAAAAAACATGATTAGAAAAGAAATCAACCGCCATATCTTGGCCCGTTTAAAGTCAAAGAAAGAAAAGGTGTCAATACTGTTTTAGATTTAGGTAACAAAAAAAAAGAATATCATAATAACATGTTAAAGAAATGGATTGTTAAATAATAAAATACATATTATTATAGAACATATTGTATAAAAAAAAAATATTATAATTTTTCTCTTAAGGGCTAGGGTGTAGTGTATTTTATCATTTAATAATATTAAGTATTATTCTACTACTAGTAGTAGTGGTTAAGTATTATTCTACTACTATAAATTAAGCTATCGTGAACATGTGATAATCTATTACTTATATCAACAATTGTGAACATGTATTAAGATAACATATGTTCTATGTTAAACATATGTTTCTATTTACAAAAGAAAGGATACCGTTATTCCTGTATAAAAACAGTAACGGACCTTAATAAATTATCAGTTGATCATCTAGCCTAAAACTGGCTGTCTTATTATTTATACTTAGCTAGCCTTAAATTGGCTGATAGTAACTATTTAAAGAGCACTGTAGTAGCGCTTTACTATTTTTCTTTCTTTGATTGCCCGTGGCGTTATTAAGCGCCGGCAAAACTTATTAGGCACTCTTCACTCCCTAATTTAAAATCCTGCTAAACATTACACTAAGCTCTACTGTTGTCTTTCTATCTAGTTTTACAGTGATATCGAATTCGTTACAAAAATCATAGAATTTTAATCGGCCATATTTCGACGTGATTCAAGTTGGCTGTATTTCTGGCGGCTCTCGAGCTTAGATAAAATATGGCCCATACAAAACATCATGTTCATCGGTGACCGCCATTGCAGATTCATGTACTACTTGAACAAAACGCTCTGTGATTTGAGAAAGGAATGTATAAGCTGTGAAAACAATTAAGTTTGCAAAGAAAGCTATGAAATAAAGTTATTTTCTTTCACTAACCTGGTAAAGGACCGTTCAAGTATTAGGTAACGCGTTTTTCGAAACTGCCCCCCCCCCCCCTAAGTGCGTTACGTAATACTTGAACGGCCCCTAATTTGATTATTTCTTTTGAATATTGTAATGCTCCCAGCTGGTCTTGCGTGAAGAACTGCAAGCATGGCGGCCCAGTCACTTCGAATTTGAGCCAAGAGCCAATTGATCATATTGAAATATATGATATATATATATATATAATATATTCTCAAAATTGATAAAATGATCTATTTGTGGACCAAACATTTGACGAATGCATTCTGTTGCTTCTTTGCGGGCGGCTAAAATCTTCTCATAACCTTCTGAATGTACCTGCGGATTTGGGCAGGCCCGGATTTACCATACAGGCGGTAAATATTGGGGGAAATTTTGAAAACACATTATAAGGGAAAAATGTCATTATAACTGAACATTGGTGATCGATCGGCTAGGGAAAAACTGGTTGCAGAACGATTGAACGCACTTGCTTTGTTAACAATAGGGTCAGCTTTGCTCATGTCTTCAGATTGTGATGAAATTATCAATGACTCTGTCATCCGAAAATCAAAACGTAAAAATTTAAACCAATAAGCAATAAATTGTCCACAAAAACCAATCGCATACATAATGGTAATTGTTGAATAACATAGGTCATATACTTACATACTTCATGATTTTAAGGCCACTGACTGTAATAAAATAAAATATGTGCTCTAAGAAAAGTGCATTTTCTTGATTGAAAAACTTTTCCTACCAAACTTATTCCACCATTGAAGAATTTTTCAAGGGAGAGGGGGGAGGCGTTAAATTTAGCAACTGCCTAGGGCGGCAAATTTCTAAAGCAGGGCTTAGATTTGGGTTCGTTATCATTGATAACAAAACATTTAATTAAATTTTATAACTTTAGTGGAATAAAAAATAAACGCATTTCCAACTGATATGTATCTCACAGGTAAAATGAACAGCAATAATAAAATACATTAAGAGAGTAATAACGATATTATTCCAACTATCATTCGATTAGAAATCCTTCTAGCACTACTAACTATATATACCGAAAATATGACGAAAAATTTAATAAGGCGACCCCTACGTTCGGTAAAAAACTTTAAAAATAGTTCTAATGGAGTAATCGAAATACTTCAGTTGAAAAAGTTAATGATTTTTTGCAAGCTTTAATTTTCTGACATTAGGGTGGTACATTAGGATGGTAGAAACTGAGATATGGTGGGTAAGTTCAAAAACGGGGCACTTGATGTCAAGGATTATTAGATCAACAAGTTGGTCTACTCAAGACAAAAGTATTGATATATCATACTTTAAGATCGGACTGTAAATGCCGAAGATATGATGTTTTTCTCAAATAAGCCACCTCTATTTTCGTCCAAAAAAAAAAAAATATTTTTTCGAAATTACCTTGCAAAAATGCTTCGGATTTGCTGGTGTACGGTGAACTTTTTTTTTGCCTGTAAGGTGGGTGGTACGGTCATTTATGGCAAAATTTTTAGGAAAAAGATGCCGCATGCTAGAAAATTTAGAAGCTGTTGTGCCAACAGAAGCCATAACCAAAAAGGTTCCACAATCTGGTAAGCAATCTAAACATTCACTAGTAGCGTCTTCAGCAGTACCTTGTTGCTTATTTTGTGACTGCAGTGACCATTGGATTTATAATTGCTCAAAATTCGGTAACCTTTCACCTACTTTGCGGTACAAAGAGGCAAAACGTTTGCAATTGTGCCTGAATTGTCTACGAAAAGGGCATTCGCTTCAAAGGTGTAAGTCTGGTCACTGTCGCTATTGCCCATCTAAGCATCATTCCTTATTGCATATGAACAACAATTTCAATTCTTCGGTAGCAGCTGTCGCTGAAAATTCTCAAGTAAGCGCATCAACGTCAACACAATCATCGCTCATTTCCACTCTACCAGCAGGCCCTCCGCCTGAAGTTCCAAAAAATGTGCCTGAAAACTTCGTGCTGCTTGCAACAGCAATAATTCTTGTCAAAGATCGCATAGGATGTTATATTCCATGCCATGCTCTTCTAGATTCAGCTTCACAAATAAATTTTATCACAGCGCGTTTAGTACATCAGTTGCAGCTAAAAACAACACGTGCTAACACACAAATATCTGGCATTGGAGAATCTAATTTTGTAGCCGACAAGGCCGTCGATATATCAGCTAAGTCGTAAGCTGGTGAATACGCAGTTTCATTTCCGGCTCTCGTCACCCACACAATAACGGACTATCAACCAAATTTCGATATAAATACTGCTGGATGGAACATTCCTGGCAACATAACACTGGCTGACCCACTCTTTTTCAAATCGCAACGCATCGATGTTTTAATAGGTGCATCTTTATTTTTTGAATTAATGTGCGTTGGCCAGATTCGCTTGGCAAACAATTTTCCTATTCTCCAAAAAACAAAACTTGGTTGGGTTGCTTCTGGTGGCAACATACATTCCCGACACATATCTTCTCATTAACAGCGGTTCATACTGCTACCCATAATGAGGAAGCTGATTTTGACGTTTTGATTAAAAGTTTTTGGGAAATCGAAAATTCGTTCGATATGAAATTTACACGCACGCAAGAAGAAATTGAGTGCGAACAGCATTTTCAACAAAATTTTATTCGTCTTAACGCTGGTGAGTATGCCGTTCGGCTACCAGTAAAACCTTACATCAGTGCACTTGGCGACTCTTACACGCAAGCGCTGCAGCGTTTCAAGAACCTCGAAAGGAAGCTTCAACGCAACTCTGAATTAAAAATTCAATATTCATTCTTTCTAAAGGAATATTTTGAATTGAAGCACATGTCCTTAGCAAAATTGAAGCAAAGTGTACCAATTAATTTTTTGCCGCATCACTGCGTGCACAAGTCCGATAGCTCAACGACAAAATTAAGAGTCGTATTTGATGGCTCCGCCAAAACATCATCTGGTTTTTCATTGAACGATATGCTCATGACAGGGCCCACCATGCAGCCTAAACCTTTCAGCACTCTTCTACGTTTTCGATTTTTTAAGGTGGCGCTTACTGCAGACATCTTTAAGATGTATCGCTGTGTGCGTGTGCTACAACCTGACAATCTTTTGCAGTGTATATTATGGAGGAAAAATCCTGAAGAAGAAATACAAATATTCAGTCTTGACACGGTTACCTACGGTACAAAGCCCGCTGCTTTCTTGGCGATACGTGCTTTGCATCAACTAGCTCTAGATGAAATGGAAACGTTTCCGATAGGTGCAAAGGTTATCACCAGAGATATCTACGTCGATGATCTTATCTATGGAAGGGACACAGTAGAAGGAGCATCAGAGATTTGGCGCCAAAGAACTGAGTTACTTCAAAGAGGCAATTTTATGCTAAGAAAGTGGTGCTCAAACCGTTCTGAGGCTCTGGATGAAGTATCAGCAACAGATCGTGAACAGTTCTTGAAATTTCATGACGGCACTGATGTAACTAAGACGCTCGGCCTTGTTTGGGAGCCTAAATCGAACGATTTCATTTTTTCCTTCACTCCAATGTATGTAAACAAACGCATTACAAAGCGGATCATACTTTCAACAAACATACATTTTTACGACCCACCAGGATTAATTGGACCTATCATTGCGAAAGCGAAAGTTTTCCTTCAAAGCATGTGGAAACAAAAATTACAATGGGATGAGAGTTTGCCGCAACATCTACATAAAAATTGGAGTGATCTCTGTTCTGAATTCGACATTTTGCGCAACTTTTATTTTCCTCGGTATGTATCATTGCCTAACTCTATTTTACAGATCCATGGGTTTTGCGACGCCAGCCTTGCTGAATATGAAGCTTGCATATATATTCGCTCAGAGGCCAATGAACAAGTAAAAATCAATCTTTAGTGTTCTAAATCAAGAGTTTCACCATTGAAGACGCTCTCCATTCCAAAATTGGAGCTGTCAGCAGCTCTGTTACTTGCTGAACTTCTCGAATCTGTAAGAAGCACATTCAACTTCGTAGCTGATGTCCATTGCTGGTCTGATTCAACAGTGGTGCTGTCCTGGCTACGAGAGGAGTCATCGAATTTCAACACTTTTGTTTCGAATAGGGTAAGCCGATTCAAACTCTTACAAACGGCGTGCTTTGGCATCACGTTCCAACAACCGTAAATCCTGCTGATATTTTGTCGCGTAGCTCAACACCAAAGGAGCTACTTCATTCATCGCTTTGGAAACATGGTCCATCATATTTGCAACAACAACAGTCACAATGACCGAAAGGGCCTCAATTGCTCACAGATTTGCCTAAACGCCGACGCACAGTTTTAGTATCATCCTCACGCTGCGTGGACTTATCGCTGGAGTGCAAATACCATACTTCATTCAGCAAGCTTCAACGTGTATTTGCATACATTTCCAGATTTTGGTCCAGAAAAAATAAAACCGAATCAAGAAGATTCGGTCCACTTAATCCGGAAGATATACAATTAGGCACTCGTTTATTGGTGCGAATGATTCAACGAATACATTTGGGTGCGAAATGCATTGAATCATCAATTTTGGCCAATTGGTGGCAGAAAAGCAATTTGTAGCATCGTCAACAAATGCATCAGGTATTTTCGGCTTAAGCCACAGCTACAAGAACATATCATGGGAGACTTGCCCTCAGATAGGGTTCAAGCTATAAGAACCTTTTTCACCACTGGCCTTGATTTTTGTGGGCCGTTTTACTACAAGGCAGAAGTGCGCAAAAAGGCTCCAGTTAAGTGCTACATATGCGTTTTTATATGCTTTTTGACGAAAGCCACGCACTTGGAGGTAGTATGCGATTTGTCAACTTCTTCATTCCTCGCTGCTCTTAAACGTTTCATTTGTACTCGTGGTAGGCCGAAAAAAATTTGGTCCGACAATGCAATCAATTTTGTCGGCGCCAAAAATGAACTGTTTTAATTGAAGCAGTTATTCATGTCAGAGCCTCACCTGAAAGCAGTTCATCAACAATGTGGCATCGAGTGGCGTTTCATTCCTCCACGGTCCTCGCATTTCGGCGGGTTGTGGGAAGCGGCTGTGAAAGCCGCAAAATTTCGTTTTTGTCGCGTCGTAGGACTTTCCACCTTAACCTTTGAAGAGCTGCGTACACTGGTGTGCCAAATTTCGGCAATAATAAATTCGCGCCCTCTTTATGCAATTTCAGAAAACCCGGATGACTTAGATGTTCTCACTCCCGCGCACTTTTTGGTTTGAGCGCCATTTATAAGCTTCGTAGAGCCAGACGTGACTCATCTTGATATCAGCCGACTTGATATCCTGTAACTATCCTGTATTTATTTTAAACTTTACATTTTTCTTGAAAGTTACGTATCATTTTCTTGCCTAGTTTGTTCTCATTAGTTTGTGTTCGGAAATCCTTACGTTGATAACGTGATCACAACTGTTTTACAAAAAAAATTGTCAAATAAGGTGTAATGTCTGAATTTATTTTCCTACTAAAAAAAAATTGGTGTATTAAGGCGCACCGCGCCAAAGTGTGATGGCTAAAGAGCCGTACTTGTAGCGAGAAATTAAGTGAAAACAAAAGCGTAATCGCTCTTTAAGTTTCTGATTAATTCTGATTTATTTGGTAAAATTCCTTAACTTATATATCATATTTACAAGTATTTTTGCTTAAAATTAATTCTCTATATTCAAATGTTTTCCCATTATTTTAAAAACTCCTCCTCCATTCTTTTGTCCCTTTGCTGATCGCCAATCAATTGCATTTTTGGTCGATCATAAATTTTGGGTTCCCATATGGACATCTAATACATCAACAGCAACAAATACTCAGAATTTTGGCCTTGACTAAAATATGTCATTGGCTCTTGATGCAAATCAATATGTGCAGTTGCTTTGCTTATGCTTAAGCAGTGCATTCAAATGCAGTTTGTTGTTGTTTTGGTTTGTGTTGCTTACCAAATATGTAAACAGCACAAGCCAAGAGGGGTTGAAAATAAATCAAAGGAAGGTATGTATTTTCAAATTAAAATTCTTGTAATTAGTTTATTTTTGTTTACTTTAAATTTGGTGGGAAAGTTAAAATTGTAAGATTGTTTACTATACGTCGTAAATCTGATTTTATGAGTTAAGTTGGTGGTCTAAGGTTTTTTATAATGAGTTATTTTGTCTTTTTTTTAAAGTGTATTACCACAAATAGTGACTATCTGAGTACACTACAAAGGCATTACCATATCAATTATTTTCCAATATTTGATAATTTGTGACTTGTGTTCTGTAATTTTTTTTTTGTGTTATTATGAAGAAATCGACGAAAGGCCGATCCGTTCTCAGCGACAAGCTGAAAAAAAAATATCCATATTTGGAAAGCACTAAAAGTAATAATGATATATTCCGCCATCCGGCGGCAACGCTGATATTGGTCGACTCTTGAAATCAACAAAACACAACAATACCTTGTCCGCAGCTTCTTCCAGCCAAAAAGTTGACGATTTTTTCAATTCAACGTTTGATAGCGCCACAGGTGCAATTGAAGGCACATGGGCATTTACATTATTAATGGAAATCACAGTTTCGCATCGGCAGATTCTACTACGAATATTTTTCGTGCATGTTTTAGACTAAAAAAATTTAAGCTGTCAAGAACGAAATGTCAAGCTATCGTCGTAAACATTTTCGCACCGGAGGTAAACAAGATAATCACGGAAGAGTTGTCGCATCGACGTTTTGTGTCAATTTATACTGATTCTTCCAACCATGGCTTTAAAATCCATTCTGACCACTAAGATCAATTTAAACATGTGCATTGATTTTTACAACTGGATAAAAAAAAACCGGACATGCTGCGAAAAATCAAAGCGAAAGACAACTATTTTATAGAAACTGAACGAATCGAAAATGAATCAGACGAGGAATATATGGACGAAGACTCTGATTAAATTTAATTATTCACACACAACAATTACTATCTAGTCTCCTTCAAAAAGAAGAAAAATTTTATCCTGTAATAAATCCTGTTTTTGAAAAATTAAATCCTGTAAAATGACATTTTTTCTCCAATTTTTCTTGTTTTTTCTTGAAAAATTTATGGCATGCTTAATTATGAGTCATGTAGTTTGATAGACGTTGGTTTTGTAAGCGACACTTCGAAAGTAGTGAACCATGGTTCTCAAGACATGATTTACTGTTTATTAAGTTTAAATTTGCCAATGACGAAAGTTCCAAATAATCTGTTTGTTTCCATGATTTCAATAACATGTATTGGTTTGCACTAAAAAACGATTTTGTTAGTAGAAATTGTAACAGTATTTACGATATGGCACGGGTAGATGATCAAACTATTTTTTCCAACATCAACTTCATGATTTATTTGAAAAACATGTTCCACTTAAGACTAAAATTATTATAACCAGACAATCCAATTTGGCTTAAGTACTAAGGATCTAAAGCGGCTAATGTGAATTCGTAAAACTGCCTGAAATTAGAAAAATACAAAATTCCCCAATTCTACACCGATTTCAAAAACATTCGAAATTTTGTCATTTCAAAGATAAGAAAAGCTAATGTTAATGTCAGAACATTTTTTTTACATTAAAGTTAACCAAATGAACAATTTTTTTGTATGAAAGCTTTTCAAAATACCAAAAAAAACTCGAAGGCCAAATTTAAAATAAAAAAAAATTTGGTTATGCTAAAAATGTTTTTTCAACTTAAGAAAATAAAAAATGAAATTGTTGACTTGTTGGCATTTTGGCTGGCATTAATTTAAAAAAAATGTTAATTTCCGACAGGAATTGAGCTCTCCAGCAATTTTTGAACCAAAAGTTAAAAGTCAAAAACAACATTTTTTTTAGATATATAGTGGAGCCTCTTTAAGTCGAACCTCGACAAGTCGAAAACCTCCCAAACTCGAAAAAATGTTGTAATTTTGTTCTCTGTCGACTATTGCGACATTGTCGAGGTCGGCCTTAGCACAACACATAAAAAACACTGGACATTCGGCCGACCTCGACAATGTCGCAATAGTCGACAGAGACTAGTCGACATATACAGAAAAATAGTAACAGAACCAGTGGCGTCAACTCGGTAGGGCTGGGGAGGGCATTGGCCCCCCCCCCAAGGATCTGATACTAGGTATTATTCAATACAATAATTCAATAAAACCATCTAATAGTGGTGGAATTATAAATCTTGCCCCCCCCCAAGGTTTTGGTGAAGTGACGCTCCTGAACAGAACGATGAACAGAAAAGAGGAATGTGACAACATCAGCACAAACTATCTACTAGCTTTAAACTAATTTAATTTTCTCTCAATTTCAAAACTGATATTCTCTTTTCTCACTCCGTAAAAAAATTATGTTAACAAAATTTATGTTGTATTTATTATTATTGTTGTATTATCACTTGTAACTATGTTTAAAAAATTGTTTCAATGTTGTTTAGTTAATAAATTGACGCCCTGAAGAAGAGGACAAATAATCCTTGAAACTTCGGCGCTGCAAGAAATTTTAATTAATTTTTCTTGTTATTAAACTCGATTTTAAATCGTGAAAAGATCGTACTTAGTCTATTTAAATAAATGAAAATGTACATCATTGTTTCTTAGAAATCAATGTAAAAGCATACTTACATACATATAATTTGGGGTGGTTCAAAATGCAATACATGTTCCGATTTTTGGTGCTCAGGCCCAAAAAGACATCTTTAACCCATGGAGCTAGTGTACCAAAATTGAAACCTAATCGATCCACGGGAAGGCGTGTCAGTGGGTCGATTTGTATGATTTGAGTACATTTTCGAGACGATTTTTTAGTATTATTTCTTTTAATTAACAAAAATATCAACTTCAAGGTATATTCGGGGTTATAATTTTTTACGGACTCAGTATGATGTGAAATTTGTGTGAAAATTGTAAATCAGAAGATCGCCGCAAAATTTGAGTATTGATTCATTGATACGAATGTGAAAAATGTTAAAAAATCTGACATACTTCCACTTTGCCCGTTCGAAACCATACCTATTTTATATTTTTTTATACAAACAGATAACGAAGAATGAAGATCAGTTTCAAAAATTACTTAAAATGGCCACCGAAAACCGAAAAAAATCTACAAAATGGACAAATGTGACATATTAGTGTTTCTTGAACAAAAATAAACTAAAAACTTTTATTTTTTCATATGACGAAAATGCTTGCTTTTATTAATCAAATATTTCTCCAAATCGCATCGTTGGTACAAAAAATCTTTGACATATTGTTTTCTGTATAGAAAAAGATACCCAATCGATTGCGCATAGTGCCGTGGCAGAAAAATATAAAATAGGTATGGTTTCGAACGGGCAAAGTGGAAGTATGTCAGATTTTTTAGCATTTTTCACATTCATATCAATGAATTAATACTCAAATTTGCGGCGATTTTTTGATTTACAATTTTCACACATGTTTCACATCATACTGAGTCCGTAAAAAATTATAACTACGAATATACCTCGAAGTGAATATTTATTTTAATTAAAAGAAATAATACTAAAAAATCGTCTCAAAAATGCACAAAAATCATACAAATCGGCCCACTGACATGCCTTCCCATGGTCCGATTCGGGTGAAATTTTGTTACAAGGGCATCATAGGCTCAATGTATGTTTTCGGGCCTGAGCACCAGAAATTTGATGTCATTTAATTTTTCCATACGATTTTGAACCAGCCTAATATACATATGTACATACAAGAAACCATTTCTATGAATTGATAGAGGAATTTATCACCTACAACCTATAACCTCCACAAGTCGAACAAAATTCGCTTAAGTCGAAGTCCTCCATAAGTCGAAAACTCTATAACTCGAATTTTTTGGCGTCTCCCTTCAAGTTCGACTTATAGAGGTTTTGCTTCAAAAATGGCTAGAAAGCGCAAATCCTGTAGGAAATGAACAATTTTCTGTTTTTAAGTGATGGTCGATTTGGGACCAGTCTGAAGCGCCCCTAGCGACAAATTTAATTTAAGACTTATTTATTTCAATATTTAACTCCTAAGATAAGCAAAATACAGCGGGTTTCATTTTTTCACCATTGCCCTATGTCTGTTCAATTGATTCCTTCAAAAGTAATTTTATGTATTCCTTTCTTACAGTTGCAGTGGGAGGAGTATTTGGACTATTTTTTGGAGCTTCTGTGGTTAATTTTTTGGAAATAATATTAATAAAGAACAAATTATCATAATTTAATTGAAGGAATAATTGTTCCAAAGTAAATTGACTATGTATATTTGAAATTAATTTTAATAAATCTGAGGCAAGTATTACGTGTTTTTATTTCAATATCATCCTTTTCACAAATCCTTCTTGATTATCACGATGTTAATCGTATTCTTCTTGTTTTGGAATAGTTTTTGTATTTACCTCATAATTTTTTATTTTCTTTTCTTTTGCGATGTTAACATTTGGTTATATAATGGAATTCATTCATAAATTTTTTTTTTTTGTTTCCTAACTTCATTAATTTTCATTTATTTTATTAATATATTTTTCTTTATTTAATTTTTATATTTTTTAGTTTTAAAATTACCCTTTTTCAAAATTTTGTATTTAATTAAGACCCCACACTTAATAAATTTTTAAATTTTGTTATTTTAATTTCATTTTAAGTATAACTGCATCCGCCATTTGTTACTTTGAATCAACTGAATTGTAGTTTTTTATTATTGTAAAAGTTTGTTTTTTAGAAAGTTGATTTTAGCGACTGATTATTTTATAATTAAACATTATTTAATCGAACTTACAGTCATTAAGCAAAGACCAATATTGTAAATTTTTACTTATTGATCAATGCTATTTTTCAACAAACATGACAAAGATAACAAATGGAACAATTTTAACCTGGTAATTGGTGACATGTTTCGGCTATTACCAAATAGCCTCATCAGACCAGTTTGGTTAATTCTGTACATGACTCGAACCCCTGACCGTTCATGCCTTGCAATTGCATATTTTGCGACGGCCGCTCTAACACTTGAGCTACTGAGGT